>CAUJNA010000776.1:80000-87500 GCA_963377175.1 Effrenium voratum
TCTAAAGAACTCATCCTGCAGAACGACATGCCTTGATGAAGGTCCTTTAGTTGGAGGTTTCAGCGGCTTCTGTCAGTGAATTGCCAGAATGCGTGCAGAATGAGCAGAATGAGCCATGGGGGCTGTGGGTCAAAACGGTGAATTCACCACCCATTTTAGGCTTCCTATTTCAGTGGTTGGATTGAATCGGATGTTCACTGGGGGCTAACCGCTTTGGCTTTTCACCCATGGACATGGGATGAACTTGAATCGCACAACGAGGCTGCCACAACTATGGCCGAGGCTGGAGGGTTGGGACCAAACCGCTTTGGATATTAGCCATGTGTTCAATCGGACTCAACTGGCTAACCCAGTATCCATGGATATATCCTACTTACTAAGTTGAGCATTGAAGGGGGGGCCTTTGATGTGGTGGAAAGTTGGATTCTGGGGTCATTTCCTGTCATACCAAGGAAGCCTTCTTTTACTTTGACAAAGACATAAGGATGCTCCGCAGTATCCAAAAAGAACCGATGTTCTGCAGCCACGGTGCAGCCACTTTATCGGCAACTGTCCAAGATTCTGAGTCCGAGTATCCCTTATCTTAGGAGGACCAACGACCGAGCAAACACCTGCTGGTCAAAAACTTGCAGGTGCTCAGAAGGGAATGCGGGAATGACCCTCATAAACCAACCTTGTGGTTTTCTTCAAGGGGCCCGGGTCCATTCCCGCAGTCCCTGAGCACCAGCAAGAAGAGAATGATGGTTGAACCGAATGAGGAGTCAACTAGACGACTTGGCAGCTCAAAGGCTTTCCAAAGTCTAAGAGCAGAGCAGCCATTATTATGTTTTAGACCAGGGATGGGCAGTTTGTTCGATTTGTTTCCAGACTCTGTGTAGAACCCGGATTCGCGGGCGACCCCATCGGTATCTATGGCTTCTCCTTCGCTAGTATCTGGTTGAGCAGTAGTCCCAAACTTTTGAAACGCCACAAGAGCCAAGGCTCATGGCATGTCCTTGCGACGAGGGTCACTCTTGCGAGTCGGCTCCAGACAAGTCAAGGTTAGGGCCATAGATAGCGGCGGATATCCACCTCGGGGTTTGCTCCAAAGCTATTTGCCTTTTCAAGTAGACCAAACACAGAATCTGTTTGTTTTGTTCCCCAGATGCGGGGCAAGTTGGGTAGACCCCTTTTACCATGTTTCGATTGTGACTCAGCTGGTCGCCACGCCTGTCCCAACTAGTGGGCGCGGCTGGGATCTGAAATGCCCCCGGTTTGTTTGCCATGTGTTTTCAACAGACGGATGTCGATCAGAACTCTTTTGATGGCTGGGATTAGACACCAAGTCTGTTGAGTCATTGCGCCCTTTGAGTGGCCTGCTGTTTTATCCCATTTCTCTTCTTTGCCTTCACATAACGGCAAATGGTTAAGCAAGTTTTTAACAAAATAACAAAGTACCCCAACACCAGTTGGCAGATATCTGGTTTTTTGACAATCAAAGGATCCCTTGAGAAGATGGCCCAAATCTATGTTCATCTTAATCAAAACCGCGAACCAGCCAAACTGGGTGCGTTAATCTCCCCCCCAAGTCAAAAAAAAGGGGTACACAAACAAACGGCGTTACTCGCTTTTTTCTCCTCGATAATTTGCGAGCTTCCCATCAGACACCAGTGGGTTGCTTTCTTTTTCCTTTTTTGGAAAGAGGTTTCCCTTTAGAATCGACTACCAAAAAAAACCCTTTTTTCCATGGCCACTGTCCCTCAAGCGGCAAAAAGCCGCAAAGGATGAACAATGTATATAGTAAATAAACACCCTTGTAGAGACTGAAGCAAACAAGGAAGGACCCGACATGTTGGCCCGGGTAATTGTGGGAATGCCAAATTTATGTTGCGGCCAGTTCCAGTCGTGAGAGGCAGGATGTTCCACCAGATCCATGGAGACTTAGATGCCACCACAACATGTACGCATATCCGTTATGGCCATGTGGGTAGGACAGTCAAAAGGTTGTAAGGGGCAAGGGGCTCAAAAAGGTGTTTTTTCATTCTGAAATGTTGCACTTGGACCCTTTGAGCAGATTGGAATGTGTCACAGTTCCAGGTGGAAGGACCATTACCCGATTGGCGCCATTGGTTTCTTGCTTGGTCTTCGAGAACGTTGGCCCAATCCTTCAACAAAGGACGCCTTTGTTCAGATGTCAAGGATTCCCCGGTGCATCACTCTGGAGTGTTGGGCCAGCCACCCTGTGCACGCATGTCTAAACTATCCCTCATTTGGTGGCACCAGTCAAGGTTCCCAAAGCTGATCGCCTTCGTTTTCCACGCTCCAAAAGGTGATCAAGCTAGGTTGGTGGCCTTTCCACCCGCAGGCCACCGCGCTCATGTTGAAGGCATTGGAGCCTGAGGGTAGGCGCGGAGCATTTGCATTCGTGTTGCTCCGATGAACGAAGCCGAGGGCTCCAAGATTTCTGCAATTTGTATCAGCCGTAAAGTCTTTGGGAACATGTTGGGGGGTGCCCCCGAGCACTAACAGTTAACTAAAGCCATTTATACATAATACCCCAGCCAAACTGTTAGTGGTCCGGGGCCACCAGCAAGGAACATGTGTATTTTCCCAACTAACGAAAGGCAAACAGAGGCTGGGGCGAATTTGCTGTAGAACTGCCGGTAGCTGGTGTCTTAGAAACATAGAAGTGTGGGTTCGACCCTTTTGGAGGACGACGATCCTTCACGCTCTCTTTCCTACATGTTTGTTGGGAAGGTAGAAGCAACATCCTCTCAGGAATGTCCTTCTTCCCGGTAGGGGCCAATGTGTTCTACCCCGATCCGGTCTAATGGGAGCAACTCTGATACAGAGAATGGTTGTGCGAAAGTGCCTTAGATCTTTCGGAACCCGTTTGATGCTTCATACCTCAAAAAGGTGATCGACTTTCTGTTCGTTCTGGCAACTCGTCTAAGAACAGGGCGTGATATTGGGTGATCTCACCGACTCGCATTTGGCTGGCTCAAAACCCGAATCCTGGGAAAAACTTGATCTGTAGCAGGGTGTCCTCGCAGCGGCATAACAGAAGTGGTCGCATGTCTCACTCTCGGAAGTTCCCGATCTTGTTCCACCCAAACAAAGGATGTCCTAGGCACACACACACACACACTCGGGACAGGAAGGTCTATGTTCAATCTGGGGGTTGGGGTGATTGACTCGTTTATTCATTGTTCATCCGAACATTTTCCCTATTTTGGAGAAGGTTTCCCTTTCACGCATCTGGAGGTCCGGGACAAGAACGCGGGGACCCAGTTTTCCTATGAACCGGGTGAAGCGCATTTTGGGCCATCTGGGGCAAATTTGCTGGGAACCGGACATAACACAACACAAGTAAGAACGAGGGAAGAGGAGGGACGGGAGGATGTGGATGGCGGAGCGAAATGAGCAAGCAACAGCCCCAGACTCTCCTGTGGCTTCCCGAAAGGACCAAAAACCTCCCAGAAGTCTGGGACAGGATTCCGTGTGAGGCATACATGTTTTGCCGGTGTTCAGTTTGGAGATGGCCAGTGTTCCACCGCTCGCCGGGGTCCCAACACGCAAACAGGTGCTCTGAACCTTGAGCTCCCCCCCCAACTTGGGACAACGGCTTGATGTTCAACACCCCAAGAGCCGTCCACAAGCAGTCGTTCGCGGCGTGCTTTGACCATCGGCATTGTTTTTTTCCCCCAGGAAAACCAAAACACAAGCCTTGAACTATCACACCCGGCCGAAAGAGTCTAAAGGGAAACAAGGACGAATCCTGAGTGCTGTCAGCATGCAACAAAAACCCAAAGGTGTTTCTTCGTGCCGACCTCCGCTAGGCGAGCCGAGCAAGAGCTGAATGATTTCTTCCGCGCCTTCTGTGTGGAGGCCGTGGTCCCTTGCAACGACTCGGCGATTTTCTTTCTGGGTGTTTGGGATATGTTTGGTTTTGAACGCACAACATTACCCCGCACATAGGAAGCTCATGGTTGAACTTGACTCAAAGAGAAATGCAAGGACCCCAGTTCATGGTTCAGACTTGGCGAGTTCCTTATTTCCGACGCAAAATACAGCAACTTGGCGAGATGTATGCCAAGGGCGGCCTTGACCTCATGACTTTCAATGAATCCGGGAAGGTATTTGAACTACACACCAGATCGTTTAGGTCAATCCTTGATGAGCTCACATTCCTTGTGGTTTGCTGCTGCTGAAACTCGCAATGTGAAGTCAGAACAGTAAGAAGACAGGTCAGAAGTCGATTGCAACATGTTGAGGTCCCAAAGCAGAAAGAAGCTTTGGCCACTTCTGTCTAGCGAGCTCACTTGGGGTAAGACAGGCCCGCCATGAAGGTTATATGGAGATAAATGGAGAATTTCTGGTTTCAGGTGTTTGAACTATAGTAGAAGTTGTAATGATCACTGAGCAGTAGCCCCTCCCCCTCGAGGCCGCCAAGGTTCAGGAAAACAAGCTTGTCGAGGGTTTCCCTGGAACCCCCCCCCCCCACCAATTCCAGTCCTCTTTGGTCTTTCTGGTCCTGTGCCTGTCTTGGCCAATAGCACTGCACTAGGAAAGTAAAAAGGACGTTGTGTGTTTTTATTTGATCAGGGGGGGGTTTTGTGCTATTAAGGGGGATTGGCCTTGAAGGGGTATCCTTTGTGAGCTTGATTTGCTAGTAGCAAATGTTCTCGTTCTGGATAGCTGTTGTTTAGAACCGTTTCTTCCCTTTTGGCTTGTCCTACTTAGCGTGCCATTCTAGCTCTTCCTTCATGGTTTCCGTCCACTACCAACAAAAGTTATGTTTTGCAGCTTGGCTCAGTCTGCCCTGAGTCGCCACCGTTTTTTTCGCGGAGTTACCAAGGCATGAGCCACAATCAAGACTTCGGGCAGACCCAACCAGAAATGGGTGCGGATATCCGCCCTTTTGGTTCTGCACATTCTTAGGCATTGCAGTCAAGGCGACCCTTTGGTGGGCATTACTTGGGTACGGATGAATGTCCACCTACAATTGATAGCCGCTTTGCAGCAGACTCCTTTGCGAAGTCGGCATTCGCCAGGCTGTGGACGACATCTACAAGAAGCATGCCGACTTGCTGGCGGGGACGCGCGTCTGATTTCAGTTCAGGTAGCCCTTGATTGGTGGTTCGGAGTGGTTTGGATTCCGGAACACCAATCCACCAACCACCATAATCAGAGGGAAGCTGATGTGCGGTTCTTTTCGGGTACTTATTCCCACCCCCATCAGTCCCTAAGAGGGGTCGACCCATTCCTGAGAGAGCATGACTTTGTTTGGCCAACCTACTCAGCAAAGCGAGACAGCAACTAGACTCGATGCCCCAACTCCTAACGCCGTTCTGTCAACCCGGAAAAAAGAATTGTTTTTTTTTCCGTAAAACATGCCCACTCACTCCGAAAAAGGGCCTGGGTAGGAAAACCCTCCAGATTTGAATATTTGGGGTAACCGAGTATTTGGAGGAGGTTTATCATTATATGGGTCGTTCTTTTGGGTACTCTTTGGGAGTGTCTAAAAGGGAAACTAGGGGCAAATCACCAATTTTGGGGTTCCCCATATGCCAACCCACACCAAAAACGCAGGTGTGCTTTCTGGGTGTGTCTATTTTCAGGAACGCCCCCCCAACAAGAGGAACACAGAAGATGAAGTAGTGTTCCTTTTGGTTTCCCTTTCAAGCCAACCAAACGGCATACCATTCAAAGAAAAGACCCCTTCTAGGTCCCCCAGCTAGGTGCCAACTTTTACCAACTTTTTTGGGGAGGGTCCCCTAAAATAGACTACAGAGAAAAATATCGGGTACCAACTTCTTCTAAACTCTCAAATCTGGAGGACCTCGCCTTATGAGATGACCCCTTTATCTTGACTGCTATTGGGTTGGATCTTCAGACTTTAACTTGTTGGGAAATCAAGGGGTTTTCCACTAAACCCCCAAAGAAGTTAAACTTTTGGCAGGGGAGTCAACAGCGACCAAGTTGTGGCACCGGCCTCTTTTCGGGTGTCCGTAGGCAGCGGTGTACAAGATCTTCGGGGGCTCCAAGACGCCGCCGGGGAAGCCCAAGTACATGGCCCCCCGGAAGCATGGAAGCACACGGGCTCGGGGTGGGGATGTGTTTTCTCGAACGGTGAGAATGGAGGCAACTGGGGTGGACTTAGCTTACATTTTAATGTTAACCCCGGATGAATAGACCCCTGGTTGATTAATGGGCCAATGGGGGGGTGTCCCTTTGAGTGTTCATCGCTTTTGGAGGGAACACGCCCCTATCAATGGGTCGGGTTTATTAATCCGGAAGAAACGGCTCGGGGTTTAGGGGATGTGTTGGCTGGGTTGGTTGGGTTGGTTGGGCTGGTTGGGCTGGTTGGGCTGGTTGGGTTGGGTTGGGTGGGTTGGTTGGATTTTCTCCAATGGTGAGAATGAAGGCAACTGGGGTAGACTTAGGTTACATTTTACCATTTTACCAGTGACTGAAAGTGAAGCAAACAAAAAAATGCATTCTGTAACCGGGCCTAACTCCAATCGTGGCAAGGATTCACCGGATTTGTCCGCAGCTTGGTCGCGAAAGTTGTTCAAAGGTTCTCCTCTTAACCTAGCACTTGGGGGGGGAGATTGACCATGGCAACATCATGGGACCAGTACAAGCATTATATACACCCAGCTTTGAATTGGGAGTGGGCATTATTACTCAGAAATAAGTGTCTCTGATTTGGTCGGTTGAAGCACCTTTTGGTGAGGCCATTTGAGGCATGAAAGCCGATCTGGGTAAGTCAAGGATAAGGGACAGACCCAACCATGAATAGGGGTAGCCCACTTTAATGCCAGGTTTTGCGTGTGACTCGCTCAGCGCCTGTTGCGGGCTTCCATTGCTTGGACGGTCCGGACGAATGGCTAAGTGCCTATCACCAAAGGCATGGCTGTAAGTCCCCTAAGTGGGTTACACCCAGGATTACATGTAGATAAGCCATCCAATCTCCAGTGCAGGGCTTCTTCCAGGGGTTTGTATGTGGGGTGGGTGGGTGGGGGTGGGTGGGGGTGGGTATAGGAGCAGGGTATTCTAATGGGCCAAATAATCCCTCTCGGTTACCCCGTGACGAAGTCTAGTTTTCAAGTACCTCACAACCCCATTCTAACTTTGCAGTACTTGTAGTGGCTAGCAACCCTGCCAGCCCACAACAAGGGACATGCACGGCTTTGGTGGCTTCTGACCATGCTTGCTAATTGAGCGCCCCTGCCCGTTTGAATGAGTGGTCCAGTCTTTTGTGCAGGCCAGCCCATAGGGGAGGGGCAAACAGGGGGCATGCAATTTTAGCATACGTAGTATATATATAGAGAGAGAGAGAGACATAGGTGTACATATAGACATATATATATATATATATGCACATCATAAATATACTGGGTCGTTTGTTTCAAGTTCGAAGCACTCAATTTGGGCACCTTAAGACAACACGTGCACAAACCTTTATAGCCATCTCAGAATGAACCGTCAGCTCGGGTTTTGGGTGCTGTCGCATCG
>CAUJNA010000776.1:92500-153948 GCA_963377175.1 Effrenium voratum
CGGCGCTCCTTTCGGTCCCCGTTTCCCCAGCCTTACTGAGCCTCAAACAAACGCACATTCATACCTGAAGCCTGAACACCCAACACTCACTTGCGCGCCGAAGGCACCCATTTGTCATTTTGGTAGGTTCTAACACCTGGCTTTATAAATGTATATATATATGTGTGTTTTCCCTGACCGTCTTCAGCCCTCTTTTGGTCCACTCGGGTGAAAGGTTTTCGGGCGCTTTTTAGATCGCAGGAGCTCGCCAACGCGCAGACCACGGGGTTTCTGCTGCGGAACTCCGCGTGGGCCTTCCGGATGGGCGCCCCGCCTTGGGTCGCGAGGGGGTTGGATACGTCTACGTACCGTGTTCGAACCAGGTAGGTTATAACCGGGGTAGGGAGTCCATGTTTATAACAACTAGGCTATAACCAGGTTATGATGTTGATTGAACATCCAAGTAGATGGTCTAGGAAGAATCATTAAATGCCTAGCAATCCGGGTTTCAACCCACGGAAATTGGCGGGCTGCTCGTCATGATCTTTTGTTCACTCAGGGACAATTATGATGTTCCCACTTGCAACAGTTCAGTTTTTTGTGCAGGGGGTTCTTCCCGTCAAGAAGGACTTGGAAGGCCCAAACGAGGCTAAGTCAACCAAGTGAGTTTACGCTACTTAGCAGCCATCCGGTGTGTTGGCTATAACCCTAGGTCACGAACCATGTCTTAGCTGATCCTCCCAAAATCACAAAATCTCTCAGGAACGGTCACATAAGGTGATGCGTCCTTTACTTGCCTGGCCATATTCATCACATGGAGCTTTGGGGCAACAGGTTCCGAAATCGCATGCGAAAGGCACATGACTATCCTGTGCGATCGGAACGGAGTAGAACCCAAACGTGTCGGATGTTTGCGGTTCACCTTCAAATGGTGCTGACCCCATCCAATGGGTTTCATGTTGCAGGTGCAAAGTGTAATCAGTTGGTCACCTGCTCGTATGCCAGTAGTGGTTTCCCTAGCCCCTTGTTGTATTGGTGTCCCATGAGTCGCTACGGATTAGGATTAGGAATCCCCCAATATCAAATCACCCAAACAGGAATCCCTTAATTTTTCCAACTCTGTCTTTTTGTCGAAAGGCGTAGCCTGGTTCTGCTGCGATGTATATGTTTGAGGATGTTTCAGGGTTCCGTTTTTTTTTTTTTTTTGGGGGGGGGGGGGGAGTTTTCCCGGGTGGTCTAATGAGAATCCAAGCAGGTGTTTAACAACAACCAGTTTGAGGGCCCCTTCAAAACGAACCAATATCGCTGATATGTGTCAACAGCGCTCCGTGTTTGCTGCATTCCACCTGCGTCGCACAGTTGCTGAATCAAGCCTTGAAGATGTACCACTCTTTACGAGTTCTGCCCCTTTGTTCTCGCAGAGTTCCATACTGTGACTCTTGAGCGCTTCCCACCGATTTGTGATATGTCTTAGCCTGAATATGGACCAGAATCGGAAAGTATGAGTTTTGGTCGAGGTGTATGGACAAGCCAAATCGAGAAGGTGAGACGCCATCATTTCCACCCTCGCAGGCATGATGTGTCAGACGGACGAATCTGGCGCTTCGCGTTTCCAGGAGATGTCGCGCCGCGGCTAGCAAACTGCACTGTGACTCCAAATACCCGACCGTTGTTTAGGGTATGAGTTGTCAACCCCTTACTAACAAAATGAAGTGAATTTGCAACCGTACGGAAAACTTGTGTTTTTTTTCTTCTCCAGAATATGTCTCTGAAACAGCGGAGTAGACTGTGGGGCATCCAAGTTTCTTTCTGTGATACCATGGAAAGTTTAATCCTCCTAGTAGGTAGGATATCTTGAAACGTCGTCATGCCACTTTCTAATGTAGGATCACAAAAGGGGCTACTGTGTTTTGAGGGTCATGTTTTGAGGTTGCTCTTTTCGGAGTTTTCGGAGGGAAACCAAATGGAACCCACACACGGGCTTCATGAATCACTGTTTCACATGTCTTCGTATGTTATTGAATGGCTTTGCTTTATTCATGTCGATGGTGGGCTGCAACAACTATGGTTTGCTACCGCACCAGCGGTTGGGAAGCAACACATGTGTGCTATGCCATGGAGCATGGTGCCCATTGCGCGCTAGAGTCGAACACACTTTCTGAGTCCGGGACTCGAGTAGTCAAAATTATTGGTTGCTTAGTCTTTTCTTTGGAAGGGACGTGGGGGGACTCGCTAAGTTGCCCCACAGAAACCAAGGGGACGGAGATGCGGCTCAGGCTGGGATTTTACCGAATGGAGAAACACCAAGGCTGGTGGAGTTTCAAATGGGCGTCGGCGCAGTTGCAGCTCGGCAGAGCCCGAAAAACCTCCAGCCCCTGCGGTCAAAATGTGCGGGGTCCTTCCGGGGTGAGTTTTCAACCCCTAACCAAAAAGGTGGCAATGTTCAAACCTGGCTGGTTTTTGGGGGAGAGCAAGTGAGCAGGAAGTGGTTATCTATTTAAATGTCAGCGCGCGATTAGAAACCCTCCCCCGTCAAAGGTTTCGCCTTTTCCCGCCCAGATTCCCACCAGTACCAAAGTAAAGGGCCAACAAGGTTTGCCCAAAAAGCCCTACCCAATATGTGTTCGCGTCTCCTCAAAACACCCTCCTCATTAAAGGTATCCCCCTGCAGCCCCGAAGCCAAACAAACCTGCCAGAAAAGGGGTTTTCCTTTTTGCTTGTCATGTGCTTAGTCTGTCCTGAAGCCCGCCAATACTAAGAGTCACTACTGAACCCCTGCAGTTTCCCCAAAAATGTGCTTCCCCAAAAATCCCCAAAAATGATGCTTGTTTCCCCAAACAATCAAAAATGTGTTTCCCCAGAAATGTGTTTCTTTATTGTTTTTTGTTTAACATGACAAGGTGTTCAAGCTCGCAATGGAGACTCCCTTTGGAGGCCAGCCCCCCGCATGAAGAGAAAACCCCCCGCGAGGAATCAGAGCCCTTTTGGGCTCAAAACCGAAAGAACTTTAACAAAAGTAAGAGGACGAGGACCGAAGGGGCTCAATCAGGGGGGACCTCCAAAAATCTCAGTTTGGGGGACTTGTCCAAACCTGGTCGACCTTGAAGGGGGGAGGGAGGGGGGGAGGTTTACTGATCAGGGGTAACCATTACCACAAAACAATCAACAAACGAGCAAAGAGGAGGTATCCATGCACCGGCCAGACAATATACCAAGAAGCGGAGAGTGTGAGGGCCCTTGGTCCCAGAACCTTAGAGTTACGAGCTCAAAGCGAATCGACTTGAAGTCGCCAAGACGTTGTCTTGGTGTCCAGCCTATTTGACCGACATGTTGTTCTGTTTGTTTCTTCTTCTTTTTCTATTTATGTTGGAAACTCACTCCCTGAGTTCATGGACTGTAAACTTTGTGGAAAGACCACGTTAGTGGTCAATAAACAAATCGGACTTCTTTGGCCAATCCACTCTGGAAGTGAAAAAACGGGCTTGTTGTTTGTCAAGTTGCCAGAAGGTTCGTCAATGTTCTTATTGATGCCCGGACAACAGAGTCAGAAAATATTTTATTCTGTGTCCCCCATGGAACGATTAGTCAAGGGAATACCAAGTTGCACTGAATGGGCTTGGTTCACAGAATTCCACTGTCGTTGAGAGGCGCAATGAATATGACTGTGGCTCAATCAATGACTCGTTTCGCCTCCAGGTAAGTTTTAGGCCATTCACCGTCACTGGCAATGAGGCATTGGGGTTTCGCGAAGATTTGCACAAAGAGCTAAGCCACGCTATGGAGAACATCACCCGTGTTTGAAGCTTCACCCGACCGGCTCTCCTTGTTTTGGCTGTAACGTGTTTCTATGTTTGTGAGTGTGTTATTTATATTTTTGTTGTTTTTGTTTGATTGCTTGCCTTCTTACTTTATTGATGATTTGCTTTTGTTGTTTATTGCGTGTTTGCTTGTTTGCTTTCCGAGTTCATTGCTTCTTTGCTTGATTCATTTTGTTATCGCGTTCGTGCGCTATTGCATCATTCATGTTTGGTTTTCCTTCCTTCAATTATTTCTCTTGTTTTAATGTATTTCTGATTGTATTTCTAGCTGCCCATGTGTCCTTAATATGTTTCATGATGTTTTCGTTCTTCCTTCCTTCCTTCCTTCCTTCCTTCCTTCCTTCCTTCCTTCCTTCCTTCCTTCCTTCCTGCCTTCCTGCCTTCCTGCCTTCCTGCCTTCCTGCCTTCCTGCCTTCCTGCCTTCCTGCCTTCCTGCCTTCCTGCCTTCCTGCCTTCCTGCCTTCCTGCCTTCCTGCCTTCCTGCCTTCCTGCCTTCCTGCCTTCCTGCCTTCCTGCCTGCCTTCCGCCTTCCTGCCTGCCTTCCTGCCTTCCTGCCTTCCTGCCTTCCTGCCTTCCTGCCTTCCTGCCTTCCTGCCTTCCTGCCTTCCTGCCTTCCTGCCTTCCTGCCTTCCTTCCTTCCTTCCTTCCTTCCTTCCTTCCTTCCTTCCTTCCTTCCTTCCTTCCTTCCTTCCTTCCTTCCTTCCTTCCTTCCTTCCTTCCTGTGTTGCTTAATGTCTGTTGTTCTTTCCCTATTTGTCGTCTTTTTCTGTCTTTATGTCTGTTCTTGTCTTGATATCACTCTTCATTTCCTTCATTATGTCTTTGGTTTGTTTGTCTTTCATTCATTATTTGTGTTATTTCTTTCTTTCTTTCTTTCTTTATTTATTTATTTCTGTTTTTCTTTATTTCTTGCTTTCTGTCTTTCTTTATTTCTTGCTTTCTGTCTTTCTTTCTTGCGTTCTTTCTTTTCCTTTTTCTGTCCCGATTCCGTTCTTGCGCTGTCCTGATTTCTTGGGAGCTTATTTCCGTTTTGTGCAATTGCGACCGAGGTTGTTGGCTCTAAGTTTGTTCATTGTTGCTTGCTTCCCATACTTCTTGTGTTCCTGTTTTTTTTTTGCAGGCCTGATGTCTTGCATTTCTTGCATCTCTTGCTCTCCGGAATGAGCTTTCCTTTCTTTGCATAAACAATTCTACCTGAGCAATCAAGACCAAGTTGGAGACGAAAGGACTGCATGCCAGAAAGAAGTCTACAAAGCAAGAAGCATGCTTGTTGGGCTGACTGTATTTTTGCTGGGGGTTTGCGTTGGTATCCGAAAAAAGAGGGGAGTCATTCCAAGGCATTTCTGGCCGCTCGCGCAACGTCTTCTTCCCTGGTGCCTACTGTGAAGCGTGCAACACTCAGAGCGCGGATTGGATTTCCAGCCGACCCAACAGAACCCAAGGGTTTGAGTGAAGAATCAGCATGAATCAGCACATTGACATGTACCCAGAAAAAGGGGGATTTCAATTTCCTGCAACATCCGCAAAACAAATGTACCTGTGCGTGTGTGCTGCCCGTACCATCCTGTACCTATTGGGTATGCCAACTGATTGTTTCTCGGTTCATATCCTGAGCATCAAGTCCCAGAAGCCGCCGAGGAATCTTATCGGGGCCTTCCGGGGGCAAGTTTTGGCGTTTGGGGTGGAGGGTCCCTTAGTCCACAAGTTTTGGTGGAAAGCAAACCTGTAAATATGGGCCTCTTAAAACGTGTTGCGTTGAAACCAAGCAAACGCCTACCCTCGCAAGAAGCTTGCTCGAAGATTCCGTGTGTTGTATTCCATTCCTGCTTTGCAGGCACCGCAAGGCTCCAAAGGTTGTGTTGCATGTCCTTTGGATAAATCAGGTTGGATCTATTCTACCTTCCGCGTTCGCCAGCCGTTTTTAGCCTACTGGATGATTGCCCTGCCACAAGAGATGGCCGTTTTGCAGAAAGCATGGCGCTCAAGGTTTGATCTTCGGGGTCCCAGGGAGCAACCATGTTCCCGTGTCGCCTCGGTTGTTTGGAACAACTCTGGCGAATCCTAATGCCTAAGGCAGTCGCTCAGCAGATGCAAAGGGTTGCCAAAAGGGTTTAGCCCGCAGAAAGTACCGGGCAAACGTTTCAAAGTGGAGGGCGGGATGATGTGGGATGTCAACATGTTATATGGTCCAAATCCTCTGGGTGAATTATGACAACCTCACACGACCTCACCCGCAATGGCGGTTTATGTGGGAAATAGCCTCCCAAGCACCAGGCTGCGGATGGATCAAGTTCGATTGGGGGTCAGACAGCCAGAAGAAGGGCACCCGGTCGGTGCAAAGGGACTCCAAAGCAAGGACACAACGATTTGTCATGTCCCCCATTTCGACACATACCTAGCTGACGGTATCAGATCATGGGTAACTCATGACTGGGTTCCGTTGGAAGTCAACCAAAAGGGGACTCCATTGGATAAGTCAAGTTTGGATTCATGTTGGCCGATAAGGAACCTTCCATTTTCCTTTCACTGGGCAACTGACAGTGTTCTCCCCTGCAAACTAAGGAGAGCAGCGGTGAAAAAATGACTGGCTGTCTACGGTCCATTTGGAAGGGTCTCGGGGAACTCACTAGATGTTCGCCAAACCCAGGAGGCTCGCAGCGTTTCTCCAGTCCTTTAAGAGGGAAGTATTTGTAGCTTTGACCGCATGTTTTTTTTTGGGGAGGAGTTCAGATTATTTATAACGTCCCGGGAACGCCTCGCGCCTCGCGCGAAAGCGAGAGGTCTGGTACAACTCTTGGCCGCCGCGATGAAAGAGCGCAAGGCGAGGGATCGGAGTGGGCCGGCGCTTTGGATGTATGGGTCGAAGTTAAAGGGGGATATGGACCGAAGGTTTTGGTCCGTGTTCCCACTTACCAGGGCAACCCATTTGGGGTGCCTATTTTTGACCCACAGCCATGTTGCAGCTGAACTCTTGGGGTTCCGTGGAGCAGGGTTGTGGTTGATCACTCAGGGCTTGTCCAACCACTTCTGTGCAAGGGTAATTATCCCCCCTTTATACCGGGGGGGAGTCTTTGGGAAGGTGTTGGTGTATTATGGAAGTGGATTCAATATCCCACAGCCCTGTCCTTGAGGGTAAATGTGCGGCGTACGAACCGCCAAATCCAATCCAAATCGCAAAGTGAAGGCCGTGGATTTGACATCGGGGTGTGATACCAATAGTAGTGCAGTCATAGGGACTTGCCACTTTGGTATCACAAAGGTGATTGTCCAAACCATGGTTCTGTCCAGATTTCTCCTGAAATGACCTCTTCACGGATCTGTTCCTAATGCTGTTCTTCCCTGATATCTCTTTTGGAATTAAAAGGTTGCGTTGCGGGAAGTGTCGCTTTGTGCAAGATACGCCTCTCAAGCCTCGGCAATATCCATGTTAACAACCCAGGCCCTGCGAAAAAACATGCTGTTCAATGAAAGAGCAAGGGAAATCTTGGCCATGATGGCCCAGTTCCTTTTGTTGGACACGCCCAAGTAGATCTAGGTCCCCCGGCTAGGTGCCCTTTTCTCACCCCTTTTTTGGGGGAGGGGTCCCCTACTAAAATAGACTACAGGGAAAAGTTGGTAGCCTGATTCTAACCTCCAAATCTGGAGGACCTAGAGATCCTTCTAAGAATATCCAAGGGACCCTTGACATGCAGCCCGTGCCGTGCCAGGACAAGCCGCCCAAATGATGCGCTGCACCGGTTGCCGGACAAAACGGGGGGTCTGCACCTTGACTCACTTGCAAAGTGAATCGACCTGAAGTGCCCTTTGGGCCAACCCCGTTTCGGGTAAGGGTTTTGAATTGCGATCACTGGGGTTCAGATCCATTGTTTCGTTTCCTCCAGTCAATGCAGACCCCCTTTGCGGCTAGGTGTGGAGATTCGCGGCATGTAGCTAGGGTTGTTGAGAGGCGGACTTATGATGTCATTTCGGGCTCACACAGCCCAGTTTGACATCTTGCCAGCCCATCAGATATCAGGCAACCCTTGTGGTGATTGGTTTGGGGATTTGAACCTCTTCTTGTATGGGAAACCACTCCGGAACAATCCAAGCCAATCCAAGCCACAAGGGAAACTGATCGAATGTGTTGCATGATTTGGCGCAGGCCCATCGAAGATGGTCCCCATTTTCCAAGCGGAAGCCGCTGACTCGAGCAAAAAAAAAGGAAGCGCGCGAAGAACTCGCCATGAGATTTGGATCCTTTTTGCAGTGCCAATATGGGGGGTCATGGCCCTTCATGGCCGATGTTTGTCGTCAACGCCCGCTTCTTGCAATGCCTCCTATCGATCTGAATCGGGACATATTTTGGCTGCTGGGTTGGGCGTTATTGGTGTTGGCCTTGAACTTTGACAAGGCAGCTCGATGCTTTGACCAAGTCTCGATGAGTTTCCAAGACAACCTGGGCGCGTTTTGGGTTGAAAGGAAAGGGTGCATCAGCTACACACCTGACTCAAATCCGGTTTTATTTCGCACCTCGGGGGATTGCGGACATGTCGCGGACATGTTGGAACAGTGGGTTTTCTCACCTCCAAAGAAGCCCTCGAATGCTTTGTTTGGGGTCAGGGCCAGTGTTCACCAAGCCCAAATCTTCCTTTATGCCGAAAGCGATCAGAAGCCCTGGTTCACGGCCAGCCCGGAGACTCTCCGACTCCAAGTCCGAGACCTTGACCCTAGGGTTCCGAGCACCCTAAAATGGCCTTGGGACCCAAGTTGGATGACAATCTTCGAGCAGAAGTGGTTTGAGAACCTTGATAAAGGGGGTGGCGGCCGGCGTTTTATTTAAGAGTTGGACTCCTGCACTTGTTTCGGAGCAACTCCTGATGGGAAACCATCGGCCATCGGACTGTCAGGAGAGATCCAATAGCTTACTCCCCTGCAAATCAACACAGAACTCTCAAAACGGGCCCCCCCACAAGGAGACTGCAAAGAACAATCGCGCAATTGTTTTGTCGGTTTCCGGAGTTTCTTCCACCAAGGCGACCCTCGCATAGACTTCGCATGGACCGGTGGCGACGGTTTTTCGCGTGGCCAGGCACGGGGAACGGCCAGGCGAAGGTTCTCGCTAGCTGCCCAAAAGGGGCCCGGCCGGCCCGGTGTTTGTTTCTTTTTTTTCTCGCGGCGCGTCTTTTCTTTGTTTTTGCCCCTTTCCGGGGCTTAAAGGAAAAAGGAGCACCGCAGCAATTTTTGGTGGAGGCCCCGAAAAAAAAGTCCCAGGCAAACCCGGTTGTTTAGCTGGGTGGTTCTTTGGGGTTCAAACCCAGCAATCCGAAGCCAAGGGTTTCCTGACAATCTCAGAGATTCGATGGAAGCAGAGGATTTCCCGCTTCCCGCTGAGTCAGACTTGGCTTAATATATGGTGCCGAGGAATCCTCCAGTATGCCGGGCTCCTTATTCTCCCCTTCAAGCCTTACTTCGTGTGCCACATAGAACATCATACTCAGTTGTTCAGTGGCACCAATTCATTTTCCCCCTTGTTTTTGGTGGCTGCCCCACTAAGAATAGCCTTCCCCAAAAAGGGCTCCCTTTTTTTTCCAGGGTCACTGAACAACTGAGCATATAATCCTTATGCCGAATAAAGTGATTGCGCTGGTTGAAGTCCTGTCCCAGGAGTTAGGATCTCGCAATGAACAACCCAGACATGGGACACAGCAATCAAACCCTCAGTTGTTCAGTCGCACTTTCTTTGTTCTTTTCGGTGGCTGCCCCACTAAAAATGGTCTTCCCCAAAAAGAGCTCCCTTTTGTTCTTGGGTCACTGAACAACTGAGAACCTTATTCCCGGCAATTATTGGAGGCGTACTGGTAAGGCAGCGACGCCCGCGATGCTTGTCCGAACTAAGCTTTCATTGCACCAAGAATGCAATGGGCGTTTTGTCTGAACCAATCGGGTGGGATCCATATCCCTTCCCCCCCAACATAGCCCAACTTTTTTGTCAGGGATCCCCCAACCAAGAGGAAACTCAGCCACAATTGCTTCAGCAAGTTTCTTTTAGCATAAGAGGCAAAGAATGGCACCACACTGTTTGCCTGGAATAAAACTCGGAATTTGCCTCACAAATGGAGACATTCCCATGCCATCAAACAAAACTCGGATGTTGCCACAAAAATGTGGGAATTCCCATGCCATCAAACAAACTCGGAATTTGCCTCACAAATGGAGGACTTCCCCATGCCATCAAACAAAACTCGGATGTTGCCACACAAATGTGGGAATTCCCATGCCATCAAACAAACTCGGAATTTGCCTCACAAATGGAGGACTTCCCCATGCCATCAAACAAAACTCGGATGTTGCCACACAAATGTGAAAATTCCCATGCCATCAAACAAACTCTGATGTTGCCACACAAATGTGGGAATTCCCATGCCATCAAACAAACTCGGAATTTGCCTCACAAATGGAGGACTTCCCCATGCCATCAAACAAAACTCGGATGTTGCCACACAAATGAGGGAAGTCCCATGCCATCAAACAAACTCGGAATTTGCCTCACAAATGGAGGACTTCCCCATGCCATCAAACAAAACTCGGATGTTGCCACACAAATGAGGGAAGTCCCATGCCATCAAACAAACTCGCCATCCCATGCCATCAAACAAACTCGGAATTTGCCTCACAAATGGAGGACTTCCCCATGCCATCAAACAAAACTCGGATGTTGCCACACATAAATGTGGGAATTCCCATGCCATCAAACAAACTCGGATGTTGCCACACAAATGTGGGAATTCCCATGCCATCAAACCAGCTCGGATGTTGCCACACAAATGTGGGAATTCCCATGCCATCAAACAAACTCGGATGTTGCCACACAAATGTGGGAACTCCCCCATGCCATCAAACAAAACTCGGATGTTGCCACACAAATGTGGGAATTCCCGTGCCATCAAACAAACTCGGATGTTGCCACACAAATGGAGGACTTCCCCATGCCATCAAACAAAACTCGGATGTTGCCACACAAATGTGGGAATTCCCATGCCATCAAACAAACTCGGATGTTGCCACACAAATGTGGGAATTCCCATGCCATCAAACAAACTCGGATGTTGCCACACAAATGTGGGAATTCCCCATGCCATCAAACAAACTCGGATGTTGCCACACTAATGTGGGAATTCCCATGCCATCAAACAAACTCGGATGTTGCCACACAAATGAGGGAATTCCCATGCCATCCAACAAAACTCTGATGTTGCCACACAAATGTGGGAATTCCCATGCCATCAAACAAAACTCGGATGTTGCCACACTAATGTGGGAATTCTCATGCCATCAAACAAACTCGGATGTTGCCACACAAATGTGGGAATTCCCCATGCCATCAAACAAACTCTGATGTTGCCACACAAATGTGGGAATTCCCATGCCATCAAACAAACTCGGAATTTGCCACACAAATGGAGGACTTCCCCATGCCATCAAACAAAACTCGGATGTTGCCACACAAATGTGGGAATTTTGCATGCCATCAAACAAACTCGGATGTTGCCACACAAATGTGGGAATTCCCATGCCATCAAACAAACTCGGATGTTGCCACACAAATGTGGGAATTCCCCATGCCATCAAACAAACTCGGATGTTGCCACACTAATGTGGGAATTCCCATGCCATCAAACAAACTCGGATGTTGCCACACAAATGAGGGAATTCCCATGCCATCAAACAAACTCGGATGTTGCCATACAAATGTGGGAATTCCCCATGCATGCCATCAAACAATCTCGGATGTTGCCACACAAATGTGGGAGTTTTGCATGCCATCAATCAAAACTTGGATGTTGCCACACAAATCTGGGAATTGTGCATGCCATCAAGCAAAACTCGGATGTTGCCACACAAATGTGGGAATTTTGCATGCCATCAATCAAAACTCGGATGTTGCCACACAAATGTGGGAATTTTGCATGCCATCAAGCAAAACTCGGATGTTGCCACACAAATGTGGGAGTTTTGCATGCCATTAAGCAAAACTCGGATGTTGCCACACAAATGTGTGAATTTTGCATGCCATCAAGCAAAACTCGGATGTTGCCACACAAATGTGGGAATTTTGTATGCCATCAATCAAAACTCGCTTGTTGCCACACAAATGTGGGAATTTTGTATGCCATCAAGCAAAACTCGGATGTTGCCACACAAATGTGGGAATTTCTCTCCACCATTTTTGCGGGGTAGATATTTGCGTGTGCCGAATGGTGCTTCTGGGGTTCTCGCCTTTCTCGATGCCATGTGACAGGAGCTGCCTACCCGAAGGGCGAGCATGGAAGCAGTGGCAGGGGGCCCTACCCAATGTTGACCCCGGCTGAATAAACTCCTTTTATTAGGACTGTGGATGGACGTCCTGCACCACGTTGACACCATGGGAAACCTGTACTAGTTGGTATTTATAGAGGAATCATCAGAACCAGGGCTTCTTAGGTGGTGCAGAATTTCGTACATCCACAGTATGGGGGTGTTTTTTGTTCTGATGAATCCCCACTAAAGCCAGGGCACCCCTCATATTCATAGACAGGGGTTTATTAATCTTGGGGCAACGTTAGTCCATCTGCGTTCTCAAGCAAAATAGATACGGGGCCTACCCAACTGAAGCAACTCTAAGTTGGACTCCCAAGGTACATTTTGAAAAGCCTGGTTTTCTTCCATGGTAGATACCTACTTCAGGGGTTGACTTCATATCCTGAAAAAGCAGGCATGGTCGAAGCGGCGATGTCCTCTTTTTGCGGTTTTAAACATCACCTTTGATACCTTTGTGAGCCTATAAGTGCGAGTTCTCTTTGGGTGGTGTTTAAAGAGGAAGACTGGTGGAAGCCCAAGAGCCCTGAACTTCCATTTGCTGAATGTCTGATTTGTTGGCTTCCCCGCAGCTAGCTTGAAAGCGAGCAATCATGACTGGTAGAAATGTTTGTTTTTGTGCGCATCCCCCACCGAATTCTGATGTCCGCGAAAGGGTCCCCAGTTAAACATCAATCCTTGAACTGGAAGGTCTCTTCCCGGTGCCTTGCCGAATTTCAATGTGTGGGTCCTGATTTTGAGACAGGCCCATACTCCCCCTTTTTGGTGGCGTGTACGGAAGTGCATCAAAAACAGTTTCCTTGTGGTGGGGCTTATGTTTTGTTGGGGAAGTGTACCCCCTACTCCCAAGAACCACTTTTTATTGTATGACATCAAGTGATATCAGCCCCTAGCCACTTGCCCTGAAAAAGCAAGGTTCTTCAATGCCCATTAAAGGTGGGTATTCGGAGTATTCGGAGTGGGTTCTTTCCAGCTCCGTTCGGCCTCCAGTCTGGAATCAAGTTTTTGGCGCTGTTTCCTGGCAACTCCGGGTGAAAGGTGGGCAGATGCTGTCTGGCTCGGACGAAGCGGCCGTTTTGGACCACGGGCTTTTCCCTGCCAGCCTGTGTCCGAGGCGAGGCAAAGAGAAGCTGAGGCGCGTGAAATATCAAAGGTCCCAAGGCCATTGTGGTAAAAAACGACTTGTTTTTGCAATCTCAAGTGAGGTACCTCATTCGGGTGTGTTTGAGGAGCCCCTTAAGGCCTTGAGGGGATAGGGTGGGGATGGCAAAAGCAGGGGGCTGGGGGGTGAAGGGTGATTGTTGGGGGTTTCGGTTCAGTAGTTTTTCTTCAACAATTCAACCACTTTGTTCGTTTTCAATATTATTGGTTAAATTCTGGTGAAGACCCCAGAAACCAAGTTGCCGCCTTTTTTGTGACTGCTCCCCCCTCGAGATTGCTAAAACTCTCCCTGAAGGGCATGCAAAGCTTTTGGGTTGGAGCTTATGTCTCGGTTTTGTGTTTGATTCCCCTCTGAATTTCCCCTTTCTGAGGTTTGTTGTATTACATCCTGGGATTACACCCTTGAGAAATGACCCAGAATGGCTCAAAATAACACGGTTTTATCCGGACATGTGCCTAATTGGGGTCAATACCCAGTGGGTGTATTTCAGGGTGTGATACAGAAACCCTTTCCAAGTGCCCAAAAATATGCTCAGGCGTGCAGCGTCGGAGCATCTAAGATGTCGGATGGGCCCAACCTCGAGCCGCCCAAACACCCAAACACGGAGGCTCTCGCTCGAGCGGAAGCGGAAGCGGACTTCGTGGCTCGGCGGAAAAACATGACGCGGGTCCTTTTACTTTTCCCAATGATGTGGGTGTTTCGGAACAAGGTGGAACCATGTGTTTGATAGTTAGATAGTTGTTTGTTGGAAACCAAGAGGGACACTACTTCAAGGGGTCACCTATTTGGGTCAAGATGATTAAGAGGTTGTGGGGTATGCCAAAACACAAAATTGGTCATAGGAGCCAACTATATATATATATAGGTAGCACCATTAGCAACACACGCAATGGTCGTACACACACCAAGGGGACATGAGGGGCTCCTGGAATGGTGTCAGGAGGCAAAGCCAGGTTCACTTTCGCTTTGTTTTTCCGCTTTGTTGGGCATCATTTCATGGCTGAAAGGCAGTCAGGTCAATTGGCTTCCGAAGTATCTCTTGGAGGCTCACTGCAGACGGAACCTTGGGGCTGTTTCCCCTGTCAGCACGTGTGTGTGTGTGTGTGTGTTTATTGTTTGTTTTTTTCTTTTTTTCTTTTTTTTTTTTCACGTCATTGTTTCTGGTATGGATGTTGTTTCGTGCGTGAAGCGATTGCCGTCAGCACACAACTTCTGTGCCCGAAAACGTGCCGTCCGATTGCGATTTCGTTGCTCGAAACTGTTTTACTCGACTGGGTCCCCCGTAGTGCTCTTTTGCCCTTTTTTGGGGGAGGGTTCCCCTACTAAAATAGACTACAGAAAAAACGGGTACCCTGATTCTCTCCTCTCTACTGGAGGACCTAGTTCAGGTAGGGATTGTCATGGACCCCACTTGTAAGGGGGTCAGACAACCGTCGTAGAGGTTCTTATCAAGAAACCATGAGCAGGACCCACATGTTTGGGGAGTTTGGTTGGCCATGGGACGCATCTGTTCGAAATGAAGAACCGCTTCAAGTGGTGGATCTCCGCATGTTCTTTAAGCTTATACAACCGCGGGTCCATTTGTTTGGGACGCCAACCTGCATGTTGATCTACATCTATAGATGTACATATAGCTGTTTGTTGTTCTACATGCCTGCCTGCCTGCCTGCCTGCCTGCCTGCCTGCCTGCCTGCCTGCCTGCCTGCCCGCCTGTCTATATTCATCTGCTTCAATCTCCATCTAACCTCCAATCCAAGCTATTTGCTTGGCTATCGATGTGAAGCTAGGGAGCTGAACTTGCCAAAGTGCTTTTGGTGTCACGGCTAGTTAGAAAGGATATTTTGCACTGGTTTAGATGGGCTTGATTTCAAGTACCAACAAAAACCATCCATTTTTGGAAAAGAACATGGCTGCTTGTCCAAGTGGATTTGCCAAAGGGTTGCGCTTTTCTATCGATGTGAAACTACTGTGGATGGACAAACTCCATTCGCACCACTTTGAAACCCTGGTTGAAACCATTGTTGGCATTTGCAGAGTCTCATTGCGCCCAAGTCGTGGGAATTTGCGCTCGAGTTGCGGGTTCTTCTTTTCTCTCGAGCACTTCACGAAAACAGCTATCATTCCGTTGGATTGCTTAAGTGGTGTGAAGCCGAATTGGGCATGGGTCAAAATTAAACCTTCAGGGGACCGCAGATTTCAGTCCATGTTTCCATTTACCAGGGTTCCATTTTGGGTACATATTTTTGACCCACAGCCATTTCCTCCAACAGGGCAGAGGGCGGCCTCTGCTTTGGCATAGGCG
This sequence comes from Effrenium voratum, assembly GCA_963377175.1. Taxonomy (NCBI): domain Eukaryota; class Dinophyceae; order Suessiales; family Symbiodiniaceae; genus Effrenium; species Effrenium voratum. The sequence continues at coordinate 108,096 of CAUJNA010000776.1, forward strand.
CGGAAGGCGGCGGCGCGGCGCGCCGCCGCCTCGCGCCGGGCGATGCGCTGGGCGCAGCTGCAGGAGAGGGGGGAAGGAGAAGCGTCGCTGGTGGCAAGTTGTTAGGTTTGGGGGATTCCCCTTTTTTTCCAGGGTCACTGAACAACTGTGGTTCTGTGCATTTAATATAGTAGGGGCTGCAAGTTAAGAGTGGACTGGATCTTGCCTGAGGGGGCTGCAACAAAGGGTAGTAATCTGTAAAGAACCATATTGAGCTAGAGCTATTTGCTACTAAATTAATGGTTGGGTGGGAACACCTCGTTCTCCAATTCTGCGCCCGTTTGGACTCAGTGACCTCGTTTTCCAACAATGCATGTTTTTGTGATTTCAACCGCTTATATCTGTCATGGCCCTACCTTGTTTTGGGGGTGTTCTTACCTCGCTTTGCACCTAATGCAGTATGTTAGCCAAAACACGTGTCCGTAGAGAAAGGCAGTCGCTCATATGGGCGTGTCTTGTTTTAGGAATCGGACCCCCCAAAATGGCTTCGAGATTCCTTGTTGTTCGCCTTAAAATCGCAACAAGGGAGTACCACAAAAACGGACACACCCATAGGAATCGCCCCCCATTCAATACCAACTAGGGTGGGTCTATGATTTTTGAGAAACTATGATCACACATGAGACACATTTGGCCAACGTGTGCAATCTAAGGATATCCTTGACATGTTCATTCCTTTTTGACCAGGGTTGGGCAATATGCCCTTGAAAACTGTGATTAATGTGATTGTAGAAACCAGGAACATTTCCTGGCTGGTAATCACATCAAGAAGATTCATGTCACCCTGGTCGCTTCTGAAGTATAACGCCCGACCACGCCGAATCTGCACGGTTGACTGCCACGCTTCAGCAGCAGGCGGCAGAGAGTAATTAAGGGTTCCTGGTAAGGGAACACACCCACAGATCGGGAGTGTTGCCATAGCACACACCTGCGTGACCAAGGTACCCTTTGGAAGTTGCCCAGAGTTCGCCCGACACCTCCGCTTCCTACTGGGGCCAGCAATTTCGAGCTGCAGCTGTCTGTCAGGGCGCAGTCAACGCGTGAGCGTTTGAGCCAACACCGGAAGGGGCCTCCACGAAAGACACTCCAGGCTATGAATTACAGCGGGTACCACTTCCAAAGTGGCTGGTGGGCATGAATCCCCGCCGAAGTCTGATGTCCGCCAAAGAGCCCCCAAAAGATGTTTCCCCAATAAGCAGACACGTTTCTTGGGAAATTAAAGGCTGGGGTTCGGGTTTCCGATTGGCAAGGAGGAGGAGCTGGAGATCCTCGCGCACCTTCGCCGCGAGGAGCACAAGCCCTCAAACCTTCGGTGCGCTAGGGGGAAGAACGAGGGTTTTTTGGCGAGTACGCAGCTCCAGTACCTCCTTAGGTACCCAGGACCCTCTGGATGTGTTTGGTTGACCGTTAGGCTTCAACTTTTGGGAATGTGGTTCCCCACACAGCAGAAAGTGTTGCACGTAGAATAGCTTGTCCTACCCACAACACCCCAATCCGATCCCAGTTTTGGATTTCTTGGCTTGCCAGAGGGGTGTTTTTGTTTTTTTCCTGGGGGGGATATTTCAAGGGTGTGAGTTGTGCAGGAAAATTGACAAAATGACCCACATGGAAGCAACGGAAAGAACCCAACAAGGGCATTCCCACTGAGAATCGTGTTGTGGGGAGTGCCAAGTCAATCTGTAGTAGGGTAGCATGTTATTCCCTTTGCCCGGGTACGAGGGAATATTAGTCGCCTACTCGTGGCGAGCTTACCGCTTTGTAAGAAATTACAGATATTGTGGCCTGTGGTCTTCCCACCGTTTTTCATTACTTTCTTCAACTGCTGACTAGTAGTCTTACCCCGCCCTGCTCAGACTTGTGGGTTTTCCCCCGTGCTGAGCTTCGCGTCTTGGATTGGTGAGATGATCGCATTGGTGCTTTGTTTGTCTGTGAGGGTGCCGCCGGCGTCCAGAAAAAGCAATACGTTTTCCGAAAAAGGAGCTGCGAACGCGAATGTGATGTCCAGTTGTTTGGGGTGAACGGTTACATGTGGCTGGCCCCCTTCTTCTTCTGCACGAAAAGCTTTCAACTGAAACGGGGTTCGCTGAACCTACAAGAGCTGATCACTCTTGGGCTCTGCAACACAATGCATTTGAACTAAACAGTAGCAAATATGTCTTCTTCCCAACATGAAAGCAAAAGGGGATGAGGATTTTTCAACCTCCCATGTAATACCTAGAAAGACTCAATATGTTCGGCCTCTTGAATTGTCCTTTCAGCGGCTCGCATGGGTCCTCCATTTCAAGCCACAGAACCCTTGGATGTTCAACCCAGTTGATAAGTATATAGCTTACAATCGCGGGTCCGCATATAACTATGGTTCATATTGTAGCTACAAGAAGGGTGAGTCAGATTTATCCAGAAAGCGGGCGCAGCATACTTTTGCAGGCGAGTGATTCTCCCAATCGGAATTGGGCTTACACAAATGCTAGGTGTCCTGTTAAACAGCCTCGTGTTCCCAGACTTTGCCCACCGCAAGTGCGTTTCAGGTACGCGAAGAGCGCGAGCCGACGCGTGGAGGGCGAGCGTGCACGTCGAGAGGAGTGGTCGCAGACCTGTGGGGGTTCTCCTTTGTTCTTTTTCGAGGGACCCTGTGGGATTCAAACCATTGAAACAATGGTGGAGTTAATGTAACCACCATTGTTTGATCAAGGAGATTCATCATTGAACCAAGCTTTGTCATCCTAAATTTGGCCAGCCGTTCTTTCAATGGGGGGATGAACCCTAGAAGACCCCTTCAATGCCTTCTTTCCCTTTCCTTTGGAGGGGGCAACCCCCTGAAAAGAATAACATCCAGACAAAAGGTGGCCATTTTCCCATCAGATCTTGGCTCCGGTTTTCCGAGCGGCTTCGCTGTAGACTGGACGTGTGTTGAGTTCCCCAGTTTGTTTTGTTTGAGCTCCGCTTCCGAGCAGCTAGGCTGCTTCTCGGAAATGCCAGGGCTGTTGGAATACCTGGGCTTGTGTTATTGGATTTAGAACAGCAACCAACAATGGAGGGACTGGCTCCTCCAAACTTGCATCCATTTTGCAGCCATCATTGCGGCCATTTGAGCCCAGCAAGGGGAAGCTATCAAATACATATGTTATATGTTCCTCGTTGGTGTTCAAGGGAGTCGATTTCACTACTGGACATATTTTATCCAGGGGGCGAAAAGCAATTAGCATACCACACACCTATTGGGTGGGCACTTGCCAGCGCAGTACGTGAGGAAGTGGCGAGAGATGTACTGGCCACTCTCCATGCTGCGCGCTTAACGTCGTGCAGCGAATCAGCCGGTTCAGGTCCCTTAAAGTGGTTCCATGTCGAGATTCTTTTGAAATTACTGTCAGGGCAGTTCCCTTTGAACTACCAGTGAGCTCTACCGCTCTTGGGTTGGATCTTTAGACTTTCACTTTTTGGATTTCTTCATATTTCAGCAACAAGTTAAACAATTTGCTGGGGGATCTGCAGCTGGCCTTTTTCTTGGTCACTTTAGTGGACCCAGCCAACCTGAAGAGGTGTGTGAAACTGTTCCGATGGCATAGTTCTATCTTTATAGGAGCCAATGTCCCACCCTCCTCCGATCAAAGAGGCCTCAAGGTCTTACGTCGGGGCAACGAGGGGGATTCCATCCTATGATACTTGTCATAGAAGCCACAGTGATCCCGCCAAAAGAACACCTATGCGAGTCTTGGGTTGTGGCTGAGTCGGATCCGTTAGCTACGAGCTTTGCACACTCAGGCCGAGCAAGCTGCACGAAGAGAGGCGCGTGGTGAATGATTCTGCTCGCATCCAGTGCTAAAGGAGGACACATTTCCAATACCGCACCCGACTTGAGCCTCATGTTGAAACCTAAACCTCGCCGATGTCGGCCAATTTCGGCCGAAACAGGGGCGCAACTTCGAGTTTAAGTAGACTTTGCCTGGTCGGTTGCAGGGTTTTGCGTTGCTTTGGTCCGTTGGTATTGGGTTTGGCTTCTCTTGATTTTCGACATGCTCGAGCTGTCGATCTCACCCTACAGGGTGTCAAAGTAGAGTGGCCCAATCAATGGCCTCTTCGATTTCCCCGTTGGGTGTCCCTTCGAACCAACCTCACCATGTTATCCACGACAACCACCATAGCTCATACGTTTTGTCAAGGCAGTTGCCCGCTGATATTCATAACCTACGAAGTCGGTTGGACATCCAGATGGACAACGCCACTGGATTCGCCCCAAACCCAAGCTCCATGTCGCTTTCGATCTGGGTGTTTGTTCAGAAGAGGTCTCAGGGCCTTGGGTCTATTCTTTAAAAACCGCAGACCGGAAGAAACGGTGAAACAGGAAATTAACACATGCATAGAAAAGGGGTGCTAAACCCCTCGAACCGTGTGGTTTTCACTTTTGGCTTCCCTTAAACGCATCCCGCATGGGTGCCTTTACTCCCGCATCCCACACAAGATATCTCACAATCTAGACTTCCCCGTCCATCGACTCGTTTTGCCTCGCTTTTTCTATATTGATTTTTCTTTTCCCCGAACTCCAAGTGCTGGTTAGCAACTGTGTAAACCCGCTTTTCCGCTGCGAATGCCTCCTTCATCAGTCAGTCAGTTGCACACCTCAAAGAAGGTGGATATTTGACGCAGGTATTTGGCAGGTGCACAACTCAATTACCTATAGACGTACTTCTTAAAATTTGACAATTCCAGTGGCAAGCGCAAAGGCTGTTGGCTGTGAAGCCCCTGGAACAATTTCTTAGTTGGAGCTCTTATTTTCCGATAGTGGAGCACTGTCGGGGCCTCAATAATTAGACAGGGCTTGGGTACGTCAAAGCCACACACAGATTTTGTCATGAATAGAGGCAACGACTCTGGGGCAAAATCCACAAAACGCCACCATGGGTGGGTGGTTTATCAACCATTCATGAGGTTTTATGCACCTTCCCCGAAGGCGGCGCTTCAGAAGGGCCAAGAGCTGCAGAGCAGATGCCAGGACTGGGTGCCTTTTTGTGTTTTTTTTCACCGGTGTCCATTCGGTGACACTTAAGGGAGGCTCAATTGAAATGTGACGAACTTCGGTGATGTTTGAATCACCCGAAGGGCCATACGAGGGAGCCTAGGGACGTCTGATGGATTTTAACATTTGACCCCCGTCCCGAAAAGAAATCTTCGTATGCCGAAAGAAATCGAAGCTTCACGCGTGTGACCCTCAAAAGCACCTGGAGCATGGATCGACCGAAGACGTTTGGTTCAGTCATCTTGGTGCCATCGACCTTCACCCTGGTTGGTAGAATAAACTCTGACATTGAAGTAATGAACCATGCCCATCGAAGCAATGTACGCACGTCAGGGGGGCCCTTTGGTAGGAGATGCTTCGGGGGCAAGAATGTATGTTCAGGACCTCAGCAAGTAAACTTTGTTTGGACAAATTCCAGGTGTTTTTGTTGGAGGAAGTTTTCTTGCACGGGCCCTATCACCTTAGGCCAGATCTCCAGAGAATGTGGAATTTGTTTGGTACTTCGAAGCTTTTTGGTGCCAATTCGCCTCCTTGTGAAATCCACAAGCTCCGGGGGCTGTCTCTACTGCTATTCGGTTGGATCTTTAGACTTTAACTTTTTGGAATACCCTCATACTTCCTTTCAACCAGCAAACAGTTAACTTTTTGCTGGGGGATCTACAGCACCCAAGCTTTCCCAGGAGTCCAACTTCTCCCACTGCAAGGCGGTGGTAGTCAGTCGCCGCCTCCGCAAGCGATCCGAGCCGCGCGAGCCTCGGATTCCTCCCCCAGATCCTCGGAAGCCCTTGGGGTGGTTGATCAAACGTTCCCTTAAAGGACCCCCAGCTTTGACCATGGGATTTTTTCGCCTCCTTTTTAGCGAATTCAAAGTGGCCAATTCTGGAAATTCATCGAGAGTATAGGGAAAGAACCGGGTTCCGAAAGGAAATCACCCGAGAACCAGCAAGAACGGCGCGCCAGAAAGCAACCAGATTTCTGTCTTAAAAACGAGTTCATCATGGTCCTTTGCTTGGGGCTCCAATTCTCAGGGTATTCCACAGATGTGCCGAGCGCGGCGTTTCAAGCGAGGTGATAGCCAACGTTTGTGCGATGATACACTTTGCCGCTTGAACAATTTCTCCCGCGCCCGCGCCCGCCTATTTGGGGGGGGGGGGGGGAGTTTGTGTATTGGCGTTGTTTCCCTGAAAGGAATTCCCCCCCCCCAAAAAAAAATAGTAAAAGGGATTTGAAGGAACTGAAAATCATTTTACTATTTTTTTCTAACAAGCAATGAAAAAACACATTGAAAAACCAAGTATCAAATAATAGATAAGGTTAATAAGTCACAACCTTATTCATTCTAAGTAATTCCTAGAAAGATGCACACCTTATTCATTATTTTTTCACTACTTAACCTATTTCATTTTACTATTTGTTTACCCTTATTCATTTTGTGTTTTAAGTCTTTTTCCAATTCTCAGAAACTCCAGTTATTCTTCATTTTTTCTTTTTACCTTATTCATTGTTCGCGAATTTTTCACTCAGACTTAAAAATATGACTAAAACACATTTCACCTAATAGTTCCACAAAACCAAACAGCCTAAGCACACAAGAAAACTAAGAAAAAAAATATTTCAATCTTTACAAACCATAAGTTCAATATAATTATAACATATAAGATTTTACATGTTATTATTATAGTATGATTATAATTTCAGTACAGGATAATAATTTAATTGACAAATCTTACTTCTTTCATACATCATTTTAAAAATAATATTAATATCTCTCAATGTATTTTGAATATTAAACTTTTTACTTTCAATAAATAATTTGATATTTTCTTTAACATCTTCTCCTTCCTTTTGACGATAAACCAACATCCATAATATGCAGTCTATCATTTCATACTTTTTCTCACTGATTTTCAGAAATGCTCTAACATAACTATAAGGTGGTATTTTATACACAGTTAGAAATATTAAGATGTCATCTTCTACATTTCTTTCATTAAACATTTTACTATCTAAATGATTTTCAATTATTTGTTGATGAAACCTCCAATTTCTACAAATTTTACATAAATCTTCTTTACCCAAAGCATAATAAATAATATTATTCACTGTTTCATTAGGTAAATTCAATTTATACAATTCCATATTTTCTTTTTTGAAGTGACAACAATCATAGCATTTTTTATTGATATAATTATTGAGTTTATCACCGTTCATTTCTATCTTAATATATCAAGTCAATATTTCTTTAAGTCGTTTTCAAAGAATTTGTTTTATAATGGCCGTAAGCAAGTGAGTTTACACTATCTATCCAATATTTGTTGTTTTCATAACTACTAAGAGCAATTTTTTTAGTTGCCATACTAAAAATTATGTGGTTTTTACTTCTAATACTATTAAATGACTTATGTATAACCTTATTAGTTTTTAAAACCGTCTCAAACTCTTCATATTTCATTTGACGTCTTACTGTGCCTTTTGCTATGCCCTTACATTTCTTATATTCTTTTTCATCACCATAAACTGAGTAAGCGTAGCATTTAGGACGAAGGGCTATAAACCCTGTTATTATTTTGCTTTTTGATTCATCCTTAAATTTACCTAATACTTTCTTGTTATTCTCATCATAACATTTATGTTCCTTAGGATAATCTGAAAAATATATTTCTTTTTTAATTGTATTCAGGTCTTCATAAATATCATTGGTTTTAGTATGAAATACAAAACTGTCAGTATCAGTATATACCATTTTAATATTATCTCCATATTTAGGTTTCATAACGTCATAATAAAATTTATACATGTGTTGCTTACTCAAATATTAAATACTCATCCCAATAAATATAGGTGTGTCTAGTTTCAACTTTGTATATTGCTTTTCAACTCCAACCAAATTCTCGTTAATGATATGACTATGTTTGAAGTTAGGATTACTTACACACTTCATATATCTAGTTTCATCACTCACAACTTCAAAGTCTAAATGTTTTCGCTTATCCTCCATTGTTTTTCCAAATATGGCATTGTTCATCAATTTATAAACATCTTTCTCAAAATCATGTCTAGCATTCTTCCTCTTCTCAGTGTTAAACTCAATGTACGGTTTTAAAACTTCTTTTTGTTCAAATTTAATTGCTCTATGAATTTTCTTAAGTTTTAACCCTTGCTTCAAATAAAATTGTAAGGTTCTTATATGGATTACATATTTTTCTTTATCATTTAAATTCAATACTAATTTATTTGTTTTCTCATCCGTAGGTTTTTTATGATTTAAAAATTCATAAATTTCAATTTGTTTATCTGACAGCATGTTGGCTTTAACATTCATAACCTCAGGTGCCATTGGATAGTCATTGTGTAAATCGTGTAATTCTTTAGGATATTCTAAATCCACTTCTAGAATATATCCAATATTATTATTCTTATAATTAATTATGTCTTCTTCTTTTAATGTATCATCCCATTTTAGATTTTTATATGGCAGTTTTTGTATCATGCTTAACCCATACAAATTATTAGCGTCTAAATAGTTAATATAACTACTTTCTTTCTTTTTATCATAATCTTCTCCCATGTATTTATTATTTGCTTCAACCTTTTTAGTAGAAACCATACACATCCCTCCTCTAAGTCCCGCTTCTATCATTTCATACATTTCTTGGTCATATATTAAATCAATCTCTACACCAGTCATTTTAAGCATAGCATCAAAAGCAAAGTTAGGCAATGTATAATAATAAGCAGGGTCCAATCCATAATATTTCATACATACATCTCTAAAATTTTCAAAAATGTCGGTCAATAATAATACATCAGTTTTCAAATATAAATCATGGTATTCACCCATATTCTTAATGTCGAAATGCTTCCATATAATTTTTGCCCTTTCATAGTCGTTAACACTTATACCTTCTTCACTCAACTGACTATAAAAATCATCCTTACTCGGTAATTGCTCATCATCAAATTTATCAAATGAATTCATGTAGTCATAAGGATAAACGCCTTTATCAGTTAATAAATCTAGACATTTCTCACTCTTAATCACATCATTTTTACTACTGAACCTAAAATTATCTTTCCAGTTTTCACGCAATAACCATTTACTTTTATCTTCTTCATCTGTATTATCATACTTACTCATTGAAACTAACTTATCTAATGAAGCAGTTAAAAACCCAAAAGTGTCTTTAACACTCAAACTTTCAAAACTGATATTAATAAATTTTTCACTGTTCTGAGCGATGACACCTATTTTACTGTTGTTACTTAATTTATCAGCATTTTGAATAATTAAATGACCGTCATAATTTTTCATGTTATGGAAGAATACAGGAATTTTAAAATATCTATTACAAAAATTAAGATTGCAAACATTATGAGCACAACCTCTATACTTACCTGTAAAATGACAATGGTCTCTAACCTTTCTATATTTCTCCGCTTCCTTAGCATTCTTGTAGTTCATTCTAAACTTCTCCCCACAAATAAAGCATTTTTTAGCATGTTTAAAATCTTCTTTGTCTTCATCGGTCATGTCTATTTTTTCGTTTTCTCCCATCTTCTCCTTTACTTCTGCCCTAATCTCATTAAGTTTTTGACAAAACACATCAACAGCATCTTTACCACGATACATAAATTCATAATTTGTATTATCAACAGCATTAACCATATTAAGCATAAAACCACATGGTTTATGCTCTTGATAAGAAAAAGTGTTTTTATCTTCATCTTCATCAGGTTTTTTCAGTTCCTCTGTCAAACATTCAAAATCAGCATATACAACAAAAGGACATCTTAACTTTTTGAAGTGATGCTTAAAACTAACTTTCTCATAAGGCTTAGGCATTACTATCTGCTGTCCGTCAACTTCCATACATCCACTATCATAATGTTTATTTAATAATTCTTCATTTCCAAATCCATGATTACAATATTTACAAAAATAGGACTTACCATGATGATTACTTTTTTGATTATTAATAAGTCTGCTCAAACTTTTTATATAGGTATAATGACTGAAATCCTCATCATCAACTCTTAACAAATCAAAATGAAAAGAAGCATCTTTATTTTTCAATTTTCTACTAATAACAATTTGTTCATTATCATCAATTTCATAAACATTAACGGATATTGATTTATTATTTTCTTCAAATATATCTATATCATTATTATTAGCAGGAAAACTCACACCATCAAAAATCAAATCACTTTCTATCTTCTTGTAGTGAAACATCTTTTCAGGGTGTGCTTTATCACAAATTTTACAATATCCACACTCAATAGAATATTTAAAACACTTGTCATCTTGATTTTTAATATTGATACATGCCTTTTTCTTTTTAATCCATTCTGGAAGTTCGATATATTTACCTGCTCTAGTCGGATTATATTTATTATACATGATATGAATATTATTAATATTGCTAATTATTAATCCTGACTGATACAAAGCCATATCTAAAATTCTTGTTTCAACATCAGGCCTCATTCTTTTCAAAGCATTCCTTAAATCCTCTTCATTTACAATAGTGTACGACCTTGACTTAACTGTTACGTTTCTCTCCTCATCAAATAAGTTCATAACTTTCATATTTATTGTAGCATTCAGTTTCATTCCTCTATTCTCTGTCAAGTATTCATTAAGTTTGTCAAATTGATAATTAAAATAAGTCAATCCGTTCAACTCTTTTAAATGAATGTTTGAAATTGTGTAGGCGTTGGCATATGCTCTAAAGGCGCTTCTTTCTTCTGTTATTACTGCTTTTTTCTTAATAGCATGTTTTAAAACCGTTCTTGCTCCTACTCTTTCTCTGATTTGATTTGCTTTGTAGTCATTAGTTTTCTTTACTGCTTCAAGTCTATTACTCAATCTATTGCTTATTGGTTTTTCTGGATTATATCTATACTGATTGTTTCCTATAATTATGGTTTTAAGTTTTTTACCTTTATTATTTACTTTGTATTCTCCTAAATTTTCTTTAAGAAGATACTTAACTATTTTAGTGTTTTCATCTGGCGGTAAATCTCTATTCATATTATTCACTATATAATTTAATTTATGGTTTTCTCTTTAAGTCTTTTTTAAAGTCAAAAAAATCTAAGAACTAAACAACTATATCAAAGATTAATATAAATTATTATTTTTAATTTTCAATTAACAATAATTCATGACGCAAATAATGTCTCTTCAAACCTTCTAATACATAGTAAGTTTGAAGTGTCATATCTTTTTCTATCCTTTCTATTTTGTATTTCCTTTCTGTCCACTTTGGGTTGGTCTCTTTCCTCGATGTATAATTACCTTTTCCTTTTTGGTATATTTTCACTGTGTCTGAAACAGATAATTTAGGATATTTTCTCATATGCTTTTGCTTCAGTGTAAGGTTTGCTTTTACATTTGCTCTGTTGTCATCATCATGCGCTTCACTTGGTTTCATTCCAGTTGATGAGTGAATAGCGCTATTATATTTCTTCAATGTAGGTTTCAACATATCAGTCCATCTACCTTTAGTAAAATTTATTCTATCTCCTATACCCTTTTTCATGGTTCTGATAAAGCGTTCAACAATATTAGCATGCGTTAGTGTTGTTTTATGTATAATGCCTAAATCATCTAAATATTTCTTGACTTCCGCTTTGAATGCTCCATCATCATCAGAATAAATTTCCACTGGTTCGCCCATGGTCTGAAATGCGATTTTTAAAGCACTTAATACATCTACACTACTTTTATTGCTCATTGGATACACAAAACCTAATTTACTGAAAGCATCTATTACAATCAATGCATAGCGTTCTTCATCTTCTTTCTTAAATATTTTCATATCCATAATATCTATTTGAAATTCTGCTCTGGCATAAGGCACTAAGAAACTGTTATAATTCTGATACGGCTTTATTTGCTTGTTAGGTTGCTTCTTCAACCACTTTGCCACTTCTTCTAATGTTACACTTGCTCCTTTCTCTTTTGCTTGAATGTATAAGCTTTGTTTAGAACCATATCCTGTCTCAAGGTCATAATACAGATTGCTCATTATCTCCTCATTACTTAGTTTACTCATATATTGAAATTGGATTATATTAATTCAAATTAAATTAATATTATCAAATTAGACTTTATGTTTAGCACTCTGACACTTTTTACTTTTCTCATGTCTTGATTTGTTAGAACTGTTGGCCATTGATTTTCCACAAATATTACATGTATAAGGTTTATTAAGCTTTTCTTGAAAGTATTTTTTATGATAATCCTTCTGATATTGTTTCTCTTTATTTTCTTTTGTTTCTTCACTATCAGTAGGACTTGGCAACACATCAGCATCTGAACTTTTATAATGTCTTTCAATGTCATCAGCAAAACTACTATTAATAAATAACATATTCATAAAGTCATTATAATCATATTCATCATGTATTCCTCCTAACAATCTATCGCTTCCATCATCTGAGTGTCTGCTATAGAACGGCATTTATCTTATATAATAAAGTCGTTATTTATTTAAGGCATTTGTACAATTTTTCTTATTATTATTATTTTATTTTCTTATTATTATTTTCCTCCAATTAGACTTTTATTTTATTATTATTATTATTATTTTATTTTTATTATTAGGAATTTTTTTATTATCATTATTTTATAGTTTTTTTCTTTATTCTTATCTTTATCCTTATCTTCATCTTCACTTTCAGCATCAGTAGGAACAGGGATGTCAGTAGGTGGAGCTATTTCATAATTAGCATTTTCTTCTGATGATGACGAATTAACAGTATGTGTTGAAGAACTATTAACAGTGATAGGTGGAGAACTATGAACACTAACAGGTGGTTCTGTGTTTAAATCAACTTCTTCACTAACATTTGTATTCAGCCAATTCATTATAGCAGTTGCTATATCGTATGATGTTACTAATGAATTCATTGTTAAATTAACTAATAACTCAGAACCTTGAATTGTAGTTAATGTAGTGTGGTATGTTAAATGTGCTACTATTTGTCCTATACTAAAACCTGACCTCATCATAAATTCTATAATCCTCATCAACATAAATAATTTCTTTCTATATTTATCAATGTCATCATCTTTTTTGTCATCATCATCATCGTCATCATCATATAAATCAGGGTCATATGTAAATGCTTCTGCTTCTGCTTCAGCCTTGGTTATCAATTTGCTTTTGAAACTCTTTGAAGAACCGCCTAATAGTTTTGTCATATCATCAAAATTATAAGTTTGTGTATCTTTATCATTTGGTAGGTCTGTTTGTGTTGCCTTGTTTTCTTTGTTAAGCGTTTGTGTTGCCTTGTCTGCCATCATAACTTCTGCGTTCATATATCTTTCTTTATTTTTATAATTCATTAAATCCGTTTTATCAAAATCAAAATTATTCAATAACATATCTTTTTTGTATTTCTTCAATATAACTGTTGTTTTCATTTTGCTTGTGATTGCTTGTTTAAGCATTTCATCATAAGTAGGGCGTTTCCTTAACTCGTGCTTGCGGTTTTTAATCATTTTATATAATTATTGATAAAATATATAAATGATTTATTTAACCCTTTGTTGCTTTACCTTTTCCTTTCATAACTCTCCAATCTTCCATTCTTTTTCTTAGCAATTCATCATTTACTTTCGTCGTCCATTTTCCACTGTTTATGAGTTTCTCCACCAGTCCAACTAAATAAGTTCTACCTGTTTCCTTTTTTCCTTTGCCCTTTTTCTTTGTGTTTGAATATTGTTGTTCCTGTTCTTCAGTAAGTCCTGCTCCTCTTAAATGTAATTGAAATAATAAGTCTTCTTCTTTTACTGTGCTTCCTCTCCAATGGTTTATATCAGTTGAATAGTCAATGGTTTCCTTATGTGTTCTTGTTTGTCTTTGTTGGACTGTGGATGAACTGTCAGCGCTGTCCATTTTTTGCTCTCTTCTTTTCTCTGCTTCTTTTATCTCCATTGGTTCAGGACTGTCTTTATCTTCGTCAATAAATCGCTTCAATTTCAATCTTACTCTTGCTTTTTGTAAATTTGAAACTCCTTTTGGTTCAGGACTGTCTTTATCTTCGTCAATAAATCGTTTCAATTCCAATCTTGCTCTTGCTTTCTGTAAATTTGAAACTCGTTTTGGTTGTAAATCTTCCAATGGTGGTAGGTCTTCAGTATCGCTTGATTTTGCGGTCATCATTGACTGGATACTTGGTCTTCTCCCCTCTTGTCCTTCTAATTGTCTTGCTCGTTGTGCTCGTTCGTGTAGGTCTGCTATTTGTTTGCTACTAACTCTTTTTGAAACTTGACTGATTTGTCGTTCGTGTTGTTCCTCTGCATCGTCCATTGTGGTAGCTAGTGTTTGCATTGCTCCTTCTCTTAAATCATCCATTTCATCGTCTCTCGATATATCAAAATGTTCTGTTTGATTTTCCCCATCTAACATTTTTTTAAAGTGTTGTTGTCTCAAATCTACTGTATTATTATCATACACTGTTCCTAATGGACTATCACGAAAATAATAAGCGTTTCTGTCTATTACATCTCTTATATTCTTATTTTTATATTCTTCCTTTGTAATTTCCTTTATCAGTTCATTATAAGACGGTCTTAATCTTAATTGAGATTTTAATGTTTTCATCTGTGTATCGTCTAATCTCATTGGTATATAAAATTAATTAGATTATAATTTATTAATCTAATTAATTCAAGTAATTTAATCAAAATTAAAATCCTTTCTTAATTGATTGATTATTCCTTTCTTCTTCTTAACCATTTCTGAATAGGATTTACCTGTTTCACTTGATGGATGATGTCTCAATTTTTCACCTTCCAACCTTTGAATTTCATTAAAATACGCCTGTGCTTCATCTTGATATCTTCTTTTATTTTGAAATACAGCATAATCCTTTTTAGCGCTGTGACGTTCTAATTGTTCTTGTAATTCTTTCAAATATGTGTAATTAGGTTGATGTGCCTTGTTGTCTCCTTCATAATAGTAATGTTGAGTTGATTTATATTTATTCTTCTTTTTTGGTTTGTTTGTTTCAAAAACTGCTTTTCTATCAATAACATCACTGATATTCGGCTTGTCTTTATTTTGTGGTTCTGTTATTCTATTTACAACGTTGTCATAAATTTATCTACGACGCATAAGCAATTGTTTCTTATCAATAATCATTATATAACAATAATTAGATTAAATAATTTTACTTGCTAAATTATTAATTTTCTGTTTATTTTTATTATCTCGCTCTACCTTCATATTATTGTAACGGTCTTTTGCAGTTTCAAATACTTTATTAGCAGTTGTTTCTAAATGTTTTTTCAATCGGTCTTCAACACGTCTTTCTATTTCTTGTTCATCCACTTTTGGAATATTATCTTTAACCTTTTCATATATATTATTCTCAAATTCTTTTGCTTGTGCAGGATGCATAATTTTTCTTCGAACAACTTTGTTAGGGTCTGGTTCTTTTTTAACTGGTATTCCATTACAGTTATGACGATATTTGAAAGTGTATTTTGTTAAATATTTTTTACACTTTGGACATTCCACTTTTTCCGTTGAGTATGTTTTAGATTTTAATTCTTGTTTTGGTTCGCGTTCTCCTTCTTCTTCTACTTTATTCTCTTCTTCATTTATAATATTATTAGTTTCTACTTCTTTACTTTCTTCCTGAATAATAGGTTCTTCTTTAATTTCTTCTACTTCTTTAGGTGCTTCATTATTTTCACTGCCTACGTCTATAATTTCAATATTTTTAACCATATAATCTTAGGACTTGATTAATAAATCCCCCCGGAATAATGACTTTTTCTCGCCCCGGGCCAGAAAAAATCCAATACTTATTTTTAATTAGCCAATACATAGTTTAGTCTTGGTGCCCCAGTTGACACAAGAAATCCCCCCGGAATAATAACTTTTCCGAGGCCAGAACTCCCAAAATTCGAATACTAGTTTTAATCTCCCCAATACTAATTGCAATTCAAACCCGGTGGCCAAGCAAACAAACACAAGGTTTCTTGGACTCCAGCACCTCAGCAACTTTCTCCTACACCTCTTTGAGCTGCACTGCATTCCATGCCACTGCCTAATCTCATCAACAAGCATCTATTTTGAAGCTTACACTAACTGGCCCTCTTCACAATAAAAAGGCCACCTCACAATAATACCAGGGCACTGCAGCCCTGCTAGCTAGGACACCCCCCTACAATAAAGAGACCACCTCACAATAATATCAGCACCAGCAGTGCAGCAGCACCTGCACCCCATCATTCCCAAAAGCTTGGAAACTTTTATTGCTGCAGCAATCCCGAACTTGTGTTCTGCTCTTGTGGGTTTGCACTGAAAAGCTTAGGTTTTCATTGCTGCATGGTACCTAGTACTGCAGCCCTGCTAACTAGGACACCCCCCTACAATAAAGAGACCACCTCACAATAACAGCACAAGCAGTGCAGCAGCACCTCCACCCCATCATTCCCAAAAGCTTGGAAACTTTTATTGCTGCAGCAACCCCAAACTTGTGTTCTGCTCTTGTGGGTTTGCACTGAAAAGCTTCGGTTTTCATTGCTGCATGGTGTCTAGTACTGCAGGCCTGCTAGCTAGGACACACCCCTACAATAAAGAGACCACCTCACAATAATATCAGCACCAGCAGCGCAGCAGCACCTCCACCCCATCATTCCCAAAAGCTTGGAAACGTTTATTGCTGCAGCAATCCCGAACTTGTGTTCTGCTCTTGTGGGTTTGCACTGAAAAGCTTAGGTTTTCATTCCTGCATGGTGCCTAGTACTGCAGCTTTGCTAGCTAGGACACCCCCCTACAATAAAGAGACCACCTCACAATAGTTTAATATCAGCACCAGCAGTGCAGCAGCACCTGCACCCCATCATTCCCAAAAGCTTGGAAACTTTTATTGCTGCAGCAATCCCAAACTTGTGTTCTGCTCTTGTGGGTTTGCACGGAAAAGCTGGGGCTTTCATTGCTGCATGGTGTCTAGTACTGCAGGCCTGCTAGCTAGGACACACCCCTACAATAAAGAGACCACCTCACAATAATATCAGCACCAGCAGCGCAGCAGCACCTCCACCCCATCATTCCCAAAAGCTTGGAAACTTTTATTGCTGCAGCAATCCCGAACTTGTGTTCTGCTCTTGTGGGTTTGCACTGAAAAGCTCAGGTTTTCATTGCTGCATGGTACCTAGTACTGCAGCTTTGCTAGCTAGGACACCCCCCTACAATAAAGAGACCACCTCACAATAATATCAGCACCAGCAGTGCAGCAGCACCTGCACCCCATCATTCCCAAAAGCTTGGAAACTTTTATTGCTGCAGCAATCCCGAACTTGTGTTCTGCTCTTGTGGGTTTGCACTGAAAAGCTTAGGTTTTCATTGCTGCATGGTACCTAGTACTGCAGCCCTGCTAACTAGGACACCCCCCTACAATAAAGAGACCACCTCACAATAATACCAGCACAAGCAGTGCAGCAGCACCTGCACCCCATCATTCCCAAAAGCTTGGAAACTTTTATTGCTGCAGCAACCCCAAACTTGTGTTCTGCTCTTGTGGGTTTGCACTGAAAAGCTTAGGTTTTCATTGCTGCATGGTACCTAGTACTGCAGCCCTGCTAACTAGGACACCCCCCTACAATAAAGAGACCACCTCACAATAATACCAGCACAAGCAGTGCAGCAGCACCTGCACCCCATCATTCCCAAAAGCTTGGAAACTTTTATTGCTGCAGCAACCCCAAACTTGTGTTCTGCTCTTGTGGGTTTGCACTGAAAAGCTTCGGTTTTCATTGCTGCATGGTGTCTAGTACTGCAGGCCTGCTATCTAGGACACACCCCTACAATAAAGAGACCACCTCACAATAATATCAGCACCAGCAGCGCAGATTCCCAAAAGCTTGGAAACTTTTATTGCTGCAGCAATCCCAAACTTGTGTTCTGCTCTTGTGGGTTTGCACTGAAAAGCTTAGGTTTTCATTGCTGCATGGTACCTAGTACTGCAGCTTTGCTAGCTAGGACACCCCCCTACAATAAAGCGACCGCCTCACAATAATATCAGCACCAGCAGTGCAGCAGCACCTGCACCCCATCATTCCCAAAAGCTTGGAAACTTTTATTGCTGGACTTCTGGGCTTTCCACCTACACGGATGGCAAGTTGCCTACACGCAAAAACACGCACTTCTGAAACTCAAAGACAACCCTGAGCAGAAAAAAACACCACAGCACAAGGAAAAAGACGCCAAGGGGATTCGAGCCAACAGAAACAACGCCTTATCCATTACGCCAAAGAGATCTGTCAACAAAGCGGCGCGGGAAGGAATTCTGCTTGATCTGGCCCCCCACTTGTCCCTTTGCTGGGCGGTCGGCCTGAACTCAGCAGGCTGGCTAGGTCAAGCAGCCCCAAGGGTCCAAGCTCGCCCTGCCACACTTGGAGCCACAGGCAAGGCCACAAAGTGCTGGGAAGCACAACCTCCAGGACCAAAAAACTGGCACTGCCATAGCGGAAGCTCACCGGAGCAAAAGCCAGGACAAGTGCCCGATTTGACTAGGGGAGCTCACTGAAGCCCAGTGCTGGGGGAAGCACCATAACAAACAACCCAAAGCCACCAGCAAGTTTCTAAAGCACCAGTGGAACCTCGATGGGCCACAGGCAAGGCCTGGAGGAAGCAGCAGGTTTCAATACAACCCGAAGCACCCAACACGTGTCCAAAGCAGCCTGGCACACCAGTGGAACCTCGATGGGCCACAGGCAAGGCTTGCAAGTGCAGACCCAAAGGCACCCAACAAGTGTCCAATCTTTTGCTTCCCATCGCTTGCGGCCTTGCCTGGAGGCCAAGTGAACTTCCAGTGCCAGTTTGGAAACTGGTTGTAATTATTTGGTGCTTCCCAGAGGCCTTCGCCTGGTGGCAAGTGCCTTTGCGTCTGCACTTGCAAGCCTTGCCTGTGGCCCATCAAGGTTCCACTGGTGTGCCAGGCTGCTTTGGACACGTGTTGGGTGCTTTGGGTTGTTTATTGAAACCTGCTGCTTCCTCCAGGCCTTGCCTGTGGCCCATCGAGGTTCCACTGGTGTGACAGGTGCTTTGGACACGTGTTGTTGTTTATTGAAACCTGCTGCTTCCTCCTTGCCTGTGGCCCATCAAGGTTCCACTGGTGTGACAGGGCTGCTTTAGAAACTTGTCGGTGGCTTTGGGTTGTTTATTGGACCCAGTGCTTCCCCCAGCACTTTCTGCCTGTGGCTTCAGTGAGCTCAGACACTTGTCCTGGCTTTTGCTCCGGTGAGCTTCCGCTGTGGCAGTGCCAGTTTTGGAGACCGGTTTGGTCCTGGAGGTTGTGTGCTTCCCAGCACTTTGTGGCCTTGCCTGTGGCTCCAAGCCAGCTTGGACCCTTGGGGTTGCTTGACCTAGCCAGCCTGCTGAGTTCAGGCCGCCTACAGCAAAGGGACAACAAGGGGGGCCAGATCAAGCAGAATTCCTTCCTGCGCCGCCTTGTTGACAGATCTCTTTGGTGGAATGGATAAGGCATTGCCTCTGACACCACAAAGACCTGAGCTCGAATCCTGTTGGCGTCTTTTTCCTTGTGCTGGTTCCTTTCATCTTGCTGTGGTGTTTTTTTCTGCTCTGAGGGTTGTGTTTGAGTTTCAGAAGTGCTCAGTTCCATTCCCAAACCCAAAGCTCCAACACGCTTCACCAGCACCAAAACTTTAAAGCTCCAAACAATTCCAAAATCCCAAACTTCACCAGCACCAAAACTCCTTAGACTTTTCATCCTTGCATGGACTTCTGCACAGCATGGCTCAGCAAGCGGTGCCCCCCTACAATAATAGCAGTACCTAGAATAGTGGCCAAGCCCTGCAACCACTGGCCCACAAATTCCCAAACCCAGCTCCAAACAATTCCAACATCCCAAACTTCACCAGCACCAAAACTTGCAATCCCAAGTACTCAGCTTGTACTGAAGACCTTAGACTTTTCATCCTTGCATGGACTTCTGCACAGCAAGGCGCAGCAAGCGGTGCCCCCCTACAATAATAGCATTACCCAGAATAATAGCCAAGCCCTGCAGCCACTGGCCCCCAAATTCCCAAACCCAAAGCTCGAATGAAACAATTCCAAAATCCCAAACTTCATCAGTACAAAACTTGCAATCCCAAGTACTCAGCTTGTACTGAAGACATTAGACTTTTCATCCTTGCATGGACTTCTGCACAGCAAGGCTCAGCAAGCGGCGCCCCCCTACAATAATAGCAGTACCCAGAATAGTGGCCAAGCCCTGCAACCACTGGCCCACAAATTCCCAAACCCAAAGCTCCAAACAATTCCAAAATCCCAAACTTCACCAGCACCAAAACTTGCAATCCCAAGTACTCAGCTTGTACTGAAGACCTTAGACTTTTCATCCTTGCATGGACTTCTGCACAGCAAGGCTCAGCAAGCGGTGCCCCCCTACAATAATAGCATTACCCAGAATAATGGCCAAGCCCTGCAGCCACTGGTTCCCACATTCATCCAAAATCCCAAACTTCATCAGCACCAAAACTTGCAATCCCAAGTACTCAGCTTGTACTGAAGACATTAGACTTTTCATCCTTGCATGGACTTCTGCACAGCAAGGCTCAGCAAGCGGCGCCCCCCTACAATAATAGCAGTACCCAGAATAATGGCCAAGCCCTGCAACCACTGGCCCACAAATTCCCAAACCCAAAGCTCCAAACAATTCCAAAATCCCAAACTTCACCAGCACCAAAACTTGCAATCCCAAGTACTCAGCTTGTACTGAAGACCTTACACTTTTCATCCTCGCATGGACTTCTGCACAGCATGGCTCAGCAAGCGGTGCCCCCCTACAATAATAGCATTACCCAGAATAATGGCCAAGCCCTGCAGCCACTGGTTCCCACATTCCCAAACCAAAAGCTCCAAACAGTTCCAAAATCCCAAACTTCATCAGCACCAAAACTTGCAATCCCAAGTACTCAGCTTGTACTGAAGACCTTAGACTTTTCATCCTTGCATGGACTTCTGCACAGCAAGGCTCAGCAAGCGGTGCCCCCTACAATAATAGCAGTACCCAGAATAGTGGCCAAGCCCTGCAACCACTGGCCTACAAAATAACACCCCTCACATTAATGGTTAGCAACACAAACCAGCTGCCAGGCCTACACTACCCCCTACAATAATAAAACCCCCTCAGAATAAATGCCATCTACAAACCAGAATTCCACAAAAAAACTGCACCTTCAATTTAATTTTAAATTGCCCTTCACTTTTCTTCTTTCTTGTCTCTCTGCCTTCCCATCCCCCCCTCCCCCCTTCCACCCCCCACAATTTGGACCCAGGCTTGTTGGGGGGGGGGGGACCGGGGGGGGGGGGGGGCCCCCCTATTAATCAAGAGCAAAGATTAATTAGTATATGATAAATAATTATATTAAAATATTTATTATATGCTTTTCAACTCTCAACAAATGTTAAACTAAAACTACTGTCTGCCCCATGTAGATCTACAGTTTTACCAAAACTATCAACATATTTGAAATGAAGACGACGCAAATGACGCATACTAACATCATTAGCGTCATTCATTAAAACTTCATTATCATGAATAACGTTCCCGAAACTTGCTGTAATAGGAATTTTGCGAAGAACACGAGCAACTCCATAAGGTGCTAGTTGGTTTCCATTTGTTAAACTATCACTGGTTAAGAAAATATTTTTGATTGGTAATAAATTAACAAAACCACTAACGAAAGGGTCAGGTGCAAAATTGATTTTTTCAACAGTGTTTCCTAAAACATTGTTAATAGACATTGTGTGGCTTCTGTCATAATCAATACTAAAACCGTAGTTAGTTTGCAATTCTTTATCTGTATGAATTATGAAAAAGTAAGAAACATAATTAACAGTTATAGTTATAGTATTTGTTTTTAATGAATAACTACAACTAAAAAAGTCACTATTTCCATCAGTTCCATTAGTAGCAGTATTCAATTTATTTTGTAATTCGGTTGCTAATTCACTACCTACATAACTACCTTTATCTGGTGCTACAATAAAATAATATACTGGCGCTCCTGTTAATATTCCTCCTAATGTTAAATATAATCTATTATTTACATTTTCTTCAATAGGATAAATAGTATTAGGTAGTGATAATTCGTGAACGTATAGTTTTGTCTTTGCTCCTGTTTCTTGTGTTTCTGGTAAATCTATAACACTTTCGTTTAGATTTCTATGTCGTGTGTCAATATATTTTTTACGAAAGTTCATTATATTAATTAATTAGAAATTTTATAATTTAATTATATATGAAAAATAAATACAGTTTTTATGATAATAAAAACGCTACGAAGTACAAGTATTATTTAAAAGAAGGAAAATTAAAATCATACAATCCGCTTCATCAAGGTCATAGTGAAATGTATAGAAAAATAATTAATGAAATTCAACAAGAAAAATCATTATTCAAACCTAAATATAATAATAATTTACCTGACACAGAAGGATTAAACAAAGCATATACAAATGGTAAAGGTTATTATTTAGATAATAACAAACTATATGTTGCTGGGACTTTTGGTAAGTCTAATATTAAATCAAATATTAATGATATTTTAAGTGATATTTCAATTCCATTTGGTTTAAGTTCATACAGTCAAAGGTATAGAGATATTAGTGATATACTTGATGAAAACCATAATGTAACCGAAGTGATTAGTCATAGTCTTGGAGCATCAGCATCATCAAAATATTTACAAAATAACCCTGATAGAAATATTCGTTTGACAACTTACGGCGCTCCTTTTGTTTCAATGTCATCTAAAATGATAGTTATACTAATTTTAGAAGTGGTGGAGATGTGATTAGTATTTTAGACCAAGGTAGTATTCAATCACGAACCAATACTTATAACCCATTAACAAATCATCAATATTCAAATTTTCAAGACCAAGGAAAAGAGCCAACTGTAGGTGAAGACCCGGTTAAACTTGTGATGTAATTATTTATATAAATTATTATATAAGAATGCCTAATAATGATATAAAAAACACTATAAATCCTAAAAAGAAAGTCAGTTATGAAGACATTAAGAAAATAGTAGAAGACGAACCTAATTATAAGGTTGAACATAATAATATTAAAAATAAGTCTAAAAAACTATTAAGTAAAAATTCTAAAAAAGAAGTTATAGATTATTCACACTTTAAAATAAATTAATTTAATAATAGAATAATATAATACTTTCTATTATTAAATATATAAAGATGGAAACTCTGGAAATAGATGATGTCCTTGTAGAGAAGAATTTAAGATTTAAATTAAAAGATGGCGGTTCTTATGTCCGTTCAAAAGAAAGTAAAAACTTTTATCCTTCATCGGTTTCTACTTATACCGCTGATACAAATTCTGTAATTAGATTTAACATTACTGGACCACCTAATCAATGGTTGTCCTTACCATCTCTATTATTAGGATTTACTCTAAATAACACTGATACAACAGCAAGTCACGAACTTCGACCAATTGACACAGCCGGTTTCTTCGATAGGGTTCGTGTTCTAATGGGTGATGTCATTGTATGTGATTTAAATTCTCTTTCTCGTGCAAGTGCTATGAAAGATGTATTAAAATCATCAGAAGAAAAAAGAATTGATGAAGCATTAGGTTTTGGAAATACTCTACTCAATCATGATGGACGGTTTTTAGTTTGTGATGCTACTGGAACTTCTACTACTCAAGCAGTAACTAGAAATGTAACCAATGGTAATTATAAAGGAATTAAAGAAGGTAAAAGTGCTAATGTCTATTTTGATTTAAATTTAAAATGTTTCAAGACTTGTGAAAACTGGATACCTTTATCTTATTGTCCAATAACAGTTGAATTATATTTAACAACTGATGTATTAAAACCAATTGTTAATAGAACAGGACTTTTTACTGATACAAATACAAGTATCACTTGGTCAGTCACAAAACCTTTATTCAAAGGAAATGTCTATACTCTTGACGATAGCTTATATGCAGAGTATGCTAAAATATTAGAAACTGGTTCTCTTCCTATTACTTTTGAAACTGAAACCCTACAAGAACAAACAGCATCAACAACAACTGAAATATTCACAACTATTGTCCGTAATGTGTCTAAATTAAATAAACTGTTTATTTCTTTTTCAAATGCGACTCAAAAGGGTTATGTAGGCGGATACGGTGAATTATTGAAACCATATAACTTTATGTATCATCCACTGGCACATGTAACAGGTGATAAAGGACGTTATGACCCAGAGCATGATTTATCTGCTTCTTTGATAATCGGTAATCAAGTTATTCCAAGTCAAGAAATTCAAGGTGTTCGTGAAGCATATGCCCATCTTATGCATTGTGCTGATAAACCAATGTTAGTTAGTGCAGAAGATTACAGGTCTCACGCTTTTATGTATGGGTTTAATTTGCAGAAATTAGAAAGTGCAAATTATACTGGTATGAACCTTAAAAATAATTCAAATATGGTTGTTAAAGTGAAAGCGTTGGAGGGTTCAACATTATATAGCGCTCCTGGTAAAATGGCCGAGAGAATTTATATGCTCTTGGTTCATGAGTGCATTCTTGAAATCCGTTCAAATTCTGTAACATTTTATGATTAAAAAAAAATATGATATTATTAATTTTCTAATTAATAATATAATATTATGAGCAAAAACTTAATGAATATCTTTGATATTACAGCAAATAAAATTAGGCAAGTAAAAGATGGAGCAGTCAATGATATAGAAGACCTTTACGCAAGTAAATCTGACATTCAAACAGTATTAGATAGTAAAGCAGACCAAGCAGACACCTATACAAAGGAGCAAATAAATGCTAATTTTTATGATATAACTGAAACATATGACAAAACAGAAATTAGTGTATTATCAAATAATATTAGTTCAAATTCATTTTTAATAGGTAATCTGACAATAACTTCAAATACAAATTTTAATAATATTTCATTAAATACAAGTTTAATAAATAATTTAAATTCTACTATGACAACTAATTTAAATAATATTTCTTCAAATACTAATTTAATTAATACAAATTTGAATAATATTTCATCAAATACAAATTTAATAAATAATTTGAATTCTACTGTATCAACTAATTTTAATAATATTTCATCAAAAACTAATTTAATTAATACAAATTTTAATAATATTTCATCAAATACAAATTTAACAAATAATTTGAATTCTACTGTATCAACTAATTTTAATAATATTTCATCAAATTCTCATTTAATATCTCAATTACAAACAGGTTCATTTGATAGTAATTTATATTACAATAAAATAACAACTAATAATTTATTATCAGATAAATTAAATACATCAGTATTAAATAATACATTAATTCATAATATAACAACTACTTCAATTTTCAAAATAGCAAATTTTGGAAATTATAATAATTTCTTTGAAATGTATAATAATTATTTTGATAGTTACGTTTATGGACATTTAAGTGGAGCAACTATGTTTTTAAATCAAAGAGGTTTTGGAAATGTAGAAATTAATAATTCTTCAATTTTTCAAAATGATAAGATATTATTAAATCATAATACTACAATATTAAGTAATTTACAAGTATCAGGTCTATTTTCGTGTTCATCTATTTTAGATATAGCAGGTTCAGACGCTCGTTATGTTTTACAATCAGATGGATTAAGTGGATTAATAACAGGAAATACAAATACAATTAATTCAATAATTACTAGTAATAATTCACAGGATACATCATTAGGACAAAAGTTAGATAAAATAGATACTAACGCTCAATCAGTAGCAGGTGCTATTAATTTTAGTGATGATACAACTTTACACAGTAATTTAAATATGCTGACTACTGGTTCTATAATATGTAATAAGTTTAGCACTACATCGTCGCCTAATGTTGGATTGCAAATGACTTTTCAAATGTTCAATCGTGAATTTAATATTAATAGAGATGGTAGAATGTGGATGAGTTCAAGTGGTGGTCAATGGGAAACGCAAATCGGAGACGCTAATGTTGGACGTGTTTGGGTAAAAGATAGATTTGGTTTAGGTGCTGTTGGAGTTAATGGTTATGTTTTAAACTGTACTGAAAAATCGAGATTTACTGATGCTGTTGATTTTATAGGAACTGACAAGGCAGTAAATCTTAACAATGGTTCATATTTGAATTTTAATAATAATGGTTCAATACGAAGATATACTCCCAGTTCTATTGAAGGCTTATATATGTCTCATGATGATTTGGTTGCCATTAGTGTTGGTGATGTTACAAATGCTTCTAATCAATATATGATGTGTGATGGATTAGTTAATAAAACTATTTTTAGTAAGCCTATAGATGTGTTAGGTAATATTTATACGAATGCTGATATTAATTGTGATAATGTTAATATTGCTACTGATGGTAAATTAACAATTGATACAAACTGTGAATTATATAGATATGTTAGTGCTTTTTCATCTTTTGATATGAGGAATAGTGATGCTAATTCTTCAATTAGGTTTATCTGTGGAGACCCCACTGTTCAGTCTAACATAGTCGGGGCAGTTAATATTACTAGCGGATGGACTTTTAATACTGCTACTGCTGATTTTATGGGTAATTTATTTGCTGATGATGTTTATATTAAAACTAATGGAGCATTAAGAAGCAATCATTTAGCACCTAACGGGAACATTAATAACCGTTGATACTAACTTAGCAGTTCAAAATGCATATTTAGCAACTAATACCATTCAATCATTTGATTTAACAACGGTTTCATTTTTAGATAATATTTCAATGACTACTGGAACTGATATTAAAATGGGAACATCGGAAATATCAACTTATTATGATGGAACTAATTTATCTACAATTGATGTAATATTCAGAACATCAAACACAGCTTTTAGAGTTTCAGATAGTTCAACTACACCTTCAGTTTTATTATCTATTGATAAGACATTTGGAACAACAGTAAATACTGAAAGTTTTACAAATAATGCTCCATCAACTTTTAATGAAAATGTAACAGTTGTTAATACAAAAACATTATTTGTTAATGATATTCAAGATGCTTCAGGTGATGCTATTGATATTACTGCTGGAACTGTAACTATAAATGGAAGTCTAATAGATAATTCTGATGCAAGATTAAAATATGATGTAGATTTACTTAAAAGTAATTGTATTAGTATGATTAAGAAATTCAAACCTAAAAAATTCAAAAGAAAAGATAGAGACGATAAGGATGCAATCCACATCGGTTACATTGCTGATGATTTGTTAAAAGCAGTTCCAAAAGAAATTAGTAATGTAGTTCATAGCAGTCGCGAATATTTAGGTATTGAATATACAAAAGTACCAATATTATTACATAAAGCTTTACTTGAAGTAATAGATAAAGTTGAAGAATTAGAAAAAGAAATTAAGGAATTGAAAAAAGAAAAATCTAAATAAATAATTAAATATAAATACATAAATATATAAAACAAATAAATAAATAATTAAATAAATAACTATTATATATAGATATATGGACATTGACAGGAAAGTTAAGATAAAAGTATTATTTCAAAATGATAGTATGAGAGAGAAAATTTGTTACTGTGGTTGTAGAATTACTAAGTTAAATAAATATGAATTTACATTAGATAAATGTAATAATAAAGAATGTAATTTTAGTCATTCTAAATTTGATGAATATATTAAAGAACTAAAAAAACAAAGGAAATAAGATAAATTCCACAGAAAAATAGATAAGTATGGTAAGGTATTAATTCCTATTGCTTGGGGATTGTTATGGCCTATTTTAATTCCTTTGAATATGTATTATTGTATTATAATCTAAATAATAATATATAATGGGTAATTCGAACAGTAATGTTGAAACTTCAAGTATTGATAAAATTAATGATATTGATGTAGAACAATTAGATTTAAGTAATATTGATAAATTACAGTTAAAAGCAATTAAACAAATGAGTGAACGATTAGAAAAACTGGAGAAAGTAAAATGTGACAAATTAATATATAAATTACCAGTTCAAATTTGTAGTTATAGTCTAAAGAATTTTACATGGGCCACTGTTATGGGCCATTATTCTTGTGGTTTGCTGGCGAGAGAGACGATAGTTCCAACGAACGCAAATCTGCAAGTTTGATTTCAGCAAAAGGGCAACCAAGGACCCAAACATCTGAGTTCCCAAAATAGGGGCCCATTCAGGAAACTGTCTGTGCCAGTGGGTTTCCTGAATGGGCCCCTATTTTTGGGACCGGGGTTTGGGGGCTTGGCACGAAGAGTCCCAGTGGAGTTGGAACCTTTCAAGATTGCTGTCGTCAAAGATTGCTACTCCAGAGGCAGCAGTTGAGAAACGCACACATCCAGCCACCTGGTCCTTGTGCTACGTACCCAACACATAAGGGGTATATATAGTGTATGTATTTTTCAGCCATTAGCAGCCCATAACAAGGGCCCGAGTAAAAAACTTTAGATATAGTTTGTTCTGAATTAATGACATTAAACGTTATTAACATGATTAATTAAAAAAATATGAATAAAATTTACTAATAAAACTTTGTCTTTCATCATTGATGACTTTAATAGTTATTTTTTTTCACTTTTAATGAAATAAAATTAACCATATTACGGCTATACATTAAATTAGTTTCATAAAGGTCTTTATTAAGAAAATAATAAATATCAAATAAATTATTTGATGTTAAAGTACGATTACGAACATGATTCAAACAAGTAAATGAGGTAGATGTAGCAAATATATCATATTCAATTAATAATTTTAATGGTTTATGTTTTTGATGTAATTTATCTAACTCACTTAAGTTAAAAATATATGATATGCCGTTATTGATAATATTTTTCATATTGATATTATCAATTTCAAAATATTGTGAATTCTTTAATTTGTAAGACTTATACACTGGTTTAAATTTATTAATATAATTTTTAATAATATTATTATTTTTTATTTTTAATAATCTAACATCACCTAAATTATAAGATAATACAAGGTTTTTAATGTCTAATGGTAAATCATAAAATATCATATAATATTAATATATTTATTTAATTAATTAGTAATTTTCAAATATTGAGAAAACTTTTTCTTAAACATTTTATCTGGGTTCTTTTCTAAAAGGTTAATATATAAAAAACTATGCGGTTCATCAGTGGCGGTCTCATATATTTTATAAATTAGTTTCTTGCTTTCGTGTAAATTATCGCTTCTAACAATTGCCGATAATTCATCTTGTAATATTTCTATTTCTTTAAAATTTCTAACTTTGTAATAAAACAAATGACTTATATTTACTCTAATAATTGGTGGGACAATTGATGCTTTCTGAAGACTGACAAGCGTTGATATTCCACTATGACGTCCCCTACAGAATAAAGAATTTAACAATTTGTTATTTCTTGTTATTGCTGGGTTATCAGATACATCATCCAATATAACTAATATATTAAATAACTTCTTCATTCCTTGTTTTTTCTGGTATTCAATTATTTTATTTTGAGTTTCTATAACTCTTTCTATATCTTCAACATTGAACTCATCCCACCAACACGGTTCTTTATCAGTATCTACTTTCAAACCTTCCTTAATGTATTTCTTCACTGGCAACCAAGTACTATCCAAATTTACAGATGGGGACCAGATAAAAACTCTTTCAAATGCTCCTCTATAAATATCAAGTATCATTGATACAAGTAAAGTTGATTTTCCAGAACCAGACGGACCTACAATCATAGCTCTCATCGGCAATTTAGGGACGACCTCGTGCTTACTTTGCTTAAAGTCATATTTGATTTCATCAATTGGTTTTACATCAGGCATAATAAAAATAATATTAAAGACATTTAGAAAATAATTTAATATTTATTATTTTATATGAATAGAAGCTATTCAGATTATATTGATATAATAGATGAAATAGAGAATATAGAACAAGTTGTTATAACTAATAATAGATGTAAAAAAATATGTTATTTTGTTTTAGAATTAATTAAGTTTGTTATACAATATATCAAAAATAAAAATGTGAATATTAATATAAATGGGAAAAAAGAAAAAGAATAAGACTGAACCAGTTGTTTCTTCAACTGATGAAGAAATTGTTAAAGAAACATCAGTTATTGAGTTTGCTTGTCCAATGTGTAAAAAGATGTTAGAATTAAAAAATGAATTAGAAATACAAAAGAAGGGAAATTGCAAATGTTCGTGTATTCCAACCAGTTTCAAAATAAGTAAGAATGATAAGAAAATGAATATTGATAAAACTAAAGACAGTATAAACTTAGAAACAGATGTTCATAATATTGCTATTCGCTTTGGGAGGGGAGTTACTCCATCAGATAATGGTGATAAGGAAACTCAGGAAACTATACGCGAAATGATGAAAAAATAATAGTTAAAATTATTTCTATTATTATTTATAATGCAAGATGTTATAAATAATATTATTAAATTCATTGATGTAAAAGAATTGAAATTGAATAATTTTATTGAAGAATATAACGAAAATGATATATTAATTAATTTTGTTAATGACTTTAGAAATAGCAAAATTGATTTTAACATGTTTTATAATTCTATTAATTATGCTGATTTATTTGAACAATCAGATTTAAAATTCTATTGTAAAAGAATATATTCATATACTTTAAGATTTATTGCTAATTATGATAATAAAAATGCTATTCAGTTTTATGAAATTACATTGAGAAAAATGAATAATATTTACAAAAATAGTAACATTAATGTTGTTAATGTGTTTGAATGTATTAAATGTT
Organism: Effrenium voratum; assembly: GCA_963377175.1. Lineage (NCBI taxonomy): Eukaryota > Dinophyceae > Suessiales > Symbiodiniaceae > Effrenium > Effrenium voratum. Next base: position 138,967 of record CAUJNA010000776.1, read on the forward strand.
TAATAATTTATATTACAGATAATATTGAAAAGTTTCATAAATATTCAAAATTTAGAAAAACTATTATTTGTAATTTAATTGGTAAATTGAATAATAATTTAACGAGTTACACAATAACTAATTTTGAATTGACTTATAATGATATATGATTTCGTAAAATAAAAGTTTAGTTTTAAAAGTTTAGTTTTATAATTTAGTATATATTTACATGGATGAAGGATTAGATAAGATTGTTAAAAAACTGAACAAGGTTTTAGAACAGAATAAGAATATTTTAGAAATCTTGCAAGAAATGGAAAAGAAGAAACCAGTAACAAACAGTTATCAAAGTAAAGAAGTAGATAGAACCAATGGCGAATATAAAAATAAGAAACAAGTGTATTTAAACAAACTCAACAACAAAGAGATAAAAGAGCCGAAGTCCTCCACTATGGCATTTTATCAAATTGACTATGATGAGGAAACGCAACTTTATTCATAAAGTTACATTTACTCATTGAAAACTAAACATAGTTTAGTTTTTAACGAGGAAACAGGGATTTTTATTCATAGATAATATTATCTAAATATCTTTAATAATGAACTTATTAGAGATGTTTAGTGGGACAGGCAGTGTTGCCGGTCGCATTCTGTGCTGATACCTTGCTGGGTTCAAAAGAAAACCCCTAATAATAGGTGGCAAGCCCCCTAATGATAGGTGGTAATTAGCAATCCCCGTAATATTAGGTGGCAAGCCCCCTAATGATAGGTGGCAATTAGCAATCTCCCTAATATTAGGTTGTAATCCCTAATTTTTGATTGAATTTGGACAAAAATAATAATAATACGGTGTATGTATATTATGTTGTTATAATATAAATTAACATTGTAAAATCGTATATGTTATAATTATACTAAACTTATGGTTTGTTTCTTAATTTTTATTAATGCCTTAAAAATGACTTAAAGAAATAGTGCCTTAATATAATAAGAGGAAAATGAACGGTGATAAAATCAATAATTATATCAATAAAAAATGCTATAAGTGTTGTCACTTCAAAAAAGAAAATATGGAATTGTATAAATTGAATTTACCTAATGACATAGTGAATAATATTATTAATTATTCAATGGTTGGTGAAGAAGACATATGTAAAAATTGTAGAAATTGGAGATATTATCAAGAATTAATCAAATGTCTGATGGGAATAAAAAGAATAAATAATTGAAATGTAGAAGATGAGATTTTAATATTTCTATCTGTAAATAAAATACCACCTTATGATTATGTTAAACAGTTTCTTAAAATCAGTAACAAAAATATGACATGATTTATGATATATTATGGATGTTGGGCTATAGTCAAGAGAAAGGAGAAGATGTTAAAGAAAATATCAAATTATTTATTGAACGTAAAAAGTTTAATATTCAAAATACATTGAGAGATATTAATATTATTTTTAAAATGATGTATGAAAGAAGTAAGATTTGTCAATTAAATTATTATCCTGTACTGAAATTATAATCATACTATAATAATAACATGTAAAATCTTATATGTTATAATTATATTGAACTTATGGTTTGTAAAGATTGAAATATTTGATTTTCTTAGTTTTCTTGTGTGCTTAGGCTGTTTGGTTTTGTGGAACTATTATGTGAAATGTGTTTTAGTCATATTTTTAAGTCTGAGTGAAAAATTCGCGAACAATGAATAAAATAAAAAGAAAAAATGAAGAATAACTGGAGTTTCTGAGAATTGGAAAAAGACTTAAAACACAAAATGAATAAGGGTAAACAAATAGTAAAATGAAATAGGTTAAGTAGTGAAAAAATAATGAATAAGGTGTGCATCTTTCTAGGAATTACTTAGAATGAATAAGGTTGTGATTTATTAACCTTATCTATTATTTGATACTTGGTTTTTCAATGTGTTTTTTCATTGCTTGTTAGAAAAAAATAGTAAAATGATTTTCAGTTCCTTCAAATCCCTTTTACTATTTTTTCCCCCCGCTCCAAATACCTTGTTTTTTTGCAGTGAGCCAGGTGGTGACATCATGAATTTGACATCATATCCTTATACAAAGTGGGCATGGTGTCTTGGTGTGCAAAGGGGAAATGAGCACTTATTTGCTCAGACCCCCTATTGAACACCCACGACGAGCGCACCCTGATGAAACCAGCGGCATACAGGCGCCTGACCTGGATCCTCTGAATGCGGGGAACCTCCAAAGGTTGGCCGCCAGGAATCGGGACCCTCTGTGGATTTTGAGAAATATACACAACCCATGGAAATAAGCCCACAAGCTGCGGAATTTGGTCCATTGCAAATGCAAAGGGCCCAAGTGAAATGGCAAGTCCTGTCTCCGTAGCTGTGGGCTAACAGTCAGGTTCCACAAGGTGCAACTGTATTCAGGGGTGCAAGTTTGACCCCTGTGCTTTTACATGTCTCACCTTTTGAGGAGTCAATTTCCGCTTTAGGGGTGCGAGAGGGTGAAATGAATCGGGACGATGTTCTTTTTCGTTTCGCTTCGGGGTGAAGCGACCCTGTGCAGCACTGAGAAACCGAGTTGGGCCCATGGGAAACCGCCATGCGATCGATGGCTGATTCGGGAAGACAACAGACGTCTCGGGAGAACGTCACACTGGGAGACCACTTTTGGTGTAAGGCATGTAAATTACCGTGGCCGCCAACCTGGCGACTTGCGAAGTCTACCCATCGCAGCCCTATGGACCGCGATCAGGTTCACTGAACACCTTGCGAACAGCTCCAAAACTTGGGGGATCTTGGGGGTCAAAATTGCTTGGCTTTGTTTTTGGGTATTTCTCCCCTTGGGAGTGCAAAGAAATGGTGTTCATGGGGACTGGGGGGGAGGGAGGAGAGGGGGAGGGATATCAAATAAGCCCTTATTAAGCCCTTATTTCTCCCTTAATAAGGCCTTGTTTAGGGCGTATTTGAGCTCCCTCCCCCCCCCTTTTGTTTTCCTCTAACCAGGCAAAACATATGTTGTTTTTTTGCTGGGGTCCTAATTTCAGCCAAGCCATGAGGTGTGGGCTCTTTCTGGGTTCTCAGTTCTTCAGTGGCACCCATTCTTCTTCCCCTTTTTGTTGGTGGTGGCCCCACTAAAAATGGTCCAAGCCCCAAAAAGAGTTCCCATTGTTTCCCAGGGTCACTGAGCAACTGAGGGTTTGAAGGCTCTCGCGATTGGCCCGCTTGGCCTGAGGCAAGCGCCGGGTCAGTCCGGTCAGTCGGAGGAACGAGCTGGTCTCAGTGGGTCGCATGCTCTGACGTCAGGCAAGGTCAGAACCATGAATGCACATATATATATATATATATATACACACACTTCCATTTGCTTGAGATTGTTTTGTTTATTATTGTTATTATTATTACTATTATTATCATTGTTATTATTTTTCCCCCTTGTTGGTTTTAAAAGGAATGTATCACTACTGGAAATATGTTTTATTTTTCCAGGGGTCTAAACCAAATGGAAGTATATATGGCTAAATCAACGCCCTCCTTGTACACCTTAGAGGATGCAACTTCTCAACAATGGTATTAGCCCCCAGTGTGTAACGCTGGTTTGAGTCCCAAGGATTGCTGATACCTACAATTTGTGTACGTGTCATTGTAAACCCAGGTTGAAAATGGGTTGTTTCCAAAGAGAATGATGGATGAAGAGAATGGAAATTGGAAACATGACCAACCCCATAGATGAGTTGCCAATGAAAAGGAAAACAGCCAAAGTGGGGGGCTAAGAGCAGGATGCCACATTCCGTTCTTGTCTTCAATTTCCCGTGAGCGACGGCAGGAATAGGGATTGAACCATGTGGGGAAACCCCCCAAAGCAACACAAGGGCGCCACTCACCTCAGTTCCCGTCCCCCCGCGACGGCTCTCCATAAACCCCTGAGGAAAGGTTCGGGGACCTGGCCAAAGCGTTTTATTAAAACGCCGAGGATTTTTTGTCGGGGTTCTGCATGGCGGTCCATCAGAACAGGCGATCATGATCATCATCATCATCATCATCATCATCATCATCATCATCATCATCATCATCATCATCATCATCATCATCATCATCATCATCATCATCATCATCATCATCATCCAGTTGGTCTCCGGGACATACACCTCACACGGAACATCGTCCCTGCATGTTTTTTGCGTGTTTGTATGACTGGGAAACCATTCCACTTGAAAGAGGATCTTGGCGACCTCCCTACATCCAGGCCCGGGGTTCCTGCATCCAGGCCCGGGGTTTGCTCCGATGGAGTTCACTCGATTGGAAGCCCAAGCCCCCCCCGTGTCTTTTTGGTAGGTTCCGTGTAAAGCATCCCTTGAGGAGGTGGGGCCCCCTCTGAAACCTAGCGGCTGGTGCTGCACATCACAGCCGAGGCATTCACTTGCCTCCTCTTGTGTGAGCCGCCTGTTTCACCCAGCGGGTCTTGGGGTAGGAACTGGTTGAGATGACTTGCTTAACTGGCAGCTAGGTGCCAACTTTTACCGACTTGTTGGGGGGAGGGTTCCCCTACTAAAATAGACTAAAGTAAAAAGGGTACCCTTATTCTAACCTCTCTACTGGAGGACCTTGTTAATGAAGAATCCCAGGCCAGGTTTTCAAGAGGGGCTGCTCTTGGAATGGATCTTTAGCCTTAGCTTGTGAGTGTTCTCTCGCTACCAAGCAATCGAAAAGTGGCAGTTTTTGTGCAGGCCAAAGAGACATAGAAATGGGTCCTGAAAGAGGGACACTGAAATGGGTCCATTTCCCCCGCCCCTTCGAGGAAGAAACGCCCAACCCGAGCAGAAATGCCACAGCAAATGCTGTGGCAAAGGCTGGCCGAAAGCGCCATCCGGAAGCCATTCATTGAGAAAGTGCTCGCAAAACAGCTGACATGGGGTGGTTTCCCTTCGGGAGTGACTTAGTCGTAGAACCTGGCTGGAGCATTCAGAACTCCAAGGGTGTGACCAGTTTCTACCAACATTCGGGTTGGTCTCATGGCAAGCTGGTTTCGGCACGGAGGTTCTCCCTTCCAGTTTGTCGTTGGCTCGTGCACGCCTTGTTTTCCTCTAGGTCCCCAGGTTAGCCTTAGGTTGGTGTCAACTTTATTTCCTGAGTTCCTGGACTTTTGTCACTTTTTGGGTTTGGACCATTTTAGGTGGTAAATAACAAGGGGCCAACACGGCTAATTAGCGCTTTCCCTATTTGAAACGCATAACAAATCCTGACGTGACGCACTGCGATCATCTTTGGCGTTTTGTGGAACTCAAGAACAGTCCCCCAAAAAAACAGGCCACCGATGCAGCCATGAAAATTGTGAAACCCAACAACTCTTAAAGCGCAGGTCCACCCTTTCGGACCACCATGCCGGGTGCTGGTGGTTGTTGGCTTCTGGGACGCGCTACCAAGATCTGACACCTCGACACGTCGGCCAGAGTCCAGCAGCACGATTCAGTTTTTGTTTTACTAGACCCTATAGGAAAGTCTCAGTCTTTCAGTGGCACCAATTATTTTTCCACTTTTTTTTTGGTGGCTGCCCCACTAAAAAAAGTATTCCCCAAAAAGGGTTCCCTTTTTGTCCAGGGTCACTGAACAACTGAGAAGTGGAAAGTAGATTTTGGGAACTGGGTTTCCGATGCACACATTGTGACATGTTGTGCATCTTTAAGATCGCGATTAGCAGCTATTTTGACGTCTCTTTTAGTGAACCCTGTTGAAGTGATTCTAGCAGCTCATAGCAGATCCAGCAGAACCTTGTGGTTCCTCTCTAGAAGTACGCACTGTCTCACGGATTCCATGGGTTTTCGGACTTCTATGTTTCCCTGGTTTTGGCCGGATGGGTAAAAAAGCCACCAAAAAACAACCAGTAGCTTTCGGTGTTTGTTGGGTGACCAACTAGAGGCTGCTTCGCAGCTCAGGCCCAAGGAACCCAAAGGCGCCTCAGATCCATAGGCTGCGATGGACCGCAAGGCACGGGGGCAACTCAGAGTGAAGCCAAGAGTTGGCGGCCAAAGCTATCAGATGGTTCAGTTTAAGGGCTCCCTTTCTGTGGATCAACATTCCGTAAAGCTCAGAATCGCCAACAAAAATCATGAGTTGGTACAGGAGGTTGTTCATCCACAGCATCACATGATGCTATATACCCACAGGGAACAGCGGTCGGGCATGTGTTCACCCCATAGAACCACGGTGAAGCGTCACATCGGCCAAGAGGCTCGGATGTAGGGAACCAACACGCAACCACCAAAATGGGGCTTGCCCTCCCAGTTAACATGAAACCTGTAGCTCGGGCCCGGTCCCTTTAAAAGGAAGCTCGTCTTTCTGGACCCTGCCAGGTTCCATGCTAATTGGAGGGTACCCATTTTGATAGCGGTTGTCCTTTTGGTGTCCATCCGCCCCACAAAGGGAGCCACGTGCGCACGCATTTCGAAGTCACATCCTTGTTTGTGGCAAAAGGTGAATCTCTTAATGTTGACCCAGGATTAATCAACCCGTTCCATTATTAGGGGGGGTGCTCCCTCCAAAAGTGATGAATCCCCACTAAAAGGGGACACCCCCCTACCAATCGACCAGGGGTTTATTACTCCGGGGTTAACATGATTTTACCGGCGGTTCTTTGGTTCGAAGAGGGCAACACCCAAATCGACTCGGCTCAGGCGGCCTGCGTGGACAAGATCAAGTCCTTACAGCGCACGGATCCCTCTGCCAAGCAGGCGGAACGCACTCTCCGGACTCCTGAAGCCTCCATTTGGTTAAGAACATGTTTTTTTTTCCCATGTTGGTTTTAAAGGGAATCTATCACAAATTACTGAACATATGTTTTATTGTTTCCCCGGGGACTTAAGCAAACGGAGGTTAAGGATTTCTTTTTCGCCAGCGGGGAGAAATCCCGTGATCTCGCTCGAGTTCGTGGACTGCAGTCACCTGGGTTCGGACGTTTCTTGGCCCAATCCGCTCGATCAGAAGTGAGGTGATTTCACAAGCTGTTGGCTCTTTAGGCTTAAGCTTGTTGGGAAAAGAGCCGTTTTCTTTCCGCTAAACAGCACAAATGGCGTGTACCAGCCAGTCACAATGCCTCCTTTTAGAATCAGCTGACTACATACCTTAAAGCAGTGGGCGTTTGGACGTAGATGGTTCTGCGAGTTTAGTACTCTCAAGCAACATGGGGGGTAAGACGAGCTCACCATGTTGTAGCCCCACTCTTTTTATTTCTTTTTGCCGGTGGAAGATCGGGTGCCCTTCGCCGTCACCGAACTCGAGATATTCACTATGGAGGCCTTGTTCAATTCAAAATGTCAAAGCACCCGATGTTCGCCTGGAAATCTCCAGGGCCACCGGGCCACCTCTTTCGAAGAACAAAACATGCAGAGAGAGAGAGATAGAGAGAGAGGACTCCTCAGTTGTTCAGCCCTTTTCCCCTTGATTTTTTGTGGCTGCCCCACTAAGAATGGTCCAAGCCCCAAAAAGGGTTCCCTTTTTGTTGCCAGGGTCACTGAACTGAGACTCTCGGTGATTTTCAACCATGGGATCGGACGCCAACCTTGGGGCTTTCGTGTGGATTGAAACCCTGGCAACCGCCAGCGCCGGAGTGAAGAGAAGCATCATGCGAAGTTTAGGGGTGCATAGGTGTCCTTTTTCGTTGCTTTGCTAGAAAATCGATGGCCCTGGTTATTTCCCCTAAAAGGACAACTATGTAGAGGTGGAGAATCAGCTGGGGATCGAAATCTTTGGCCTAAAAGCCTGAGTCAACATGCCCGCAGTTGGGGAGTGTTTGACCCCAATGGCAGTTGAGTTAAGTTTGGGGCGTGTTGGCCCTCATTTACCCTCTATTTTGTAGTCGCCCGCAATCTGTATTCGAGATCTTATAAACATCTGTAATACCCCCTACTCCCAACAAACTACTTTTTTTGGCAGGGTATATGTTATTTTGATGAGCCGGTGTTTCTTTTGTTTTACTGCCCTCAGGGGGCTGGGTGGTTGGTTGGTTGGCCGCATGCATCCCCGGTTCAGCACTTGTCAGGGCTGCGTATTGGGCGTGATTTGGTGGTAGTTGAGAGTTGCTCACGTTCAACCGGCCGCATCCCCAGCATCACTGGCCTCGCTCGGACTCGGGCTGCTGATTGGCTTGCTCGGGTCTCGCAACCACATCCCTAAAGAAAGCCACCACAGCTAGCACAAATCAGCCCCAAACCAACCAAGACCAACCCAAAGTCAACCTGAAACCATCTCAACCGCATCCTGCATATTTGCCCTGGGCTGGGCCTAAATGAAGCCCCAACAAGCACAAGAGCCGCCCTCATTAAGACCTCAGCAAGCCTAACACTCACCCCAAACCAGCCCCGAGCAACTCTGAACTGCCACCAAAGCAAAGCCAATCAGCAGCCCTAGTCCGAGCAAGGCCAGTGATGGGGATGCGGCGAGCAACTCTCAACTACCACCAAGTCACGCCCAATACGCAGCCCTGGCAAGCAACCGATGCTGGGGATGGACCCACCAACCCGCCCAGCCAACCTCTCTTTAGAGGCCGGCCTTGTGCTGCGCCGGGGCCAGTGAAAAGCCGGGGCTAGTAAAGAAACACCTCAACCGTATTTTGAAGAACTCGGTGTTCCACGGTAAATACACAGTATATTATTTTCAGTAGCAAGTAAGACTCTTTTGGCATGCCAAAAAAGGGGGACTGACATCATTTGACATGGACACGGGGGTGCGGTATAGGAATGTGAACCTCCAAAAAATCAGGAACAGAATTGGAAGCTGCCAGACAACGAGGGTTTGTCTCCTGGCCATGTTTGTTGTCCTTTTGGTGTTCCAGACTTTGTGCCCTCGGGAGGGAGGGTCAGCACACAAATTCTGGGCTCTCCCATAGGGGATTGAGCATTTCTTGACGCCAAGAAGGGAGCCAGTGTCGTTGAAAAATAATTTGTTCAGGGTTTCTGCGACAGGGCTTTTGTTGGCCAAATGATCTTGGGCAATCAACTACCCAGCTGAGTGCCTGAACTTCATACTTTTGATGAAGACATGTTTTTGGTGGCGAACAAAAAAAATGGCTAAGGTGTTCGCCAAACCAGTCAGGAAATGGATGACTGTTTCTTGCTGGCCAGTCATCCACAAAGATATTTTCAGTCTCTGAAAGGCTGCGGAGACCCCCTGCAAGCTGAAAGCCCACAGATGCTTACCGGAGACGTGGCTCGTTTGTGAGGCTACGCTTGTACGGAAGTCATGGACACCGCGTGCGTAGTTTTTTTCTTTCGAGAATATGGCTGTGGGTGAAAACCAATTGTACCATTTGGAGTAGGTGAATTCACCACCCATTTTAGAACCTATATTATTATATTATAGTGGTTGGATTGGGATGTTCACTGGTACCATTTGGCTTTTGCCCCATGGGCACATGGGAACCCGGGCCGACTGCCAGGCATGGTGGGACTATTGTGACGCGCAGCTGAACGGTGTCAAGGCGCCGGAAAGAAAAATCACACACACACACACACACATCGGCGTGGCCATCCCAGGGGAGTTGGCGCCGTGAGCGTTTGGTGGAAGCCGTCAGAGTGTTGCAGCATGGGTTTATGGACGGAGTCGGTCGCTTGATACCGACAACCGGAAAATTACCATTGACTGGCTTGTATATCGTCCTAAATCATGGTACGAAGTTGTACTTACTGACGCACATGTGTCAGCATCGGGCTTGGATGCACATGGATATTTGTTCATTTGGCTTCCATTTCAAGCAGCCACGGGTACCCTCAAAACAGGGCTATGTGCAGAAACCTCCCGTTTGCAACCTTTTGAGTCAGTTAAGTTAAAGCAGTGCTGTTCAAATCAGTCCTTGATTCGAACCAAGATTCTTTAATTTAACCATACCCCTTGATTTAAAGGGTTCTTTGTGTTTCGGTCTTGGTCAAACTTTGGTCAATCCTTTTCGGGTCTTGCGGCTATCTGATTCCCCAAACCAGTTTGGGGAAGGGCGACTATTTGGGTTCCAAAGACCAGGCTGTTTCAGGGTAAAGTGGTTTTCCGACTGATGGAGGCACGCTGGAAAGCCAGGTGAAAGAACAAGGGTATGAGTGATGGAACTGGTTGCGTGCTGAAGGTCAACATTTCAACAGGCGCCCGGGTTGGAACCACCACCAAAACCCACTGCTTAGGATATAGTTTGTCAATGCCTGACTCGACATGTGGGGCTGTCTTCTTGTGAGGGTACCCCCCCCTTTGGTGGTTTTAAAGGAACACCAAACGGACAACCGCGTTCTGTTTGGTTTCCGTTTGTTTTTTGTGTGCTTTTTTTTGTGGGGGGTCTCCTAAAAAAAGACCCACCCATATCATATTCCCAAACAGCTTGGGTGTTGTGAGGGGGGCTGACCTTGAGCGGTCTGAATAGCAACCAACAGCCATTCGCGAGCCGTTTGTGATATATCGTGGCTCACGCGCGACCGACCCTACTCCCAAAGTAGTTTGTTTGAATTGGCATAGTTTGGAGAAGCAGTTTTCCGCTACATGCTCCCCTTTCGAGAACTGACATTCGCTTGACATAATTTTCCCGAAAGACTGGGTGTTGGGATGAGGTACAACTTTGGCCGATTCGCAGAATCCAAGCTTCAAAATCTCCACTTGAACTAAGGGAATACTGGCATGATCACACCACTTGGTATGAATATGAGCAGTTGCTTGTGTCCCTCAAGAGGGAAGCAACGGCCTGGATGGACGAAATCCTGCACCATCGGATAAATGGCCTGTCCCATTTACGGCGCTTCATTCATCCAGGTTGTAACCACTTCTCCCATGATTGTCACCCAAGAGGAACCCGAACCTCTAGGTCTTATTAGTCCGTAGCCCGTGTTGAGATTGCGGGGGCGATCATAGGCCCCTTGATAGGAACTTACCAAGTAGGAACCAACGTCCATCAAGTGCCGAGGACCCGAATCGCCATGACGAGCGGACCTTGTCGGAATTCCTAGCGGCCTTTGGAGCAGGCCGTCTTGAGCGCGAGCTGATAGCTTCGCACACCTGGACTCTCTCAAACTATGTTACCCCCGACACCCAATACCCACTCTGCAAGGCGTATATAGAGACTATGATTTGTCAGCCCCTGTTTAAGAAGGAGGCGATGCATGTACCAGGGAAAACCGTTCTTTTTTCAGAAGCGGGTATCTATATTTTAGTGTAGACTAAACATGAACCAGCGTCAGAACATATCGTTTCTGTCTACGGATGTGGGCCAAGCACGCTGGGTTCTCACGAGTAGGGCCTGCGGCCTGCTTTCGAAACCTTTGTCAGGAACCGAAGGTGAGCAGAATTGTGTATGGTCAAAACCGGGTGACCTCAATGGACTGTTTCCTGTTGGTTTCCCTGTAAGCCCAACTGCGGTCCCCACGGAGCGCCGAAGTGAGACCCATCCTCGTGGACGATTTCTGGCGCTTGGCACACGCTTGGCACTCCAGGCCCCAACTTTAGATGATGAACCGCCTGAGGTGAACAACGGTTGTTATATTGATCTCGTTGTTTTGCTGGTTGGAATCCCAGGCAAGGTGTTGGGTGAACAAGCAAAACATGAGGAAGCCGAAACCCTTGTTGTCGTTCTTTGTAGGGGGGTCAAAGGAGGCGGATGTGGCCACCCAAAAAGCGTTAAACACACATCGAGCCATCCGCTGTTCGCTGGACGCCTTTGAGCTAATGTTAGCTGGAAAAGTTCCATTCAAAGGTTTTTGTCAAAGTAGAATGGGGAAACGCCCCATGAATTCAAAAGTCCCGTGTTAACCGTCAATTCGCCAATAAACCAGGGGCTTATTTCTAGGGAATTGTGTTTTTTGGCGGGAGTTAATGTCATAAGCCTTCCCCCCCCCCCCCCCCAAATCGTCAACCCCCAAGCTCCCCTCAAAACCATGATTTTCTCACCATGCAACACTTCTGGCAGCTCAACCCCTCACCCCACCGGCCCCAGACCTCGCAACACCTCAGAACCCATCCCCCAAACCCCCAGACCCCCAGACCCACCCCCCACCCCCCGGACCCGACCCGACCCCGACCTCGGTGCCAGGCCCCGGACCCATGGGCCCCGGCCCCATGGGCCCCATGGGCCCCATGGGCCCCATGGGCCCCTCCATCCCCGCCCGACGGCGAGCCCATCGCCTCGAACTCGAACTCGAAATCGAGTCGATGGCGTCCAGCGAGTCGCACGGCGGATGTTCCATTCAGAAACACAGGGTAACCAGTAAACATATGGGTGTGGTTCAAATAACTTGCGCCAGGGTTGCGCAAGTTTTAGCCTTCCATTTACCAAGGTGCAATTTTGATACTTTGGACATTGCTTTGAGCCACTCACATGATCAAGAAAAACAACCACTTCCACTTGCTGAAGGTTCCCGGGAAAGACCTGATGTCCAGTAGTGATAGATTATCTTTAAAGCACAGGAGCAGAAGACCCAAAGCGCCTGCCCCAAAATGTCCGTGAATGTGTCAAGAAATTGTTACCCTCCACAATGATGAATGGTACTACAAGAAATTGTACCCACCGAAGGAGCCCCAAATGAAAGTCATCCAAGAAATAAAAACCGAAAACACCCGGCCTGCGCCCCCCAACAACTGCTGTTCAGCGCTTGGAATTTCGGCGATGAGAAGAAGCCGTTGTTGGAGGGTGCTGGAGGAATGAATGGGATGGTTGGGATTTGGGCTGTCCCTTCCAAACAGTTTGGGTGTGGAAGGATTTCGTGGTTTTTTTTCAGGTGGCCTTCATAGCATGAGGTAAAGCTTTGGTCGACAGGTCCAAACAGTAACACACTGGCTGAGGGTCCGAAAGCATCCCCGCCATGAATGCGCATGTTGTTCCCCCATTGTTTTCATATACTATAATATACTCTGAAATCCACAACCAAACCCACAAGGGTGGACCATGTCCCAGACACCATGGTTCTACCATGTTCTCGTGTGAACATTGGGGTCGAGCAGGAGCACTTTTCCTCCTTCAGGTCTGCGAGATCAGCTGGCCAATTCACCGCCTGTTTGGGCCATTTCGGTTGGGTTACCATGAAACCAGCCCTGGTGATTCTAGGTTCAGGGGAATCCGGTGCTGGGCCCGGAAATTCATGTTCTGGACTAAAACACCTTGGACCCACAAAGGGGGCTTGGGGTTTCTGGAGCCCGTACAGCAGAAACCACAAGAGTCCAGGTGCACAGAGAAAGACCAACATGGCATCAACCTTGTTCTGTGGTTCATGGGAATATCTTCAAGCAGTTGGAGTCAAAGAAGCACCTGTGAAAGAGCCAGTTGTTGCCGACTGGACTTGGAACATGGCAGGAACGTCCTTGAATTCACAGCACCGTTTAAGTGGCTGCTTGCTTGCTGGTACGGGGGAAGAAGTGGACAGTCTCAGCATGCTCCAAGGACAGGTTTGCGTTGTCCCAAACCCGTGTCCAAAAGGCAACCGTTAGGGGGCTTCGGTTGCCCGCGGGTTGGGGGGCTCTTGCCAGGCCAATGATTCGAGCGCCGCCGCCATCAGTGGCAGTTGAGGTACGCCTGAGACTCCCTGCATCTATTTGGCAAGTTTGCCCATCTCAGGGGGGGGGGGACCACCTTATCACTTTCTTCGGGTTCCAATTCTTAGGTTTTGGAGTTCCAGGATGAGATCTGGTTTTCCTGCAGATTTTCTTTGTGGCTGGTGGTTCCACCCCCTTGGAGTCAGATCATGAGCAAATTGTTGGTGCCAGGATAGCTCCGGCAACCACGTTGGAACCACAAATTAAAGTATGGAAGCTTCCAAGCGAGAGGTTTGGTCCAGCTTCCGACACGTCCCAACGCAAAGGCCCCTACAATCCTTGCAACACAACCTTCTCTTAAACCTCAACTCACTCAGCGAGTTCCTGGACTTTCTGTTTGGGAAGACTCTAGGACCATTTTAGTGGCCAAATTAGACGCTTGAGCTATTTTTGCAACAATCCGCTCACGAAGTGAGAACTAAGACCTGTTGGAAAGGGGGACCTTCCGGTCATTGCTTCACGTATCTAGCACCTGCATCTCTCCCGGTCGGAACATTTGTGTTGTTGCCCCCTGCAATAAAATACCCTGTCCACGTTGCCATGGAACCTGATGTTTCGGGGTCCTGAAAGACGATGTTCCTTTCGAACGAGCCTTTTGGGGGGGTCGATGTTAGTGGACCGGAGCATAGTCTTTGTCCCCCTTTGATGTGTGAGAAATGTTGGTCCCCCTTCCGTGTTCTTTTCCTTGTTCCTCCTTCCCAGCCAAGTGAACTGGAGCCTAGTTTGCACATAGAAATCTGTGTGTGTGCTTGTGCTTGTGCTTGTGCTTGTGCTTGTGCTTGTGCTCGTGCTTGTGCTTGTGCTTGTGCTTGTGCTTGTGCTTGTGCTTGTGCTTGTGCTTGTGCTCGTGCTTGTGCTTGTGCTTGTGCTTGTGCTTGTGCTTGCTGTGCTTGTGCTTGTGCTTGTGCTTGTGCTTGTGCTTGTGCTTGTGCTTGTGCTTGTGCTTGTGCTTGTGCTTGTGCTTGTGCTTGTGCTTGTGCTTGTGCTCGTGCTTGTGCTTGTGCTTGTGCTCGTGCTCGTGCTTGTGCTTGTGCTTGTGCTTGTGCTTGTGCTTGTGCTTGTGCTTGTGCTTGTGCCTTGTGCTTGTGCTTGTGCTTGTGCTTGTGCTTGTGCTCGTGCTTGTGCTCGTGCTCGTGCTCGTGCTGTGCTTGTGCTTGTGCTTGTGCTTGTGCTTGTGCTCGTGCTCGTGCTTGTGCTTGTGCTTGTGCTTGTGCTTGTGCTTGTGCTCGTGCTTGTGCTTGTGCTTGTGCTTGTGCTTGTGCTTGTGCTCGTGCTTGTGCTTGTGCTTGTGCTTGTGCTTGTGCTCGTGCTCGTGCTTGTGCTTGTGCTTGTGCTCGTGCTCGTGCTTGTGCTTGTGCTTGTGCTTGTGCTTGTGCTTGTGCTTGTGCTTGTGCTCGTGCTTGTGCTTGTGCTTGTGCTTGTGCTTGTGCTCGTGCTTGTGCTTGTGCTTGTGCTTGTGCTCGTGC
>CAUJNA010000777.1:0-87500 GCA_963377175.1 Effrenium voratum
TAATTCTCGAAGTTTCGGCATGAGAAACTGGCAGGTGAAGTAAGTAACCCTCAAAAAGCTGGAGCGGCGGAGGCGCTCCGCGTGCTACATTTGCAATTTACAGTTGCGATTTTCCAGCCATTTGTATCTAAAAGTTGCGATTTTCCAGCCGGAGCTGCGGGAGCACGCTCCGCGTACTACGTCTGTACTTAAAAAGTGCGATTTTCCAGCCGGAGCTGCAGCAGCCTCCACGTACTACGTCTGTACTTAAAAGTTGCGATTTTCCAGCCGGAGCTGCAGGAGCACGCTCCGCGTACTACGTTTGTACTTAAAAGCTGCGATTTTCAAGCCGGAGCTGCCGCGGACCAGGGGGGAATCGAGCCCGGGACCGCGGGATTACGAAAGCAGGCGCGCACACCACGAGACAACTTCCAAAAGCCGTTTCGCGAGCAAGAAAATCGCACGGCGCCACAGCGAGAGCGCTTCGACACGCACGATCTCCGCAGAGGGTTCATCGGGCTCAAGACAGATGCGCACGGCGCCACAGCGAGAGTGATCCGACACGCACGATCCCCGCAGAGGGTTCATCGGGCTCAAGACAAATTCGCACGGCGCCACAGCGAGAGCGCTTCGACACGCAGGATCTCCGCAGAGAGTTCGCCAAGGTCAAGACAAATTCGCACGGCGCCACAGCGAGAGCGCTTCGACACGCACGATCTCCGCAGAGGGTTCGCCAAGGTCAAGACAAATTCGCACGGCGCCACAGCGAGAGCGCTTCGACACGCACGATCTCCGCAGAGGGTTCGCCACCAAGACAAATTCGCACGGCGCCACAGCGAGAGCGCTTCGACACGCACGATCTCTTCATTCGGGCTCAAGACAAATTTCGCACGGCGCCACAGCGAGAGCGCTTCGACACGCACGATCTCCGCAGAGGGTTCGCCGCGCTCAAGACAAATTCGCACGGCGCCACAGCGAGAGCGCTTCGACACGCACGATCTCCGCAGAGGGTTCATCGGGCTCAAGACAAATTCGCACGGCGCCACAGCGAGAGCGCTTCGACACGCACGATCTCCGCAGAGGGGTGCGTTTCGTAAGCTCCCGTCGGGCCTACCCCCGCCATAAAAAGAAGAAGAATTAAGAGTCGAGATGTGAAGGTAGAACAGAAAAGTTAGCTTGTGTTTTTAGGATAGTGAAGTAACACCCGACAAATTAGCTTGTGCTTTTAGTAGAATGAGATAACAGCCGAAAAGTTGACATGAGAAGTTGGCAGGTGAAGTAACTCTCAAAAAGTTGACATGAGAAGTAGGCAGGTGAAGTAACTCTCGACAAGTTGGCATGAGAAGTTGGCAGGTGAAGTAACTCTCGACAAGTTGGCATGAGAAGTTGGCAGGTGAAGTAACTCTCGACAAGTTGGCATGAGAAGTTGGCAGGTGAAGTTGGCAGCCGCTTTTAGAAGAAGAACCCTTCGCAATGCTTCCGGGAAAAAAATAAAAAGAAAGGAAAACAACATAAAGAAAGAAAGAAAGAAATTAACAAAAAAAACATAAAAGAAAGAATGAAAAATAAGGAAAAAAAAGAAAAAAGAAGGAAGGAAAGAAGGAAGAAGGAATAGGGAGGAAGGACGAAGAAGGGGGAAATATAAGATTTTCTCGTATGGGAATTGGTTAAGGATAATTTTTATTGTATACTTGGTACGGATTTATAATAATTATATTTATCCGAAATATCTTGAAATTGTATATTAGAAATCTAATATCTCCTTAAATATAATCCTTTGTCTGAAATACTGGAATACAAACAATAATATATATTCAGTATCTTTCGTATTTATTATGTTACCCTAATACTGCACTTTGGCACGCTTATCTTGGGATGATGGTTGGCTGTCTGCTTTGCTCGCGTCCGAAAAAGGGCCTATATAGAACGTATTAATTGAGTAAATTAATGTAATTAATATGGTTCTCTTTTATGTCTATATGAAACAAACTCATTTCCTTGGTCGTATATCTATATGAGTGACCGCCCTGCCTTCCAAAGCAATCAAATGCGCCTATATAGGATCAATCTTATTATCTTGTCATGCATTCGCCATGGGCCTAGGAATTGGCCTCGTGAATGGAATCAGCGTGGCCTGACTTCGCGCTACAAAGCCTTTTCAATTCCTTGACCTTACAGCCAATCTTCTCCAGCCATGCCGCAACCGTCTCTGTATCAACGTCAATAAGACGTCACCCAAAATTGACATATGGACGGCGGAATATCCCCTCCAGGTGTTTATTTCTGCCAGACCTCATTCAAAACTCCACTGCAGAGTCGCAAAGCCGAATGACTTCTGCTTGAACCTCCATATGGCTATTATCAAAACCAATAACCAATCTTTTCAATATCAGAAGAGACGAAGATTATCGTAAACCTTGGAAAGTTTCTCATCCGTACGGAATGGTTTAGACGAAAAGTAAATCAAAACCGTAATGAAATCGTTGAGCTTCAAATACGAACATGTTAGAAATATAACATCACTTCGAAGAATCCCAACACCATCTCCACAACGTCCCCGAAAGACTCTTCATTAGTAGTTTGTCATACATCGTCCCTGATCAAGCATGCTCTTGATTCTCATGGCCACGTTGCCAAGATCTTTCAATCACGTACGTAAATGGAGGCCTTTGGAGTTCCTGCACATGACCTCTCTGGTTGCGCGCAATTGCTTCCCACGTTTGTGACCGTAAAACTGCGCCGCCTAATCCACCATGCTCACAAAACCCACGTGGGAGCTCCTCTATTTGGTGCAAGTTCCTGTATAATCGTGATCATGGCCTGAACAGTGTTAACGTCCATAAGATGTTGGTGGAGGCCCGCGATCGCTCGCATGACCGGGGAAAGACGTGTAGAGTTTGTAGATGTTGAGGCACAGAAAACAAATCTCCTGCCGAATGCCGCTAAGGGCACCTAGCAGGCATACCTTGCAAGCGTCAAACAGCCCAAGAAACTGTGACAGATATTCACTGACCTAGGGCATCATTTCGCCAATGGCTCACAAATGGTGCCGGTATACATGGGCTAACCAACACGTTTATGGACCAAGAACAAAACCTTTGCACCCCAGTCCAAGAGGAAGCCTATGTATCAATCCTTGTGTTGCAACCTTGACTGCTTTGGGGTCACAAGCTCGGCTGAGCGCAAGGCAGACGGAATTTGATTGTCCAGTTGTGTCTCTGCTCCGTGGCGAATGAGTCCCTATTCCACAGTTCAATCAGGTGATGCCCGGTTGATCGTTACAAGGTGCTGTGCTGTCGTATTAATGGGCAAGTTGTCAGAAAATGGAAACTGTGTTTTATAACCGCAACGCAGCAAACCTATTCAGAATAGAACACAACGGTTTGCAAAACAAATCTGATGTACCATCCTAAGACCAGACACATGCGCGTGACATCACCAGCTGGACAAGCGCACTCCTAGGACGATGCTGAAACCGGAAAGGGGTGCCTTTGTTGGCAATGTACCCAGTTGAGAATTTTCCCTTGTCGTCACTCAAGCAATTCTTGAAACACTGGCCGTTCCGGTTATTGGTCTTGGTAGTTGTCCAAGGTCTGCTGCAAAGATGGTGCGGGGCTCTTGGCATTAATAGACATAAGGTCGACCTTTTTTTCGTGGCAGAGGCTTTCTTGAGAAACGACTTGATGTCTTGGAGACTTGTGTACGAGGAAAGCCAAGAAGGCTCATTTGCCTCGCTGGCCTTACGTGCCATGCCTCAACGCAACCAACGGTTCAATGCCGGGTCCGACAGGTCGTGTTTTTAAATATGCTTAACCTGAAGATTTTATGGGGTTCACGACCTGGAGTCTCAAGGAGCCCGCTCTAAACATTTTGAACTACACTGGACCTGCTTGCTGCATTTGCAAAGCGTAGAGAACTCTTTTTCGTTTCTTTTGGTAGGGAATGCTTCACAGGAATGTTATCATTTTAGTCAGCCAAACAAGCAGAAGCAGGGCCAAGTATGCTTACAATGACAAAAGAATGGATGGAACAAGTTACCAGCAATCTCGCTTGGCATCGTCCCGTAAGTAGTTCAATTTTGGCATGTCGAATTTCCATAGATGTTAATGCCTCCTCGGGCGAAATTGGGGCAAAACCCGTGATATTTTGGTAGCCCGCAACCGCACAGGGCGCACATGCCGTCCTGCCCGTGGGGTTCGCGTTGAGCAGCTTCAAGAAATCTTGAAGATCTGCTGTCCACAAGGCCCGAAGCAGCTTTTGGTCCATGGGTGTCAGTGACTGTGACAACCAACCTTGGCAGGAGCTGGTAGTGATGCTTGACAAGACAAGTGAGTGAGCATTGGGCCTTCGTTTTCTTTGCTAGGCTACATCCATTTCATTTCTGTCATTTTGGATGGTCAAGAAACGTGCTGTCAACCATCTCTTGGCAGCCGGCCGGCAATGTCCTGCAATGGGGGATATTGTGGCAAGCACTAGGATCTTACGATACAATTGATCGCATTATAAGAAGGGTTTTCAGGTTTGCGTAGCTCCGTACCTGCAAAATCAGGCGTTGGCATCAGACATTTTAGGTAAAGAAAGATTGAGGTTGCGGGAGTATGGACAGCTTCCTCTCGACCGATCAGGGTCGCTGACTCGCTTGGCACCGCGTACACGGGCCTAGGATCAGCTACAACTATGCCACCGCCACCTACCACAAGAACATAATAGGGTAGATGGAAAGAATTACCCGCAAAATCTTGCTCAGCACACCCTTCAGATAAGTAATTCGATCGAATAATAAAATTAATTATATAGATCCTAATATTTCTTCGGGCAAACAATTGGAACGAACGTAATATGTTCCATGCTGCCACGATCTTACTTTTCCGATTGAGGAGATTCTACATAATAAGACTTTAATAATAAGAACAAAATCTTATTTAGAATACTCTTCCCACAAGAAATATGATTTGGCAAGTCGAATAACTTAATTACTTAAAACAATTTTTATATTTCTTCGGGCAAAAAATTAAAACAATCGTAATATATTCCAAGTTATCACGATCTTACTTTTCCGGCGGAAGCTATATGTAATAAAGCTTTAATAATAATCATAATTCCAATGTATCCGGAGATACCAAACGAACATAAAAAACGAACGACAATACAATATCATAAAACAAATATAGTAAAATAAAAAATAATCCAAAATAATAAAATAAATATAAAAAAAATAATAATATATATTCGAGAAACCAATAAATAAGATTTTCATAACAATAATAATTATACAAAATATCATTCATTTCCAATAAATAGCAATCTATATAGATAAACCATATAAAGCTCAATATATAAAAGGTTCTTTACATTACAAAATATCAAACTTATAAACAATATCGAGATTAATACAAAAAATGCTAAATGCCACACTCGAAAAAATTCCCATATATCCATTCCATAATAATTTAAAACATTATCCCAATATCACTAAATTTAATCGGGATAATATCATTTTACCATCTATTAAAGAAAAGATAACTCAATTTCAAAATATATATATATATATATAATACATTATGTCAACATATATATGCCAAACATATTGGGGAAACGCCGAAAACTCTAAATAACTAGAAGACACCCATCAAGGCTCCTACATATTACGCCCCCCCCCCTTTTTGCCCTTTGCTAATCGCTAACTCAATTAATTCAATGCCGAAACATCACATAAAAATCACTTTAACACACATATATATTTTAGTATCGCACCAGCTAATCCAGGAAACCATAATCCTCATCCTCATCCACCTCATCCACCTCATCCTCCTCATCATCACCACCCCATCGCCGCCGCCACCACCACCACCATCACCATCAACACCATCGACGCCATTGACAGCAACGACACCACCATCATCATCACCACCATCATCCTAATCGTCCTCATCATTCTTGTCGTCGTCATCATCATCATCATCACCACCATCATCACCACCAACAACATCATCATCACCATCATCCTGAGCGTCCTCAGCGTCCCCATCGTTCTCATTGCCGTCATCATTATCACCATCATCACCACCATCATCATCACCATCATCCTAATCGTCCTCAGCGTCCTCATCGTCCTCATTGTTGTCATCATCATCGTCGTCGTGCTCACAATCATCATCATCATCATCATCATTATCATCACCATCATCATCATCATCATCATCAGCATCACCATCATGATCATCACCACCATCACCACCATCATCACCATCATCACCATCATCACCATCATCACCATCATCACCATCATCATCATCATCATCATCTAATGTCCCTCAGCATCCTCATCTTCCTCATTGTCGTCATCATCATCGTCGTCATCATCATCATCATCATCATCAGCCGCAGTATTGTCATCCGTGGCATGGAAAAAGCTGTAATCTCATGTCAGCAAACACGCGCTTTCGCAAGCTATTTCTCACACTCAGCATCGCCTGGAGCCGGTAGCTCTAGGGATAGGTTTTTCTTCTCAGGCTTCGAAGGCATTGCCCTCGGGGCGTTGCATTCCGGGCGAATGATTCCGGACTTCATACCCACTGAAATAAGAGAGGCCGAGGCTAAGGGCGTAGAGTGTCTTTTGGAGGGGTGGGCTTTTAAGGTCGCGGAAAATACAATTTCAAGACATTGGGGTGGAATGAACATGTTGGTTTGACCTGGAAACCACGCTGATTGCGTCAGATTGCCATTCCCAGCTTCTCTATCTTTTTCCCCTTTTCTTTTTTATCACCCCACTGCAAGCTTTGCAACTAGCCCAAAGGTGTCGGATCCTTGTCCGAAGCTTGGGACAGGCCGCGGTTTCCAATGCGCCCAGATTGCCGCTGAGATGCCGCCGAGACCGTTGGGACTTGGCGACTTGGCTCCGAGGTCGCCCTTTGCAGATCCGGTTCTGCCCTTGTAGTTTTCCTGTAAGATCACCAACACAGGAGCCCCCCCTCAAAATGACGAGCCAGCCATGTCCATCCTTAGCGTGTTGCTTTGCAGGGTCGGACCCTGATTCATTGAGGGCTCGCAAAAGAAACTCAGTTTGAACATGTGGATTGGGTGAAGGGACTCCAAACAAATGCTTCTAGATATCTCTGGATGCAGGAAGTTCAAACCTACTACGAATTTAGTCAGTTGCTCGTGCAGCTTCTCTCAAAATGAAGGTGGTCATGTTTTCTCTCCTTCGGCAAAAGGAAATCTGCATGGTATGGGCAAAATAGGAAGAACCTGTGCAACCCCCTGAATCCCATGAAAATTGTGGATTTGGGGGTGTGAATTTGGTTGGGACCCTGCAAAATTCTATGACATACGAGGGAGCCACGAAAGATGCTCGCAAAACAGCCTGTCCAGTCGAGAAGCCCATGAAGACATGGGCTATGAGGTCCATCTCATGCGTCCGAAAATTCGGAAATCAACTCCTTCGAGGATGTTCATATGGCCATGTGTCAAAAGCCAAATCGTACCCTATGGGTATGACTTTTTATTACTTTGCTGGACATCATAATTCGTTGGGGATGTATGTCCACCGATCACTTTTCAGGGGTGTTCCCCATTAAAAATTCATGAGCATATTCTATTGCCCAGACATACCCCACGAAACTGATAAAAGACCATCGAAAGCCGATACAGCCAATCTGGTCTGTTGCTTCTCTCAAAATGGGCGGCTTCGCTCTTGCCCGTTGCAAGCCTTCGAATGCTCGCCCCAGCTTGGGCTCTGCGAGCAGTTCAAAGGATCGCGGCCGAGTTGCTTCCAACGAAATACTACTAAATGTGAAATCACGTCAAAAGAGATCTTTGTATGCCTGATGAATAGAGTGCCCCGTGTTAGAGAGCTTTTTTGGGGCACCGCCTATGCGGACTACTGCAACTCACAAAGGTTTCACAGGCAAAATATAGGGAGTCCGTACCGCACCTACAATGTGCACTTGACTTTTTGTTTGAGGACCTTGGAGACAGGTAGCCTGCTGGGAGCTGACCACAAACACAAACTGACCAAAACCGCAGAGGCGCGACCTCCAGGGCCCCAAAACCGCCGACACCCGGAAGCCCGCGGAAGCCCGCGGGGTTCCCGCGGGACCGCCGCAGCGTTGCCGGTCGCTCACTTGGACTTCTCTTTGTTGCCGTTCGCTTTGCCGTTGGTGGGCTTGACCTGGAACCTTGTCTTGACCGCTTTGAGCTGAAGGGGAAATCATTGCAGAGTACTCAACCCGGAGTAATCTCCGAGTGAAAACACCCTGCATCAATCAACCAGCGTATATATTCTGAGAACCAGGGTGCCCTCGACCATCGGACTTGAAGTCCGAAAGGATAACATGCGCCGTGTGCGTTTCGGCCCCCTCTTTCTGAGGACTGCCACGTGGTTATGAAGGTGTACCATGGATCTCCCCGTCAGGGCTAGGAAACAAAGATGCTACAGGGCATATCTCTGCCCGGGTCCGCCTTGATCCTGCTTGTTCTTCATTGGGAACCCCCGGCTCCCCTGGCATCCCACCAGGAAGTCATGCGCTGTACCCTTTCTACCACGTGCAGAGGGCCAAAGGGCCAAAGGGAAAGGACAGACGAAAGCAGCCTGATGCATTTGCTCGGGAGATTTGATGTGTCACATGCTGGGTTGCAGGAAACAGAAAGAGCAAGGGCCTTTCAGTAGAAAGTTGTATTTTTGGTAGAGAAGACAACAGAAGGACACAATGACTCTCATCTACTAATTTTGGTTTGGTCACCCTCGTTTCGGGAAACCATCCGGGTTCCAACAGTCGTTGGCTTTCCAAAACGAAGGATCCGCACTACTGTTGACCCCGGATTTATAAACCCCGGTTTGTCAATTTGGGGATGTTCGGGTTTCCTCACTTTTGGAGTGGAACACCGCATATTGATAAACCGCGGTTTATTCATCCGGAGTCAACATGATGCATTACTAGTGTGGGGTTTCATCACTCTTGCAGCCATATTGATAAACCTGGGTTTATTACTGCGGGGTCGACAGTACTAGTACAACTAGCAAGTGACTCGGGGTGCCACTCGTCTTGCGCCAGTTCTGCCGGTTCGGAGACCAAGCAAGCGGCAGCTTCTCGCTGATCTCGGCGAAGACGGAGGCGAAGACCTCGACCAGCGCTTTGGTTTCCGTGAACCCCAAAGGCTCGGGTAGGGTCTCAACAAACAGCTGGTGATCAATCAAAAAGGACCTTTCAGGGGCCCGGTGTTGAACGAGTCTTTGGGAGTAACGTTTAAAGGAGACTGAAGAACCCTGCAAAGTGGAGCGGTTGGGACGTCTCATTGGGCAACCGGATGCTTGAAACAGACGTCTCACAAAGCAGGTGGTGCTTTGAGTCGTCGCGGGCAGCTTCTCTGGCAAAACTGTCCGAGGGCAATGCTAGGTCCTCCAGATTTGAGAGGTTAGAATAAGTTGGTACCAACTTTTCTCGGTTTTGTCTATGTTAGTAAGGGAACCCTCCCCCCAAAAGGGTGGTAAAAGGTACCGAATGACTGTTACCCATGCTAACCCCCGGACTGTCCAAAACTGGGTCCCTTGAACTACGTGGCTCGCAGGTCGCAGCGCCTGGAAAGCCGCAAGGTGTTCGACTGGGAGATGCTGGAGCCAGCTTTCCGCAGCTTGGCAACGAGGAAAAGGCGGCTGCAAAGGTGGCAAAGAAGATCGCAAAGGCGACAAGGGAGAAGGAAAAGGCAAAGGAAAGTAGGACAACTGAGGAAGTGAAGGCGGCAAGTATGGCAAGGCGACAACTACCAGCGGAAAGGGAAAAGGAAATCTGAACTTTTGGGGGGACCGCAAAGTTTCCAACAAGGTAGCCTGGAAGGACTATCAAAAATGCCCACCCGGGTGCCAGTTGGGGGGAAGCAACATCAACAAGACACAAACTATAAAGAACAGGGGCATGGCTTTCCCCACAACCCAGAAGCCGACCCAACAAGAGGCGGCTCACCCCTAGGTGCTCAAACTTCGGGGCGCCCAAGAAGTGTAGAAGTCTGCCCTGAGACCTAACCTATTTGGGTGTGGGTCAAAAATAGGTACCCCAAAATGGGTTGCCCTGGTAAATGGAAACATGGACTGAAACTTGGCGGCCACTGATGGTTTAATTTTGACCCACACCCACTTCCCCCCCAAAGCGACCTGAGAAAGTCCCTCCCTCGAGACGTTTTTGAGTTCAAGGTCCTGAGCTGCTTCCCCATGCATCGCTGCTGGCATCCGATAAATTCACCAGCACCGGCAATATCTGAATGACATTCCTGAAAAAACAGGAGCAAAAAGGGTCAAACAAAGAAGAAGAGAAAAGAACAGAAAAAACACAAAAAAAACAAAAAAAAACAATGGGACAATTCCAAAGGGAAAGTGTCAAATTGAGATTGTCCAAAGGGAACATTCCAAAGGAATAGTTCCAATAGCACAATTCCAGTGAGAGAATTCCAACCAAAGGATTTCAATGGGAGGATTCCATTGGGAGAATTCCATTGGGAGAATTCCAGCAGGAAAATTCGGAGGGAGAATTTCAATGGACAAATTCCAAAGGGATCATTGCAATAGGAAGGAACATCTCGATGGAAGAATTCCAAAAGGGAAAAGTCCAAAGGGAAGATTCTCAAGGACATATTTCAATGGAAGAACTCCAAAGGCAAAACTCCAATCAAAGAATTTCAACGGGAAAGTTTCAAAGCAAAAGTTCGAATGGGAAGATTCCAAAGGGACAAATACGACACACGTAAGAAAGCAGATCCCCTGCTAAATGTTTAACTTTTGGTTGGTTAAATGGAAACCCCCACAAAACCCGAAGAAGCTAAAAACCCAAGGAGATGGCTGGGAGCCACCAAGTAGTGTCGGTCGCCGGAGGCTTTAAAGTTGCTCTGTGGGCCCGGCAAGCCCCACAAAGGCCCACTGCGCCGTGTCGATGCTGTGACCTCGCGAGCTGCTGACTTGCTGCTCTTTACCCAAAGTTTTGATTTTGGCATTCTCGAAGGCGTGCTCAAACCCAAGGGCTGCCTTGCGGGAGAGGTTTTTGTTTTTAGAATCTCCATTAAAAGGCTCCCTCCGTCATTTGGAGAACATCTTGAATCACCCCAAATGACATGAAACAGAAAAACGGTTGATCCCCTGTGAATATCAAGCTTGCCATGGCACGTGCTTGGTTGACGTGAAAGTTCTAGCACCAAAGCTGAGGTAGGTCCGACCAACAAAAAACAAAACAACCACCCAGAGTTGATATATCCAGCAACCGGCCGAAGGTTGACAGTCTTGGGCAAAATATCGGCCAATTCCCAACCCCGCAAACTACCGGTTGACCAATTTGCCCTGAAATCCGAAAAGTATCCTGTCCTTCCTGCCAAACTTCAGGAGCTCGTGGCATGTCACTGGCGAAGCCAACAAGGTTCCGGGCCGAACCACACGATGGAAATCAGCACCGTGGCCATCTTGCCTCGAAGCGCAGAAGGAGTCATGAGCCGAAGGTAAAGAGGAAAACCCTTTGGCAAAACTTCTTAAATAAAATAAAAATAACATAAAAAAGTCCAGCTAATCAATTTACTGGTCTCCACTGCAATCATCATCAATATCATTGAAGTAAAACCGCTACAGTAGTCCCAACGTGTGGAGATCTGTCACAGAGCTCACTAAACAAAAACGAAGAAAGACCTCAAAGTCAAAGGTGATCATCTTTTGGGGCACAAGCAGACCGAAAAGTTCCTGCTTGAAGGGCATCGAATTGGAGAAGCAACCGGCGCAAACAGCGCGGTTCGATTGGCCTTCACTCCAAATGATACGACCTAGTCAAGTCATATCTTCCCCATCCTTTTTTTTTGAAATAAGCCCACCCGTTTGTTTGGTGTTGTTTTCCTTCAATTGTCCTTTGTAAAAAAACCCAACTTCAGAAGTGTTTCTTTGAAGTTCTCTGAAGTTTCTCATGTTTCCTTCAGTTTTCTGAAGTTCTGAAGACAAGGATCACTGAAGTGAATGGCACGGTGCGGCGCTGGAACGCTTAAGCTTATTCGGCTCCTTTTACATACCTACGCTTCCTGGTAGACTGAGCGGGGGACTTGTTTGCCCTATTCCCAGTCGGTCTTTTGTGCCAACAGTTTTCCGGCGCCACCTCAACTGGCACATTGCTGTTGGCTAATTTAAACATGTAGTTGATTCCTTTTCAATTTGCCACGTCATTTCCCGAAAAGGAGAAATACGGACGCTGGACGCCGAAGGGTTACCATGTCAACCCTTTGATTTGACGCTGGCGGCGTGTAGCGGGCTCCGAAACGGACGGCGGAAACTAATTGGGACCGCCTCTGGATTGAACAGCATATTACTTCCCAAGCTGTTTGGTTTTATACTTTTGGGAAGAAGAGAGCAGACTGCTCAATTGCAAACGATCCGGATGCCTATACAGCAAACGGGGGTCGCGTTTGTTCATCACTGGGGCCGAACTGGTGAACTTTTTGGAATGTCCCATGAGAATCTGTGAGCAGCTGCCCAGCCGCTGGACAGTCACCATCGTTTGATCGCCAAATAACCCAGAACCTTCCTTTCGCACTTTATCTCACCTCACCTTACCTCACCCCGCCTTCCTCATTGCCTGGGATTCCGGCATTTGGGTGTTGCTTCACATTGAGAACACGATTTGGGTTGCTTCCTTTCGAATGCATACAGCAGAAGAGCGGCCGGATCCCCAGTCTCAACACCCGCACATCCTAGATCCGAAAATTGGGCACCCCCTTTCGGGTTGGAAAAAGACTCAGGTAACCCAACCATCTCAATCAGGGCTGTGGGAAATGGAATCCAATTCTGTGATACAACAAAAAGGGCTTCCCAAAGACTAACGCCCCAAATAGGGGGGAGATTCCCTTGTATCACAGAAGTGGGGATAAACCCCTTGATCCCACAACCCTGATCTCAATCAACACCGTATGTCGCTTCTAGCCTTGAAAAAGCCTTCCCCGTCTTGATGTCAACCTCGAATTTTGACGAGGACAATACTATTCCGAAAATCCCTCCTAAGATGAACTAATCCCCGGCAAGGAGCCCTGATTCGCATCCAGATCCCTGGAAGCCTTAGTCTTACGTCACATCCCTTCTACCCCCCAAACATCACCAAAAAGAATAACAAAGAGGGACCACTCCTCTTTTAGACTGCCTAAAAGCAGATGCAACCAAAACCACTCTTCTTTTAGACTGCCTATCAGAAGATGCAACCAAAAAAACACACACACACACACAAGAAAAAACAAAGAAGAAAAGGCCGCGGAAGCGTCCCGACTCCGCTTGGCGTTGGAACCCCTTGGTCCCCGCGCGGACCGTGGTGATCTTCGCGTTGGTGTCGGGCCCGAACCAGGCGATCGTCAGGAAGATGAAGACCTCGCTCGCTCGCTCGCTCGCGCGCTGAGCCATGCCCGGCCGCTTGAAAAGCAGCGCCCCAGCGCCGGGCCCGTCTTTTTGGTTGTTGGTTGCCGTCGTCCTCCTGAAAACCAAAAAAAATGGGTTTCTGACTGAGCTGGGAATTTCGGAGAAACAAATCTAGCAACTTGTTGCAAAAGCCTGAAACTCCTGAAGCTCCCAAACACCTCTTTTGCAATGTTCACGGCCTGTGACAGTTCAGGAAGCTTTGAGCGGTCACCGCCTCAACGATGCCTGCCAAGCTGTCCAAAAATGCAAGAGTGATCCATCCAAAGTTTCGCGGTGCAGGACAAAGTGTATCCATGCTCGCCTCAAGACTCCCGCAAATCTCCGCATCGGATTTTGCCAGGCCCACCCGCAACTGGACACATCGGAAGTCGTTGTGTTTGCTCTAACCGTGGATCAACCACTGGAAGTCGGTAAATCGTCAGGGTCTTCTAAAACACCCAGCAATGTCCCAGAGTTTGAAGGTCCAGCAAAAAGCTTTGGAAGATTCATTCAACCATATGGGACATGACTACCCAGCTGAAATAGGGGCTTCCTATAAACGGAACCTTCCGAGGTTGCAAACGAAAACCCTTTGTGAGGTACACAAGGGTACACCTAGACTCGGTTCCTTTCCAGTTCCCTGTCAAACCATCCACCAAGAAAAATATTTCGACAAATCCCTACACCCACAACCCACTAGTCCACATATAATGGATCCCAACCTGAATGTTCCCAACCTGAACCACTGCCTGACTCCAGCCGCGCTGAATCCCGGGCTTGCCCAAAGGCGGAGCAGAGGGCAAATATGGCGATCTGCCGGCGAGTCATCACGCATCCGAAACTCGGGGTGAAACCGCTTGTCCGTGGTATCCCTGTCACAAAAAACAAGTTCGCTGGGATTCCAAAGGCGGTATTTATTACGGTGCTTTATAGAAAGACGGTTTCTTGAAAGCCGATGTTTCTATTTTTCAAAGCTTGCTTCAAAAACACAACTGCCAAATTAGGACGAGGCGCGGATCTCAGGTTTGGCTAAGCCGCTTAATCTTTTGCAGGATTGCACGCAATAAATCATATATCACGCTTTAACCTTGAACCAAATTGTTTAATGCCAAAAGAACAGAACACACCAGCCGTATGATTAACCTTTTCTTTTATTGCGAGCTGACCAATCAAGCAGCTATGAGGTGCAGAAGTTAAGAAGGCTGCCCTGTTGCACAGAGTTGGAGCCTACACAAAGCATCCACACCCGCTGTTTGCCTGGGCCACCGCACAAGTAACTTGCCGTGCCAACAATCAGAGCTACTATGCCTGAGGCCACCGCCAACATGTGTAGGAATTAATATCCAAACTATCAAAACGGGAATTATATAGTTTTTGTGTGTGTGTGTGTTGCTTCTAATTGGCATGTTGTGTTTTGGGACAAAAATCCACAAACAGCCTTTCATGGCCAACAACGGTCCTTCACGGCCAAAAACGGTGTTTCACGCTAGTTTCGCTGCAATTTCACGCTAGTTTCACGCTATTTTCAGGACAGTTAACACTAGAGCCAACCAAGGTATTTTCAATCACGAGTTCTTGTCGCATACTATTGTATGTTCAGGAGAATAACTTCTGCAGTCCTCAAATAGCGAGATTGACACCTTCGGCTATGCGCTGCAAATGACTTCGAGTTTTACGCTCTACATATAACAATCGTTCACTTGCTATTTCGTGATGCAAACTTGGGCATGTTCAGTTTGATGCCTTCCAGAGAATGTAGCTCAAAGGTCGGCTCAGCTGTGATTCTTTGACAAATCCGCATCAGCGCAAAAAGCTCTAATTGCCCTACAAACTTGATGTTGCAAAGCGAGCATATGTTCCAACACTTGACTCGAAGCGCTGCCCAAAAACCCTCAACGTCATAGCCAAAGTGACTGTCTTGAGGCCAAGGAGCCATTTTATTGGCAGGAGGGCTGCAACATAATACTATATTACACAAACGGCTGTTACTGGCCAAAAACGGTCGTTCCGAACAGACCATTTAAGAAACGGTCGAGGACTTCCAGGGCTACACGCACAAAGATCACACGCAAGGGGCTCAGCTGCGGTCCAACCCCCCCCTTGAAAATGGGCCCGCTGCTACGGGCAAAGTTGGCGGAAACTGCCAAAGTAAGGACACAATGCGAATGACCGCCAGCGAAAGTTGCAAACGCATCTGAGAATACCCTAAACCATCCGGCCCAAGCTGGGTTAACACCCCGTAGGTTGAAACCCAGCATGTGTTTGGCCCAATAGATCTCACAACCAAACATCTGCAACCAACCTTTCCAACAACGAGTCGCAGGTCCGTATTCCAGCAGTTGCCCTTCAGGACAAACTTTGCCAAGTTGGATCTAGGACACCCGGGAGGTTACCCCTCTCACGGATCGAAAACCAAAGCCCGGGTCACCGAAACGCACTGTCTGCAAAGCGGCCTCGTCCAAAATCGTGATGTTGTCGACGAGAAACTGCAGGCCTACGTTTGGCCATGGCGTCAGTCATGCTGGTTCCCTTTCGAAACCGGCTCCGGCTTTTGCCGCCACACAAAATCACGCAAACACCAGTCGTGACCAGTTGGCTGTGTGTGTGTGTGTCAAAACCCTGTACCCCTGCAAATGGATGTTCATCCACCCCAAAATCGAGCCATAGGTTATGCCCCATGGCCCTTTCTCGCCGAAACTGACCGGGTTCAAACCCCTTGCCTGTCTGCAGCTGGCCAAAAACCAGGGACACCTCGGCCGCTCGCTGGGAGGAGGCGGGGCGCTCGCTAAGACCGCGGCCGTCTGGCAAAACTCTATCGTGGCGTCCATCGTCCAATGCTGAAAAAGACTGGCCCACCCCACAACCCCCCCAACTTTTCAGCGGATGGGGTCAGGCGAACATGGTCCACAGGCGAAACGGGTACTGTTGACCCCATGATCAACCCCATTGCATCATTGTATTCATAGTCAGAGTGCTTTTCCGTGGGTTTAGTGAGGAATCAGACCACTTTTAGAGGGGCCAAGACCACCTCAAAACCACCCCCCCATCAATAAACAGGTTGGTTGCTTAGTATGAGGTCATTCGCCCTCGCAAAAAAAAGGGCATCGAGGCTATGGCGGGCAGAAGGATCAGTGCGGCGCCCAGGTTGGTCATGA
The DNA here is from genome assembly GCA_963377175.1 of Effrenium voratum. NCBI lineage: Eukaryota > Dinophyceae > Suessiales > Symbiodiniaceae > Effrenium > Effrenium voratum. The sequence goes on from CAUJNA010000777.1 coordinate 16,531, forward strand.
ACATCTGCTCGTACCTGTATTTGGCCGCCGAATACGGCGCTTGACACTCACAAGCCCAAGTGAGTCACTTGCTCAACACCCGGCATTAAAATGGTCCACCCAGAGCCATGTAAAGAATTAAGAAGAGCTATGTATGGTTGGGATTGTCCCTTACTAACCTTCATCTACCCGGGTTTTGATTGTGGCTCAAGTATTGACTGCTTGACATGGGTATGGATGTTAATTGGGGACCCTTTGGTGGACATCATTTAGGTGGGAATTCATGTCCACCAATCACTCTTGAGGTGGTTCTCCATTTAAGATTCTTAGCCACATTGCCTGGCAAGTCCACAAAGAAGCGCTGCACTACATATCATCGACTTCAGGCACTTCATCACTAGGTTGTTGACCAGCTGCGGACAGCTGGTTGTCTAAATAGCTCCTGTCCCGTCCCCTTCAGGGTTGCCCACAAAAAGGGGTGCCGAGGGGAAATATGCTGTGAACACACAAGCAATGGGTTGTGAAACCTTCCAGGCACACGCGGGCTGATTACAGGTCACTGCCTCTTTGTCATATTCCGACTTGTGTAATCCGCAAGTGTCTCTTGACCTCTCTTTTCGTCTTTTCGGCTTGTGAGAGTTGCTCCCTGGCTTAAAACCATGGGAGTTGCTTCACGCCGCTTTCATTCGATGATGTTGACTTTGGATCGTTCCGAAAGGCCGTCAAAGGAATCTCGCAAGATCATTCCACCCCTCGGAGAAAACCAGACTGAATGATCTGACTTGCCGGTCCGGAATTTGCTGGGAGGTACGCAGGCTTGAGGTGACTTATTTTGCATGAGGCTAGCACAAATGGGCCCTAGGATGCTCCACCAATCTACACCATGATCCCGTACAGTGTCACACCCCTGCTGGACACCTTATTTTTGCCAGCTTCCAAAACTTGGAGATTTGCAAGGAGCTCCCGCGTCTCCCCAGTCGAAACCGCCCGATGGTCATGAAAAAAAGGGGCTCCCACTGGCTTTAACTTACTCCCTGAGCTCCTGGACTGTAGCCTTTGGGGAAGTGGTGAAGAACATGTTTGCACTTTTCTAGCCAACCCACACACACAAAATGCTTCCGAGTAAAATTGTTGACCGAAGGGTTGCAAGTTGCAACTCCGTTTCTACCGCGACCAAAGGAAGAGCCAAAGGAAAGCATACCGCGACCAAACATTTTTCAAGGTCAACCAAAGGTAAACCAAAGGAAAACCAAACATTTTCGAGGCAACGGAAGCCCCAACAAATCCGCGAGGTCCGTCGCTCCACTTTGCTGGCTCACGGGGACAGGGCGTTCACCTGGTTCCGCATGCTCTGCTGCGCCGCCGACACGGTGCCATCACCTCTCTGCTCAGGGTCTCGTGTGTGGCAGCTTTGCTCCCCAAGCCCAGAAAGGTGGAAATCTGGGCCCTGGAAAAGCACCACAAAAGTCGTCAATACGAATTTCCATCTTTCTGCTTCATCTTGCGGAACCCTGAACAGTCCGGAAACTTGCGCTTGCTTTGTCCATCTCAGTTTGGTTCTTGCAGGCTTACGTCCAAATGGGCATTCCCTAACTCATCGAGCCGAGGCCGAAAACCCCGCGAAGGGCCCGCGTCAACTTGGGGTCTCTTCGCCCAGGCTCTTCGGATTTCGCAGCCCAAAGGGCTCTAAGACATTGGTCTTGGGTGGCCGTTAGCAAGAGACCTGTTCATAACCCTTTTTCAGGAGCGGCCTGGGGCCCCTTGGCCACCAGAGCAAAAATGGCAACAAAATTACACCCCCAAGGACGCCAGGAAGCAAGTGACAGCCTGTAGGGTTTCCATTTCGAGTCTCTGGCATCATGTCCCTCCTTGGAGCTCTTGCCTCACTGAATATCCCTCCGCCCCCCCAAACCGATTGTTCCAGCCCCGCTTCAGCGGTCCGCTGGGACCCGCTGGGCTTCCGGGCACAGCAGCGACAGCACCAGCAGGAGGACTCCGAGGGGCTTTGCCTCGGATCGGCGAGTCACGCTTGGAGGAGTCACTCAGACCCTCTGGTTTGGTGCTTTGGTGGTTTGGTGGTTTGGTGGTAGGTGTGTGTGTGTGTGTGGAATCTTTGGGAGGTTGGAAAAAGTCAGCCTTCAGCTTGGTGACCGTCTGACCAGGGGTGAAACCACTGCACTAAGTTCGGGTAATCAGGTGAGCCCTCAGCATCCCACTTGGCGGTTTGGATTGTCTGGTTTGGCGGTGTGGTAAGGGGTGGCGTCCCATTTGCCCTCTACCATCCAAACCACCGAGGTGCAATAGGTAGGGAATGTGAATTGGAATGAACCCATGGGTCCCAAAGTCCTCAAGGAAACCACCAGTTGGATGGTTTATATGGGTCATTCCATTTCTCATTCCCGTCCTATCGCACCGGAAAGTCGACCTTCAGCTTCCCACTTGGTGGTGTTGATTGGCAACAGCCTGGTTTGGCGGTTTGTTGGTTCCGGGTATCCCATCGCCGATCCAAACCACTTATGAGGGACCTGAAACCTGGCGGATGAAACAAGTCCCCCAAAAAGTGCCAACTCTGGAACGGGACATCATCCCCAGTAAAATCCAACAAGTGACATCCCCAATTTTTCATCCACTTTGAGGCTTCATCCTGGGCTCACAGGATGGATCTGCAAAATTTTGGACACTTTATGACACGTTCTTGGCGCCTGAAGGCTGCGCCGGGTCCTTTTTGGGAATGGATGTTTCAGAAACTGGACTCTGGACAAATGGGCTGGTGTCCTTGGTGTTTTCCAGGAAAACCCATGGATTCCACTGGTTTCATTGAATCAACGCACCAATTGCAGCCAATGAGAGCACTCAGTTGGCACTCTCCAAGGAGCACATCCACTAGTCCCACCCCCCGATTTCCCCAGAACAAGACCCCAACATTCGGCCGAAACCAAAACCCACTGGTGGGAAACCGAGGGGGCGGGAGAGGAGTGGGGGGAGGAGTGGGGGGGAGGAGTGGGGGGGAGGAGTGGGGGGAGGGGGGGGTTGGATCAGGCGCATCCGGATACGAGTGAATCCGGCGGCGTCTTTCGGGCGGCCTCGATGTCGCTGTTCTTCTTGCCGCTCATGGAGAAGCCCGCGGTCCCCAGCCTCGAGGCCACCCCAAGAAAAAACCGTCCCGTCAGCCCAGGGGTTGGGGATATACCACGAAAGAGCCGCTATAGTTAAAGAGCATGTAGCAAGGTGTTCCTGAAAATGAAAATTGTCTGGTGCTTTTTCAGCTTGCTAGGCCAACCAGAAACCATAGCGCATGGCAGGCTTCTCCATTACGTGCAATGATTGGGACTGCATCTGAGTTTCTTGAGGGAAACGATGGGAAAAGTCGTTTGGGGCTTCACGGATGTGGACAAGGGACCCCCCGGATGAGCATCTCGGGTCACCGGGGATCTAAAAAGAGATCCCGATAGACCCAAAAGGAGGCGGGCGGAGGCTAGTGCCAAAGGGCCAAAAGATACCTGGACCGACCTTGTACTCAAGGCAAAACGACCCTTGAGGCTTCAATGGAGTCTCATTGGAGGGTCGTGAGCCAAGCCTTTGGGCATGTTGGACTGTAGGATCCCCCGCCACCAAAACTCCTCCCCCAGAATCACATTTTTTTTGCCATGCCCATCTTAGTGGCGAACACAAATCCACTCAGAAAGTGAGACTAGCTTGCCAGACATCCTGCCAGACATCCTGCCGTAAGCACTTTGCCCTGGATGCCTTCGCTACATTGACCAAGAACCGTGCGTGCCTCTTGGGATGGTGGGGATGGTGGGGATGGTGGGGATGGTGGGGATGGTGGGGATGGTGGGGATGGTGGGGATGGTGGGGATGGTGGGGATGGTGGGGGTGGTGGGGGTGGTGGGGATGGTGGGGCCCCTTGTTCGACGCGGGTTTTGTGCGACCCGCCCATGTGACCATACTCGAATATCCTCGGAACTGATTTCTCATACTCTCCCTTTCCTTTGGTTCCAAGTCCAGAAACTCGGGGAGTCGTCTTTTTGCCCTGGAAAACGTATACCCTTGGCCTGACCTTTGACTTGTCTTTTCGACAAGTTTGTGGGCTCCCTAAATAGCAAAAGGCCCACCCCGAACAACTGCTTCGGAAGACTTCATTGCCTTGCGACCTGAACATTGTAGAGCCCACTGGTTACAATGGAGAGCCCCCAACTCAGGACTCAGGGCATCAATTGCTGCACCCAGACCCCCTCGCTGACTGCAGGCGAGGAAGCGTAATGCCGATTGCTGCCACCCACTGCACAGTGGTGATGCGTTTGCCTTAACTTGGCGGGGATGTGAGACAGCTGATGGGAGAGCCAGCAGACATGATCAATGTATTGATGAGCATGCGGGCTGCTTTTTGGCGTGCCAAGCCTTTCCCTGGCAAGGACTACTCTGGGTCACATCAGCGAAACAGTCTACACCAGCCTACGGCAACTTCGAGACTCGGTTGCTTTCTGCTCCCCAGCTAAAAGTTTAACTTTCAGTGGTTTCATACGGAAAACCCATGAGTTGGCCAAAAAGTTAACTCCCTAACATCCCTCGGCAAAATACACCAAAGGATACTCGAGCTTCCCTAGGTTGGGAGGTGAAGAAGCTGGGCAGCTTGCCTCTGAGGCCTTCTCGCCCGCCTCTAGGGCTTGATCCCAACCATTCTTTTCAGCCATCGTTCTTTTCAAAGCCCAGCCATTTCCCCAGGGTTTTTTGGTGGCTTTCTGGAAAGATTCGGATCCCTGGAAAGAATGGAATTGGAAGTTACCCCCCCTTTTCTGTACACAAGCGAGATGCCCATCCCCCGCAGTTTGTATCAACAACCTTGGATTCAGCAGGGATCCGGATGCATTAATCACCTGAGCATTGCCTTGCAAATGGTGGTTTCCTTTTATTTTGCTGGAAGAAGCCATGTTTCAAATGGTTGCAAAATGCATCTTTTAAGGAGGCCTGATCAGCAGGCAGACACTACCTCACCTGGCAAGCCACACACCTGGCGAGTGCTCATCTTCATCTTGACCAACTTGGGCTAAGAGTCTAAGAGGTCTCCTCAAAATCAGACGCACCACGCACCAAAAGGGGGGCACAATGATTGAGCCGGTGCTCCTGAAGCCAATCTCCCCTCAAAATAACCCACTCTACCGGGTTGGATACCCAAAAGCGACCCTACACAAAAGCTGCATGCCCCAGGAACATGTGCCAGGGGCACTTTCCCGAAATTCGCAAAAGCTACTGGCCATTCAGGGATTCTGTGTTCACCCACGGTTGGAACCCCATGTTCCCCCCCTCCCCCATCAGGTTCCATGTTAATTGGAGGGTACCGGGCCACTGCGTTTTCCCATCGAAACCCGAACCCCGGGGCCTTAGGGCCCCAGGCCGCTCCACAGACATCCGAGCATCGCCGGCAGCGTCTTCGAAGACTTGGCCAACGCCTCGCCGGATCTGGGGAGGTGGCGGGACTCGGTGCTTGGCTTCCTGCGAGCCTTTTTGGCTTGAGGTTTGGGATATTTGTTTGGGATGTCTTCTGATGTGCGGCTTTTGATGAGCCAAGAAAAGGGGGGTGGCCGGAGATTCTGCGGTGTTCGGCTTTGTGTGAGCCAAAAGAAAGTCTGAGCTCAGCCCAGTTTGGCGAAACACCAGGAGGCGGTGGAGATCACTGGTGTTTTGCTCCAATTGGAATGAGTTGCTTCCATTTGGTTTAGGCCCCAGGAAGGAATACACATATTTCCAGTAGTGATGAGTTCCTTTTAACATGTACAAGGGGGAAAAAAAAGAAAGTACTCTTAAGGTCATTCCAACTGGCGGCTTCCTTCAAGGGGATCCCCACGGTTCAGAACCCGCCTGTTTTGAACGAAAGCCAAAGGGGCGCACCCGTACAAAGGGAGTTCCCCGACTTTGGCAACACCGTCAATTGGTGAATCGTACTGGTTGGGGCTCATGCCCTGAGAACATAATCGCCTGAAGGATTTCTTGCGAGTCGGTCTGGGGTGGTCATCTTGTTCTGGGGGCCACATGGGTGTGTTGGTGCTTTCCTCGAGGTCCCTGATTTCGCAATGCACACACACACACAAGTTGACAGAATCCTGGTTCATGTTCATCCACAAACTTCTGGTTCAAATCGCTAGCATCGTTTTGGCCAAGTCGACCCAGATACAAGACCTCGCCAAACCTCGGTTTCTTTCTGCTCCCCTGATGAAAGTTATAATTAAAAACAAAAACAAACAAAACTTCAGTGGTTTAATACGGAAAACCCCTAAGTTGGCAAAAAGTCCAAACATCCCTTGGCAACATGCACCACTCAAAGGCTCCAGATGGATTTAGGGCCCTCAAACAGCACCCCCAAACACTTCCGGGGTGTCTAATGCAGGGGTCGGGTCTTCCATTGAAAGCCCAAGGAGCCTCTGGGCAAAGAAAGATTTCCGCGTGGATGGCCTCGAATCCAGTGCCGGCGCCTGGATGGGATAGGACACCGACTTCAGCGCCTCGTTGCTGGCGAACTTGGCGCCGCACTGCGCGCCTCGAGAGGCGGCGCTCGAACACCGGACCATGATCCCTAGGTCCTCCAGGTGTGAGAGCCTAGAATCCGTCGGCACCGTTTCTTTCTTCGGTCTCGTCCATTTTCGTAGGGGGACCCTCCCCTCCCCTCCCCCGAAGGGGCGAGAAAGGGCACTGGAAAAGGGTCAAAGGGCCGGGGGACCCAGGAAAGGCTTCCCTTTCACCAAGCAACGGAAACCAGCACTGGGGTCTCGCATGGAACCCCTGAAGCTCGGTTTTCAAGCTAACCCGATCAGGGGGGCAGCCTTCAAGAAGCCGGAAAACAGATCTGGGCCTGTGGTGTCCCCTACAAACTCGAATCCATGCATAGCCCTTAAGATGGAAAAGCTGGTGTCTTGCTGGTATGTCTTTATGTCTTCAGGGTTCCTGAAAAGTTACAACCAGAAACCACCTGCTTTACAAGGAAAAGCTGGAACATCCTCAACATCCACCTCAAAATTAGCCGGGGCAAGTTGCTTTTTAAATCGGGCCACATGCATCCTTTAGGGGACCTTGCTGAACCCTGGCTGAAGGAGAATCCGCCCCTACCAGAGGTCCGCCATACGAATCGTAATCACACAAGTGTAGCGCTAGTCACCACCACACGGCACTCTCGGAATGAGAGTGCACTGTCCGGCTTCCATTAGTCATGCCTTAAAAAAACATGCGTCACAAGGTCAGCTCCCAAAGAAACACCTAAAAAGCACAGCGCCGCAAGGCGGGCAACGTCAACCCGCTCCACCGAACGGGACTAACAACCAAGAATCTGATCTCTACAGTGCACCGAACAGTGCCAAACAGGACTCACGCGGGAAGAAAGGCTTCTGAACTCATGGGAACCCCGGATGAAACAAACAAGACAAGGGGCAAACAACCAAACATCAAGAAATTGTCAAGCAAGTGTGACAACGAGTGACTCATGGCGTACAGGCAACTCAGGAAAAAAGGGGGTGCGGTTGGACCGCAGCATGTCAAATGTCAAAGAGGTCACCCCAACTTACCACAAACATCTCGCGCAGCCGGGCGCCTTTGGGCCTGACTTCGGCTTGGGAAACTCCTTGGGCCCAAGGGTTGACGGAAGCTGTGAAAACAAACAGCAAGCGACTTGACCCAACTCCAACTCGATCAAAACCCGATGTCAGTGACAAAGTTGAACCTCCACGTCTCGAGTCTAAAAAGACGGAACCTCGCGGTGGCATTCCCCGGACCTCCTCGTGTTTGCCTTCTTCTGGGCGCCCCGCAAGCGACAATGCCCTGGGATTTCAGGTAAGGCCGCCTCGGAGCGAGCGCCAAGCGTGGCTCGCAGCCATCAGACCATCAGATCAACGACCGGATTTCACATCCCAAATCGCCCCGGCCGCGCTCGTGTCGCTGTCTTCCCCCCTGGGTGCCAGCCAAGATGAGGAGCTCCCTGTGAAGAACCTGCCATTCCGCCCGAATTCCGTTGCAGCCTCCGAGCAAGCGTGATTTGGATGGCTCCTAGGGCAATGTCGTGCACCCCTGAGGGTGTACCCTCCGGCTTCTCTGGTTGTATACCAGTGATACAAGGCTATTGCATACAAATATGTATATACATGTGTGTATATACATGTGTATATATATATATATATCTGTATGCAAATTTCACTTGTGGAGTCACTGAAGTCGTTAGAGGTACACCCCCAGAATTAAAAAAGGCAAACTCCTTGATGGTAGGATGGACTTTGACAATCCGTGAGCGTCGGGAGTGCCCTTTGCAAATATTAAATAGTTCCCTTTCTCCGGGTCATTCGGCGTGTTTGAATCCTGGCTTGCAATGTACAACGGGGTAAATTGAACGCAGGGCTGGGTCTTTCTGGTACTACCCGCGTGCACATTCTGTTGGCGGCTGTATTTACTTACCAAGAAACCGGCTAAAATTATGCTGGAAGTTCGCCAAAACCCTGCCGGTCACGGGTGAGTATTTGGCTAACCTCCCGAGGAGGATCCTTCCGAATAGCAAGGTTTACTTCCGTTTCGGAAGTCCGATGCAAGACACTCAACTGGGGTTCAGAAGGCAGCATTAAATAAGCCACACTCCAGGAACAAATGTTTGTTGGGGGTGACGCTAAGCGGAATATGAAACCACCACCTTTTTTTTCCAGCAGCTCTCCAAGCGAGTTGCCAGATTCGCCCGGTCGGACACGAGCCCAACTGAACGCTTGCCTTGAGACCAAACTGGAGATTCCCAAACTAAGCGTGCGCCTGCCTCCAACCCGCTCATACTCCATGAATTTAATTCCAAGGGTTCGGATCTCCAATATTCAATGACCAGCATCTTCCCGTCAAGTTTCTACTTGCACTGTAAGTATGAAAAAGGACGCGCCTCTTGCTGGTCTATCTCTGAAAGGGACATTCACGGACAAAGGACCTGAACCAAGGCGCCCCGACTCCGCTGGATACCTGGGAGCTCCTTCTCAAGCCTCATCTCTCAGAGCCAACATCCGGCTCTCCCTTCCGCCCCAAGGCAGAAGCGCGGCGACCGCTTCAACGCGTGGCCAGGCGCGCGTCATGATGGCGAGGGCCACCAAGGCAGACCTCGGGGAAGGAGCAGGGCCCTCAAGCTTGGCATGCCTAATAGGAAAGGTCAAGACAAGTTTCGAATGCGGAATATAAACAGGACCCTGAAAACCGGAAAATGATTCATGCTGTGAGACTAAGGAGAGCACACATTGACGAACAAAGAGCCAGTGTGCAGGTAAAGAAAATGGACTCTGCACCTGTGAGGTGCTCTTTGCCCGCGACGTCAAAGTTCCAGCCCAGTCCCGCCGTTGTTGTTTGTTTCTTTGAATTCCCTTTTTGTTTGGTGGGTTCCGCAACGAACAGCGGTCAACCCCAACAAGGGCTCCTTTTTGGATCCTCCCGTGGGTTACGATTGACCGACATTCATGCTGTGCCTCGGAGCTGCAATAACGAAAAAGTAAGGAGGCTGCAAAATAACTCAGGATAGGCTTCAGTGGGAAGCTGAGCTTTACTCGAGTTGCTCTATGCCTCAGGCAAAAGCAATCGCACAACGCGGCGTTGGCCCTGCTGGCAAAAGGGGTACAGCGGGCAACCCGAACACAGATCTCAGCCCCGGGTGTGGTTCCATACTGTGGATCTCAGCCCCGGGTGTGGTACCATACTGTGGATGGTTGCGAAATCCATTTCGCACCGCCCAAGAACCTCCTGGTTTCTGATGATTCGCCTGTAAATACCAACAAGCAATGGTTTCCCATGGCTCTTAAATGGTGCGAGATGGATTTCGCAAACATCCACAGCATTGTTGACAGCCATTCCCCCAGCATGTGGGCGCCAGGAAGACGAGCGATGCCCAGAACCCGACGTTTTTGCATCGAGCTTTCCACGTCGAAAAAGCCATACTGGTAAAATGATGTGAAATGATTCTACTAGGAACCTCTCATTATTATGTTAAGAACTACTGGGAACCTCTCATTTTGGTCTCCAGGCCCTTGCCTTCTAGGCTATCTACCCAAACCAACCCTGGGCAAGGTCCGAGGTCGAAGAGGGGCCTTGATTTCTGGCGTGAATGGCCAAACTCTGCTCCTGAGACCTCGCGTTGGGTCTCACTTGAGAGGGCTCGCGTTGCCACTCTCTTTCTGGATGGGTGGCTAAGCTTGCTGCACTGTGTGCTCCACGATGAGGAGCACCATGGTCTCCTTGAACCTGAGTGCTAGATGCACGGCTTGAGGGCAAGTGAAAGGTGTTTAAGGAACCATTTATGGAACCATGCACATATGCGTACATACACATGTACACATGTACACAAGTATATATCTATCATATATATATATATGTCTATAAGCATATCTGTATTTAGATTATGTATACATGTATAGATAGATAGATAGATAGATAGATTAGATTAGATTAGATTAGATTAGATTAGATTAGATTAGATTAGAGTAGAGTAGATTAGATTAGAGTAGAGTAGAGTAGATTAGATTGCATTAGATTAGATTAGATTAGATTTAGATTAGATTTAGATTAGATTCAGATTAGATTAGATTAGATTAGATTAGATAGATTAGATTAGATAGATTAGATTAGATTAGATTAGATTAGATTAGATTAGATTAGATTAGATTAGATTAGATTAGATTAGGATAGATAGACAGATAGATAGATAGATAGATACATAGATAGATAGATAGATAGATAGATAGATAGATAGATAGATAGATAGATAGATAGATAGATATTGCACATGCAAGTATGCGCATAAGTGGTACCACTTTGGGTTTGCTTTGCAGACCACCCATTGTCAAATGTCCCGCGCTTGGAGGCAACCCCACATGATGCCGAAGCAGCTGGACATTTCCAGGTCTCAATTAGATCACGCGTCTCAACTACAAAAGCTGCCTGGGTGGGTTCTCAAGTTTAGAGTATGGACGCTTCTCTGCCAATTGGCCTGGAACATCAAAACGAGGTCCCCCCAATGAGAACGATGGGCTTCCAGGTTCCATGTTCTGCACGCGAGTAGCGCAAAACGCTGCTGAAAGAACATCAACTTACCCGCGCGGCCATTGCCAAAGGACAGTGGTGCGATTTCAGTGGGAACCCCCGCAGGTGCCGCCGTGACAAGGCGACTCTGAAAGGCATACCCACCACTTCCTGATAGGAAATTTCCGGAAGTCCATGTCCTTTTAAAGGGACACCCTGTCAGGTTCCATGTTCATTGGGGGGGTACCTCGAAAAAAAGCCATGGGACCCAGCCAACAGCGCATTTTCTGAAGCATCGACCTCGATCGGCCCCACGCGACTGCGGGCCCCGGCTTCTCACCGCTGGGCGTCCGGTACACAAAAATGCTCTCCTCGCGGCCGCGCGGTCCGAGTTGGCGCGCGCACCGCCCAAAAAGGGAACAAGACCGGAAAAAACTGGTGCCCCAAGGTATGAAAGGGGAGGGTCCCCGGCAAGTCGCCGGTATCAAATATGTGGGAACCCACTAACTCTCGGTATGTGAGATGTTTAGGGTCGCTTGGGGTCAAGGAAGATGGGACTTACATGGCTTCTGACGCAATTGGAGGGCCAGGTCCCTCCAAAAAGAGCCCGATGCATCAAACGAGATGCCAGCAGCAAAGGCAGGGCAGCCAATCAAAAATCCTCCAGGTGGGAGAAACAACATATGCAGCAGGGTGAAGCAAAGAATCCCCTCTGCAAAGCTCGTCCCACATCTTCCCCAAGGCTCCCTAAGATCTAAATCAAAGGGCAAAGCCGCCTACCGTCTCCACGCATCGCCAATTTGAGTCAGAAAAAAATCGGTGTTCGCAGTAAACTAGTTGTCCAAAGGACCTGCAAGTAATCCGTTCGAATGAAATGCCACTTTTCGAGGTGCAAAAGACCCCTGAACCTGGGTGAATTTGTCACAATCCTGGCGCAAGGGTTCCCAACAATCCCCGGGTGGATCTTTAGCTTTTCTATTGCTATCTACTTCGCCCGTCTCCAGAACCTCTTTGGGCTGACCTCAAAGTCTTTTGGACAAACCCCGCAGAACCCACCGTGAGGGACGAACCACGTGCACCTGGCAGATATCTGGTTGTGCGCCCTTTCTCTCTCCATCGTGCATTCGAATCCTGGTTGTTTTTTCGCTCGCTCCGTCTCCGCGCGTGCGCGTGCCCTCACTGACCATCCCCTTCGACCTTTCGGGGGGCCAAATGGCAACGGCTTCGCGTCCTGCAGAATGCCATAGACAAAGAAGCAGCTCCAAATTCCGGCCACACCTCGTGGAGAAATCTCGAAAACAAGTTTCGCAGCCCGCCGTGCGCTCAAAAAGAAGCCTGTCAATGGGTGACACTCGCAAGAGGGATTTTGAATAAGCTCAGGTGATATCCCCAACAGCATGCGGTGCTCTTTTTAGTGCTCGCGCCCTCGCTGAACCTTCGTGGAACCCTGGTGGAACGCTGGTGGAACCCTGGTGGAACTCGCGTGGAACCTTACCTCAGGGCTGCCACGGACCAACCCGGAGCCTATCTGGGCTGAGACCCCAAAGCTTTCAGCTGTTGGGGAAAAACATCCCTCCCTTTCCCAAATAGAACAGCGGCAAGCTTCACTTCAGCCCAGATGTAAGCTAGCATTTAAATTCAAGACCACTAAGCTGCAAATGCTGCACCTTGGGCTCTGGCAAAAAAGAACAGAGAGGTTAGAATAAGGGTACCCTTTTTCTGTAGTCTATTTTAGTAGGGGAACCCTCCCTCAAAAAAGAAACCGTAAAAGGGCACTACTGGGGGACCTAGCCTTGTCCCAAACTGGAGCCCTACAACCCCAGTCTTGGCATCAGAAAGCCCTCGGTTTTTGTATTAAAAAAAACAAAAAAAAAACGGAGAAACGGACACAGATCCGTCCGTGGGTTCCTTCGGAAGCTCAGGCGCCGGCACACGGCAAGCTTCCAGGCCGCCATGGCGAGGGAGAGGACGACGCAAAAGGGCCGGATGGAGTTAGAAGGAGAACATGTAGTTGGAGTGGCGTACATGTTTGCATGGACTCTATGTATATGTATATATATATATATATGTATGTGTATGTGTATGTGTATGTTGCATATATATATATATATATACATATATATATATAATTATATATATATATACATATATATATATAGATGTTATATATATATATATAAACATAGTTGCTCCAAAGGTGCGATACTATTAGTGTAGTATAACTCCCATATCACGCCCATCCAGTTGAACAATCCACGCTCGGATGGACTGCTGTGTTGGCAGCTGGAAATCTCGCGACCAGTCGAGGTCATAAGTAAATGCAGCCTTGTCCCAGCGGCTGGCTAGATGTATTGGCTAAGGCTCACAATCTGCAGGGAACCATCGCATGGATATTTGTGTGTCTTGAGCCAGAAACACATACCAGGCAGAAAGTAGCCAGAATTCCCGTCCTATTTTTGTCAGGAGGACGATGAAATCAACATGAAGGAATTGTGCCATCTGTCAGCAGGCTGGAAGCTCGCCATGCAAGTGACCCTCCGGAAATGACTCTTGGAACAGCGGAGGGGCATCCACTGCACGCAATTGCCCCCCCCCCCCTCACAAAAGAGGTTCACTCGAATGAGCCCGGAACAACATATGAGGCTAAGCATTTGGTGACATGTTGTTCCTATGATCCTGCATGATGCTGGCCCGTTTGCAAGTGTAGCAGTATAGGAGTCAAAGAAAAATTCTATTCCAAGACACGCCCAGTGTGCTTTCCCCGCTCGTTTCTCGCGGCTTCCTGCGGGTGAAACGAAGTCGCGGTCACATTTTCACCGCAGACCTGCATGATACGTCGAGCTGGGACTTATCGCAAGCTTCCAGGTCTTCCAGTAGAGAGGACAGAATAAGGGTACCCTTTTTCTGTAGTCTAAGGGCATGAGCCCCTCTGGACCCCTCCGACACGGGGACTTGATCAGTAACCCCCATTTCCTAGTCTGATTTGACCAGTGCGACCCATGCCATGCCTACCAGACGTGCCAGGTAAAAAAAGCTGGCGACTGTCCTAGGGTTAACATCGTCGCTTCGGCCAAATCAAAGAAGCAAGAAAATGTGGTTGGCCATTCGGCTCGTCCAAAGACATTGATCTGCGTTTTGATCTTTTTGACCTATGAAAAGGGCAGACCCAGCTATCCTGCAATCCCGCCGTCCAACATCGATCTGCGGTTCGACCTGTGAAAAGGGTCCCGCTGCCACGCCCCAAGGACAAATTCCCCCACCTGATGGGACACATCCGGGTGAACCTCCAGCCAAAAGAATGGACCCCACGGCTGAAGTACAAGCAAAAGCAAGCCAAGGCCAAGACCGCTAAGTGACACTCTCAAACAGTCTTGAAGACTGGTCCGACGGGAAACATGGTCTTCCCAAACAATCTAAAGCTTGCACAATGGGAAACTGAGACCGTCAATGGCCCCAACAACCGATGACGGCGTGCCCACTCACAGGTAAGGACACTTGGAGGACCATCCATGCCAAGTAAGCAGGCCATGGGTTTCATGCTGGAGTGAAAAATGCCTCACCTGACGTGGATCCTGCTAGCAGGATGAGATCAGGCTAACGATGCAAGAGAGGAGTTGGATGTCTGATTCCGGAGGAGGTTGGGTGCTCCCCAAAAACAGCACAAGGAGAAGCACAAAAAAAAAGAAGTGCCTACCTTTCGCTTAAAAAACATGCAACCTGTCAAAGGACCTTGGGCCCAACTCCACGCTCTGCGGTGCCCGCGGGCAAAACTTGTGGCGCCTCTCCGCCTCTCGCAAAGCCTGCTGCTCGCCCGCCACGATCTCCGGGGGCCTGGAAATCTTGACATGGTATACGTCAAGGGGCCCCGAAATGGGCGGTCTCCCTTTGAAGTCCCTCAACCAACAAAAAAAAACTGCAACGGTTTTTTTGGTGCAGGGAACCCAACCGTTGGCCCAGGGCCCTGGATAGGAGCTCACCCATGATGGTTCTAGTGGATCCCTCGCCATGGTATCTGCCTCTGTGTATATTCCTAGGTTTCGGCACTCAGGTCCGGGCTTTCTGTAGGAGATGATGAGCGTGCTGTGCCTCAGATCCGAGAAAAGCGGACCTTTTGAAGATGTTCGGGTAGAATACCGTAGGTGGCCGGCTGGCTGGCTGGCTGGCTGGCTGGCTGGCTGCCTGTGTTTGCTTTTGTGTTTGTGTGGTTTTGTGTTTGTGTCTGTTTCCGTGCTTGTTTGTGACTTTGTTTGTGTGTGTGTGTGTGCGGAGTGGCAGAAAACCCTGCCACCAAAACCTTTTTCTGTTGCAGCAGGGGGACCATCCATTTGCTGTGTGCGATGGTCCAACGAAGCGGCCACAGCAAATGCGGATATCGAGGCTGATCACCTCGACGTACCTGTGCATCTCGTGTGATTCAAAGTCCTTTTGGCCCGTTGTTTCTCTCGCTGTGTGTGCTTCATGTTGAACCTTGTAACGTTTTCGACACTAGAGGGAAACCGAGTGCATTGCGAGCCGAAACTCATCCTACTCGAGACTTGTCGGTTGTACTCGAGACTCATCAGTTGTACTCGAAAGATTAGCACTCTCCGTGTGTACACCCCATTCGTGGGGAATCCTCGGGTGTACCCATTGTGTGACCCCGGGCCGGCTCTGTCGGAAAATTTGACCTCAACGTGCTTATCATAGAACAGCGGAATTTCACATTTAACCAGGAACGAGGTTTCACTAAAGGGAAGAAAGCCGTCAGATCATAGTGACGTCTCACCACAGTTGATGGCTGCCGACTTTCATTGCATTTGCTGACCATTGGTTGAACTTGTTGCTCGTATCATTGCGGTTGACGATTGCTGACTTGTATTTGCTTTGCCTTGTACATGTCGATCGACCATTGCAGCTGAGGGCCGCTAACTTGCATTTGCATTGATTTGAATGTTGTCGGGTCCGATTCTCTCAAGGTGGAAGTGTGCAGATTCAGAGTCAGTTGCGTCACCATGTCTCGACGTGATGATCGTGATAGATCCAGGACTCGACGCAGACGTGATCGGAGTCCGTCCCCTCAAGCTCACAAAGCACGCCGACGTGAGCACAATGACAACCAGGTCTCGGAGAACATGGATTGGAACAACTTGGTTTCATGGCAACACAACTCCGGCTACAACGCTGCTAACAACTTTCCGATGATGCCTACCAACTTTCAATCGACTCACAATCCCACACAACAATTCCAATACCCAGCGATCAACTACATGATGCCGATCCCTCCAGATCCCACGCCATCCAAGTTCATGCCACCAGTGATGCCACCACCGGTTACTACTTCCCAACCTACACCGTCACCTGGACCTCCTGCGGCTCTACCGGTTCGTCCTCAGAAAGCCTGGCTTACTCCCTCGCCTGACTGGACACCTGGAGACGGCATGTTTGATGTCAATCAACTCTACAACTTCAGCCTGCCCATGACTGTTGCCAACACTCCGCATGGCAACCTTCGCGACATGTCAGGCATGGATATTAGGGACGTACGCCTGGTTCAGGTTATCCACGGGGGCCTCACCAACTGGCTACTCAGGCCGTTTGCACACGGCCGATTCGTGACGTGGGAAGGCTTTCGCACCCGCACTGAGGCCTTACTTTGGAGTACCTGCTCCAAATTACTACGAAGATCGCAGTCACTCAACCTGCTCACCCTGGAAAAGGACCTTGCCAACACGCTGGGTCTCAACATTGATGACTTCAATCAGCGCATCAAGGTCCACGACCATTTGGCCAACTTGGTACTTCAATTTCTTCAACAACATCACACCTCTCTCGCACCTGCCGCCCAGACCGATGACATGGTCAAAAAGTTCAATGATTTGAATCGTGCACACGAACTTCTCCAAGCTCAGTATTCCGCATCACTTCGCGCATCGACCTCTCCCACGATGACAAACCAGAAGGATGATGCAGAGTTGGTTACACCGCCACCGGTCAACCACACACCATCCTCGTCACCTGCCAGCTCCCTTCCCACAGCCAGCGCGGCCGCCCTGGATGGCAAGTCGTTTGATAGCGTGGTGCAACCTCGGATCATACAGTCTCTTCACGGAGTGTCGTCACCGCCGTCCAAACCGGCGGCGTCACAATTGCTCACCATGCACAGCACGCCGGATGAAGTTGTCAAGTACTACACATGGACCAGTGACCAACCTCGCCTTTATCTCAAGCAAGCACCCACAACAACCACTTTGGCATCGCTGGTTAAGTGGGCCAATCACCCGACCCGGCTCAACGGCAACAAGTCATTAGATTCTATGGCGACGCAGCTCCTTCAGGCGAGGCAACGCATGCCGAAAGGCGATGCGCCCACTCTCGGGGCAATGGCGGCTTCGTGGGGACTAGAACCCGGCTATCTTACCAAACTCACTGAGAAGGCCTTGAGTCACCTCATCGTGACCGCTCGCCTACTCTGTGGATGAGAAGGCATCATGATGACCTTCGTTCTCATATGAGCCCGGAGCGGCAACAATGTCACGGATGAGTCCAGGTGAAAACTCGTCCGTCAAGTGTCTGCGTTGCACCAGATTGATCTTGTACTTGCTTGTTCTTACATTGCCTCTTGTGTGATTGTCTGTGATGCTTGTATTCATGTCGCCGCCTTGTGGTAGATTTCGTTGGTTGCATCTCACCATGTTGGATGAACTTCGCCGCTGCGGAATCTATGATGATGTTGCACAATGGCAGTCGCTGGACGACCTTCTGCACTCGTTGACCATATTCTCTACGTGCTGGCAGTACTGTTTTCCTGGACTACCACCACCGTCGATTCCAATTGAGGAGTACGAATCCATCACACAATTGCCGTGGCTGGGTCTCATCCTCGAGGTCTTAGTTGTGGTCCGGATAGCCCTTCAGATTCCGAATCGCGCTATGTCAAACTCTCAGCACACCGTGGCCAACAGGTACGAGCTTCACAGATGTCGGTGCGCTGCCTATTTATTGATTAGTTTCTTACAACGTCTCATTTCAAAAGATCACGGCTACTTCCCGCCGTTCTTCGAAGTCCTTCACTTCTACAAGACTTCTCTCTTGTGTGAAATCATGCACTCAACTTTCGCTGACACGCGACATCTACGCTCATTACGGGCGCGATTTCCTGACCTCTATGACTTCATACATGATCCAGGTCATCACCAACAACCGTGCGTCTACATTCGACTTTCCCCATGGCACACACCATACTATGTTGGGGCGACTGATCAGGATGTTCTACGTCGTGAACACTCACGCAGCCGCAAATTTCTACAACTACTTCGTGGTCGGCATGCCTTCTTTGAACCGGCGCTTCACTACTGGAAAAGATCCAATACTTACTGGCTCTTCTGTGCTGTGCCAGTGGAAATCAAATTTCCAGTTTCCTCGGTGTGGGTTCAAGAAAGCAAATGGCAATACCTGCTACGCCCGCATTTGAATGCGCCCTGGGTACACAGAATCTTGCGCAAGGTGGGCTTCCGGGAACATCTTGTAGATTTTCGACGCCACTCGTTGTCGTCTCCCACTTCCCTCGGCTTGCACAAGCGCTTTCGACGACGACTACATCCGGATCTCCAACGGCAACTACGACCTGACATCCTGGATGACATTCAAGCCCATTACTCGATTCTCTATCAGCTGGGATCGAATACAGGAGCGTCGTTCCAAGTCATGCGTGACCTACTGTCGGCGGCTTTCCCTCCCACTCAGCTGTACTACTTATTGCGGCTCGCAGTCTTTGTCAACGAGCCCTTCCGCTCCAAGGCCCAGAAACTCCTCGCCCAGGTGCTGCGCAAACGACGGCTACAACCACCCACCACTTTGACACAGCTACTCTTACCGCCGCTACATGTCCAGAATTGGAAAGCTCTACTTGGCACATGGTTACAAAGCTGGATTGCTTCTCATCGGGATCTGTTCCCTTCTCTTTTCATTCCAAAGATCCGGGTTGTGGAAACTCGCAGCGCCACATTGGGCGACAAGATATACAACTATCGCACATGGCAGCGCAAATGGGCTCCTGAAACATCCTTTCCGTGTCGCTGTTTGGACATCGATGATCACCATCTACATCGTGCACATGGCCACGCAGTAATGGTGGATGAGTTTTCTCGCATCAATGCGGACATTAACGTTGAAATCATGGCCGCCTCAATGAAGGATCAGTTTTTCGGTGATGTCGACTTATTGCATCAACGTTTCACCACACAACTTCGCAAACTTGCTCGCCGCTGGCATGTACATGGTTCCAGTCTACTTTCAGATCTACAGCCGGTTGTGACTCAGTTAATGGATACTCATCGGATGAACCTCCAAGATCGAGCTTATTGGTCATCGACATCGTTGCAACGCACTGTGGCTTCTTTGTCTTCGTGGGTAGTTATCCCAGCGGATCATTTTCCCTCCCGCGCACATGTGATGTGCCCGTCCCTGTTTGCCATACTGATGCGGAAGACATTCTGCTCGGGGGATGTCTTCTCACTTTGCCGCGAATCCGCAGCATCCTTTCGCTCTGAAGTGGTAACCACGGTACCTTCTCTCCTACGTCAACGATATGCATGGGGACTTCGACTTCAAGCACCGTTGCCCACAGCGCGCATCCTCCCAAAGCCGACCAAGGACTGGCAGAAAGCTCGACCCATCATTTCATTCTTTCGCACATGGGCAGCTCCCTTCCTCACGGTCTTCGGTGCACTCATATTTGAACTTACCAAGGCTGCCTTCCCCGACATTGCAGGTCAACTCTCAGTACAAGAACTTATCCAGCAGCTGTGGGAAGCACTGTCAAAAGCAGATCCTGATGAGTACATCCACCTGGTGTCGCAAGACTTGTCAGGCTTCTTCACGTCCATTCCTACGGAACGATTCCACCAGGCGCTTCAAGTGCTTCTCCATCGATACGATCAAGTTGTTGGCCTTCGCAGTTCCTCGCAATGGTCCGTGTACGAAGTAAAGTCAGATCATCGACGCCGTATGTTCAAAGGAAAGTGGCGCCGTCAAACCAAGATCCCTCGAATTTTTCGTGAACAAGATCTCCGGCACCTTCTGGACTTTGTCATTGACAACAGTCACTTCGAGATCAACGGATACTTGTTCCGCCAAGAACGAGGAGTCGCTATGGGATCACCAGCCGCGCCACCGTTGTGCAATTTGGTTGCTACGGTTGAGGATTTCTTCTGGCACCAAACCATGAGTTCTCTGCGGTTTTGCATGCCCGACATTGGTGTGATTTGGCATGAGCGCTACGTCGATAATCGTTTCATTCTCCTTCGAGACTCAGCCCCACACTCACCCGTGCTCATGAACTTTCTTTCCCTGGAATTTATCGCCCACCAGTGATGCTTGAGTTTCAACATGATGACAAAGTACTGGGTTACCGATGTGATTCTTCCTCCAGAACTATTACTCCACAGCTACCTGATCATCCCTCCCAAATCAAAGGAATTCGGAGTGCCAATGATCGGATGTTCACTTATTCTTCTTGGTCTTCTCGCTCGTGGCTCATCATACGCGGTGCACAGCCGGCGGTTCAACAACAACATGGGCTCGACGCTCTCAAACGCCTTTATGAGGCCAAAGGTTTTGAATCCCACCTTCTGCGGGACGTTCGCCGTCGACTCGGGACAAAATCTGCATGTGAGCTTGTCATTCTGTCTCTTCTTGTGCATGCTTGGGACTGTTGTTGTTGCATTGCGCTTTGTTTGCATGTAGCTGGCTCAGAACCATGGCGGAATATATGGTCACTAGCCTTCTGCGTTCTGACGGATCAGTACAAACCACGAGCCGCGTGACGCTCGAGCACCTCCCCAACTTCATCAACGGCAATGAGATCCAAATGTTCATTCGGACTCACGGCATAGCACACCAGCAAAGTGTGCAATCCCACGGCTCGTCACGTGACGTACCAGCACTCACTGGGCAGCCCCGATCGCGTTCCCCCCGGTCACGAATTCCGCGGATCCAGCTCACACCGGGCCCGCAAGGGCATTCGGATGAGGAGGAGGATTGGGGTGAATGGAGGAGTATGGCAGACGCGCCCATAGTGATCAAAGGAGGCCACGCTCGCCTCCGTTTCCTCCTGCTCATGGCAGTCCTTCTGAGAACCGCATCGCGCTGGTGCCTCTCTCAGTTCGTCGGCAGGTGCCTGATTTGGGGGTTCATCGCTTCAAGCTGCGCACTGGGTGCCGGATCGAGGAGATTGCCATCGAAGTGAACGATGTCCTCTACTACACCTTGCCTTCGATTGCCGCCTTGGTATTTCCTGAACCGGAGCTGTTGAAGAAATCATGGGAGTCGGTCTACAGGAGCCTCATGCCGCACCGCCGCAGCATCATCGAAGATGAACAGCGGGTCAAGTCCATTTCGGAGTTTCCGTTTGCTCAGCCACCACATGGGGTTCCGGGACGCTGGACGGATCAAGTGGTCAAAGACATCTCGGACTACTTCCAGATCTCATCGGCGGTCACTACCGCAGCAACTCATCGTCCAGCTCGGCATTTGCGAGGAGAAGTGGCCATATATCAGCAGAACCACGCGGACGTTTCATCACTTCTCCGCGGACAAAAAGAACTCGCAGAAGAACCTCTTTGGGATCATCTTCTCATTTGAGCCACGCCGATTGTTGCCGGACAAGCATCGCACTCAATCGCAGTCCACATTTTTCTGGTCCCACAACACCAATATGCAGGCTGCCATGCAAATCCTGCGTGATGAGGAACTGATCCGACCTTCGAAGTGGCAAGAACATCCTTCCCCCAATCGTGAATGCTCCAACTGGAACGAAGTCTGGTTGCCTCCGATGGGATTCTACTGCAGGGGCAGCCTCCATCTCAGGAAGCGGCAATCCAATCTGCAGCGCAGTTCGGTGGAATCCGGACGGACCGCCCGGTGTGCATTGGTGGCTCTGCTCGTCTCCGACAACAGCATTGCACTATACCCCGCGGCGGCGTGTACGCGGACATAGCAGCCTCCCACTACTATGACTGTATTCATGCCAAGGATGGCAGGTGGAAACTTCGATCTTCGATCGCAGTGCCCAGCTACATGGGCATCTTCTGGTGAACCATGGTGGCATGCCAGTACAATAGCGCTGCTACGGACCCGACGTGGTGTGCGCTTTGTTTTCATGATGTGCATCATGACGCTCCTCTTCCGGAAAAACGCATAGAATTGTCCGCGGCTCATGGTTTGACTTTGATGTTTCCTTTCACGGTGTTGCTTGCATGATTGGTTGTTTGCCTTCTGTTGCTTTCCGTCGCCGCTTTTAGTCATCACTGGTTGATTTGGCCCTGGTTGTCTCATCTTTCCGGGATTGTGATGGATCATGGGGATCTGCTACGCGATTGCCGGCACATGCTACTCGCTATGTCATCGCAGATCAGTCTACTTCTGGCTGGACTGCAACGTCTTGAGGGCCAGCAGCGACATCCACAGCCGCCCCCGCCGCCACCGATTCCTGACGGTCATCCTCCGCCGCTGCCTCCGCCGTCCACGGCGCCGCCGCACTTGCCGGCAACATCGGTCAGACCTGACCACATGGCAGCGCCGGTCACTCTCGTGGCCACCTCGGATAACCGTGCGGAGCACCCTGCTCACGTACGCACGGTGAGTGTCAGCACCTCCTGGGAACACAGACGAAGGCGAAGATCTAGGCATCGAGAGCCGCACCGGAGACGATCCCGCAGCCATCACCGACGACTCCCGGACCGTCCAGTTGATGCGGTTCCCATGGCCCGCCGTCATGCTCACACTCCTAAGTATCCACCGGCGGTCAAAGCCATGCCAGCTTGCCGACCATCAGGTCTGTCTTATGAACGGTGACGGAGCAACAGCGACAAAAGTACCTCAGCGTTTGCTACATTCATGCTTGCATGCACCATATTTCTGTCATGCTGCAGCGTTACAGCTTTGCAGCTTTGCTTGAGTTGACCTTGTTGTTTGATCGGTTGCCATGCAGTTGTCAGCTGAGTTTGTGAATAGCCTGGTGGCTGTACTCAATGTCCTTGCATCCCAAGTTGCGACAGCTCTGGACACCCTGAACTTTGCCTTGATGATGGAGCGTGGTCGTCCGACAGACACGGTGGTGGCCCCGCGAGCACCAAGAAACTCCAGACATGGGTTGCGGCCCCGCATCATCACGGAGCGCGCCTCATCTGACAGATCTCGATCCCCCACACGAATTCGAGCTCGTCATCTACCTGGTACATTCCGGCTTTGTCCCCGCCTCGAGCGGCACATCGTGATGCCAGTGACCACAATCCTGGTACTCGGCCCGAATCTATGTTGGATCGACTGCCACCGCCTCGTCCACTTGCTCCCTTCGCGGCACACGGTGACCGAGAGCCAGGACAGACGACGCCTACGACACCTGATTCGGATTCTGATGGTTCGGTACGTCCGCATCCAGGTGCCTCGTCGTTCCGGCCGTCGCCTACGGTGGTTCATGGTCCTAGGGAACTTCTACAAGAATTTACCATTGCGCTTCGCAATGCATACCGTGAACCTTTCACGGCATGGACACAGGGTGAGCTGGATGAAATGGTGAGACGGAAGAAAGACAAGGATTCCAGGCCCACCTATAAGACCATAGCTCGGTTTCTTCAGAAGCCGATTGAGGAAGTCAAGCAGGCATGGAAGGTCTATCAACAACTTGAGGCTCGCGGCTAGGAACATGGTCGTCAAATGCAGCAGCGACCATCGAAGGACCAAATGGTAAGCTGCGGCGGTGTGTCCGGTTTGAGTTGTTGATCACATGATATTTGCTTGATGGCACGTGACTCAATCTTGCTTGTCGTTTTGGGAGATGTCGTTGACATGCAGTGAAGTCTTGCCTGAGTTGCTCAAATCATGTCGGAACAAGTTGTACAGACGTACATTACCTGGACCCATGGAGCGCAGCCGACGTGGTTACAATTTCATGGGCCCGGGGCTCTACTCGACAGACCCATTCGGCTGACTACGTCGCCTCCGCCCCCGCCAAGTCTGCCATTGCTTCTTCCACCTCCTCCTCCACCACCACCACCACCACCGGTGATTCTACACCCACAGTTTATGCCCTCGGTACGCAGCCCCTCGATCTCAGCCCCTCGCGGACAATCCTGCCCTACCTCTTCGAAATCGCAGCGCACACGCCGCTCGATCTACAGCACTGACCCTTCCCGTGATGAAGAACCACGCAGTCCAGGGCGCTCGTCCAAACGATCTCGGACAGCATCAGCTTCAGCGCCGCGACGATCTCGACGGCCCTTTACAGTGTTTTATTCCAAACGTGCTGGCCGTCCATCGCAATCCCCATCGGCAACATGCAAGCATTACTGTCACGCCATCCTGCGCCATGGACGGAAATGTCTTTCCCCTTGTGCTCGTAGACGACCAGGACACTATCATTGCAGGTGTGCGCGACATCAACGACAGTGAAACCTAGGAGTCAGACATTTCAGACCTCGTTGCTGTGTTTCACCTTGTGTTTGAAAAGTTGCCTCACTCTCCAGCGGATATGTGCGGTTGGCAATGCATGTGTGTCCTTGCCGCAGACTTTCGACTAGTTTAGCAGTCGTGCAAGCCCGTATTGCTGCTATGAACCCCCAGTATTTCGAGTACCAGATCGATAGAGGAGTGGAATGGATTCGAATTTACTCTCCGGGCATTTGGAGACCCGTTCCTGATGAGGCGCCAGTTCCTGACCCACTTCACGCTTCCACGTATCGGGAGTGGCGCAGATCATATCACTTCCAAGTGTACTGGTCTGAAGACAGCACCGGAGGCACCACAATGGATCCTATAGTCACGCCCAGTTCCTATGTGTCCTACCACGTGTGGGAGTACCGAGACTGGCAAACACGAGGGTACCAACGACTTGGACCTCCTGTACAATCCATCGGATTCGCGATGCTCGTCAATGCAGACGTCGAGTCCTCGGTGGGCTCGTCGGTACCGGATGGGGCGTGGCGGGAACCGTCACCGCCGCCATTCCATGATCCTTGGAATGATTCGGATTGACACTTGAGTAGCATGTTGGATAAAGATGCGGTTGTGCTTGCTTTGTATGTCAGTCCACATTGGGTTGTCTTGCTTGGTGGTGTGCATGTCGTCTCTATGCGTCCGCCGCTTTCCTTGATAACTTAGAGCAGCTTGTCGGGTTGAAATGTTCAATAGTACGGTGCAGGGTGCAGCACGATGGGTCCTACCTCGCTATTTTGACTATGACATCGTCAATGGGCCAGCAGGAACGAGTGTGGAATGGATTCGGATCTATGTACCGGGTCAGTGGCATGCAGTAGCCACTGACACCCTGGGACCGGCCCCGGATGACCCGACCACCTATCGGGAATGGCGCAAGGTCCACCACTTCGAAGTGTACTGGCCCAGGGAAAGCACAGGCGGCACAACCACAGGCACGGTTCTGCAACCGGTATCCTACGCCACCTTCTACACTTGGTGTTACAGGGACTGGGTCACCAGGGGGTACCAACGCCTGGGTCGTCCACATCCCAGCATAGCGAGGCCAGTTTTCGCTTCGGGTGCTCCGGACCTCATGTATGCTGGATTGACCTCCTCCTCGGCATCATCTAATTCACATGATGGCTGATGCCCGTCCTCGCCTTCCTGGAGAGTCTGACTTCGATGCTGGAGCCGCGCAGTGCTACAAAAGTGGTCTTTTGCATTATGATAGTTGATTTGCTTTCACTCGTTGTTGTCTGCAGCCGTACACCTATCAACTTGTCTTTCCGTGGTTGCGTTGTCATGGCGTGGCTGGAATGGTGCCCGGACCCTCAACAACCAGATGCCCAGTGGGTCAAGATCTTTCATCCGGGACCATGGACGCCACAAGAAGAACATGATGCTCCACCTCCTCCGCATACTTTTAGAGAATGGAGGGAGTTCTATGCTCCCAACCAGGACTCAGTCGGTGGGCAGGTCCAAGTCACTACGTGGTACAAACGAGACTGGGCCACAGAGGGCTATCGGAGAATCGCTGCCCCTCACGCTGGTCATGAATTTGATTCCATGTATCCCTCCGATCATCACAGCGTGGCCACGCAGTCTGCGGCATTGAGTATGTCGCCGGAGCTGTTAGACGCGATTCTCAGGTCCTCGGATGCGGCTGATTTCTCTACTGAAGAACTGACTCGTCTCCAGGAAGGGATTTCGCAACAACTGACGGCTCGCGCACGTCTGGCTTCCCATCCTCATCAACCAGTACGTGCATCGCGTGGAAGCACACCATCGGAGACGATTGGGGTCTCTGAACCCTACCGGCCCGTGAATCCTTCCGACAGCGGCCGAGACAAGATGAGTCCCGTCTTCGAGCTGACTGAGGACTAGACTCGTATGAGCAGCGCAGCGTACAAAATAAGGGTGGTCTCTACACTTGCATGATCTTGCTTGGCTGTTGTTTGAACATGGTTGTGCATGGTGCTTGTTCATCTACTAGCTGGATCGGAGCCCGCGACAATCCTTGCCTCTTGCCTCGACATGGACATCGATGATTCGAAGCAGCACCCATGGCTCGAATATTCGGTCTGGCAGGATCAGGAGTGGGTGCGGATATACACTCCAGGACAGCCTCAACGATGGCACCGCGGTGACGCCGTACCTGATCTACCTGAAAATTCTTTTCGGGAATGGCAGCGGGTGACTGATCCCAATGCGCCAGTCCAGGCATGGGACATCCGTGACTGGCAACACCAAGGGTACCAGCGCATTCTGTCTCGGATTGAGTCCTTCGCAACTCACTATCCACAAGATCAGACTCTTGGTCAAGTTCGAAACTCCGATGCCGTTCCAGTTGAGGAGACCTTCACCTATGCCACTCCGTTTTCTCATGGTGATCGCCCGGCTGCTTCGCAAATTGCTTCAGTCCTCTATGGCGACACTCGCAATGCTCGACGTGGTGATCTCTCGTTCCCGTCTTCTGAGCGGTTTAGGGCGGTGTCTCGCTCCCCTCGCCGTGGAGGATATTTTGGTCAACGATAGAGATTTGAGTTTGAGCATGTGATCTTCCTGCAGGAGAAAAGAGAGACCTCGCCCCTCGTAGAGGGGCGTGTGTGTGCGGAGTGGCAGAAAACCCTGCCACCAAAACCTTTTTCTGTTGCAGCAGGGGGACCATCCATTTGCTGTGTGCGATGGTCCAACGAAGCGGCCACAGCAAATGCGGATATCGAGGCTGATCACCTCGACGTACCTGTGCATCTCGTGTGATTCAAAGTCCTTTTGGCCCGTTGTTTCTCTCGCTGTGTGTGCTTCATGTTGAACCTTGTAACGTTTTCGACACTAGAGGGAAACCGAGTGCATTGCGAGCCGAACTCATCCTACTCGAGACTTGTCGGTTGTACTCGAGACTCATCAGTTGTACTCGAAAGATTAGCACTCTCCATCTGGAGTTCAAGTGTGTGTTTGTATGGTCAGATCGGCGGAAAGCTGTGGCGCAATCCTAAAATGAGTCGAACGCAGGCAGTGAGCGTCGCTGTCGGGTGCTGCGCCAAAATATTCAATGCATCGCTGGCATCACAGCAATTGGCGCACATGCACTTCTCTTTGCTTTGGGTGCTGCTCTGTTTGCGCATGTTTATCGGGCTGGTGTTGCTTTTGCTAGTTGGCTTGGCAGGGGACGGACAGGTACATATTCATAACGCCTCGTTCAGCAACGCAAAAGGAACAGAAGGTCAGCTTTCATTTCTGCTCCTCTACTCCCAATGACAAGGATAAATCCGGCGTAAGGGCTTCTTTTTTCCCACCCAATTTGAGCCACAGCCATGTCCCGAGTGTCATTTCTTCAGGTAGCTCCGGTGGCGCCAAGTCGCTGGTGCTTCCAAGAAAGGAGCTGCTCCTGAGCTCCGAGAGGAGTCGAGTCGAAGGGATTCATCGCCCCGAAGACTTCGAGGAGTCAACCACAATGACACGGATGCACGAAATCCGTTGGCACTTTGAAACCATGGCTGAAACCATGGTTTGTCTTATTTGAGTCAGGGGGGGAAATGTCAGAAACCAGGGTTGCTGAGTGGTGGTGCGAAATGGAATTCGCAGCCATCCACAGGGCTCCGAAATCCATGGCACAAAGAGTAGATTGTGAAGCCAACCCTTGGCGATTTTTTGCCCCTTGAGGTTGTGAACCTTCCAGACTCCAGCAACCCGAACCCTGGGCTTGAGGAATTTCCAGACTTTTTCTCTCCCAAACCCCAATCTCCCACCTAGGCTTTACAATTATCGAAAGGAAGTGGACCGATCTCAATGACCGATCTTCGATTCGGAACTCACTCGATTCAGCCCGGAGACCTGGCAACTTGACCATTTGCCCCGAGCAAAAGACAAAGTCAACGCGGAGGCATGTCTAGACGTCACACGTGACTAGAACGACTCACAGAAACAAAACCACTGGTGAGTCCGAATCACTCCAACCCATGTCCCAGACATGTTGATGATGGATGCGTCCTGTTGCAGAAGGTGCCAGACAAACAAGTACTGACGGGTTCCAAATACAGATTCAGCCCCCCAAATTCATGCCCCAAAATGACCAGTCATTTCTGTGCTGTCCTCAGATCCCCCTGCTCAAGGTTAACTTTTCGTGGGTTCAATGGGAACCCCCACCAAACCTAACCCCCCCCCCAAAAAAAAAACACAGAAAATATGGCTGTGGCTCAAACACACGTACCAAAATAGCAGCTTGGTAAATGGAACCAGACACTAAAACTTGCGTACTGTAACCCTGGCTCTGTAATTTTGAGCCGCAACCATACTGTGGATGGACGAAATCCTGCACCACTTTGAAACCATGGGAAACCAGTGCTTGTTGGTATTTACGGAGGAATCGAATCATCCCAGGGTTTCTTAGGTGGTGCCTAAGAAAATTGGGATTTCGCACAAAACCTCCAGCTGCGGAGAAGAAAAAACAGAGAGAACATCATCTAGGGAACCGGCATGGCCGGGAAACCGCCAAGAAAATATGTTGCAAAACCAGCGGCTGCAAAAATCGAAAACGACTCGTTCTCCTGGAGCTTCAGGGCAAAGCGCGCCAGGTCCGGCACCTGGATCCTGAATCCGTCGAGACCCAGTTGGAACCAGTTGTGGGTCTGGCGATGTTTTGTGGCAAAAACGGGCATTTGTGCGGTTTTGGGAGGGTGGGAAAACCCGAAAAGATTCAGTCAGAAGCAGAACGAGAAGCTGGCCAATGAAAAACACCGACCTCTTTGAAAAGGGTCGAATGGTCCTTTTGAAGTACTTCTTGTTGGAGGTCCTCACCACAATCTCCTGCTTCTCGTGATCCACCTGGCGACAGGTGGCTTCGGTCGTCCGAAAGCCCTTAGGAATCGGGGCCCGTTTCGCGTTCAGTCCATGACCAACTCGGCTGAGCTGGTTTAAGGGACATGCTGGATCGCTTGGGCGCTCACGGCTTCCGCAAGGCCAGTTGTCCCTACACTTCTTGAAACATCAAGTCAGGAGGAACTCGCCTAAAATTTGCCCCATGCTTTACCTTCCCCCTTTCTTTGATGTTGGCGCCGATTGTTCCACCCTCCCCCCGCCCCCCAGTGAGTAGTCAGGAAAAGGGAGATCTCCACTAAGGCGGGACCTCTCAATCATGAGTGCGATACAAAATACCCGTGTCAGCTCATGGTGTTGCATTCATCGCACAGGTCCTCTCGACGCTGAGCACAGATCCTAGCCATAGTTTACATCCCACGTAAACACTAGGATCCTGGTTGCAATCATCACAGGGTTGCTTAAGCGATTCTTCCGCAATCACACGTCTCATAAGGAAACAATTCAAGCAAGCTGGTAAGATTGATGCTCAAAATGGCCAAACTGCATCTTTGAAGAACCCCGAAATGGGTCGCGGCTGTGGGTCAGGGTCAACTTGGGTCGGGCGCACCAGTCAAAACGCGCCAAAGCCACCGTGACACTGTACACGTCCGCTGGATAGGACAGGTTGCGGATCCTCCATTGAAGGTGCTCAGGCCTTGGACGAGCGCACGCCCAACGCCCACTTTGGGTAGTCCTCTGGTCCTCCAATCCAAACATGAGCTTGCGAAGCAATGCAACCCCTTCACATCGCCATTCCTTACCTAGCTGTACCTTTCCCCATGTGCTTCAGGGATGCTTCTCTTCAGAAGATAGGCCTAACTCCTCGGGAGACGAGCCATTTTTGAAGGCATCCCCCTCAGAAAGCTGAAGTCAGTGAGGCCCCCGCGTGTCCTTGCGGAGGAAGATCGGATTGCTCCTCGGCGTTTCAGGAAAACGGTTCGCGGCCTTTTGTCAGGCGGTGGGTGGGTTGGCAACCGCTTGGTTCCATTGTAAAGTGGGTTCTGCTGCAATGAAGCCTTCATATTCTTGCTGGTTGGAGAAAAACAAACGTGTCCCGCACCAAGTTGAAAGCTTCGAGGCCGAACAGAAAACCAAGTAAGCACGCCTTCTCAACCAATACCAAGTCCACGGGCGCATAGGTGGAAAGGTGCGCGTCGCATACTCAACTTGGCTAGGACAGCACCATGAAAGACATACCAAATGGACCCTCTCGGCTGTCAGACTTTCAGAGTGTCCAAAACTCTCCCCTCCCCCCCTCCCCATTGAGGGAATATTTCGGCTTGTGCGTCGCCCTGCTTCTGCTGCAGCAGACTTGGCCAGAAGAAGTCAACAAATATATGATACAATTAATGTAAATACCGAAAACAACAGCAACAACAAAACAATTAATATCATTTACGTAACTTAATTAATTCATTTTGTTCTGGCCTCCAAAAAGATATATAGTTCACTAAATCAGTTCCCACGTGAGGAATGGAAAGCTTGAAAACAACGCGGCGACGCATCGCGGTTTAAAGAGTGCAAGCCAAAATGTGCAGCAAGGGGAGCAAGAGCCGGACATCTTTTTGTTGGCCTTCAAGTCGGACCTGGACCTTCAATTGGGTCGGAACCCCGCTTGCGGTTCCCTTCAAAAAGGCTGCCCAACCGGGCGATCAAAAAGGCTTGTGTGATGGCCCGTCAGAGGGTGGCAAGGCTCAAGGCTCCGCAAGCTTCTCCCCAAGAGTGCCATGAAGGATTGGAAGGTTGAACGTGGCAAGGGGGGAATAACTATATACAACACAAGTCTTGCCATTCGCGGCTGGAAATCCAGGATCTCCGCAAAACTCACATTATAAGTTGTGTCGTTGCAGGCGGTATAGAGGTGGCAAATCTGAGGCGGCATCGAGGAAGCTTTCAAGAGGTCTGAGTAGGGGTCGAAGGCCGTCTCAGTTGCCTGACTTCCAGGCGAGGCTCCAACAGGTCCATGAGCCCAAAATAGCCCAAAAATGAAAGTTGATTTACAGATGCCCGCAAAACAAGCCACTTGCACTTTGATGGGTTCTATATCAGGAGTTTCTCGAAATTCCCTGCAAAATCAAGCCCCAAATGGACATGGTGTCTGGGACGTTTTGCGCACGGGAAACCATTCTTTCCTTCCACCGATAAAACTCGGACTTTGGCAAGTAACCTCATGGTCCGAGTGTCCAATGGCGATCTTCAACTTGAACCTCTTGTTTGGATTGGCAGCTTGGGGGATGAATCCCCCCCAAAAGAAATCCTCAGGAATCGGTACCTCGGAAACATCACTTGTTGAAATGCGAACAAAACCATGGACCATGCAAGTCATTGCTCAAACGCTGTGGTGTTGATTCTTTCCAAAAAGTGGGTTGGCCCTCCTACCCGCAACTTCTTTTGGTGAGTGTGCCTCGTTCGAACCCTCGATAACGATCGATTTTCTCAGCGGTGCTGCCCCTCCCTTTCGGGTGGGCTTCAAGTGAAACCGAGTAAACACCCAAATAAAGCTCAAAAGATGTTGTCCGTCTCAAGTAAATGCACACATGGGTACCCTCTTTACCTTTTGGATGTATCAAACAGCTGAGAAATGCAAACATCAAAGGGTCAAACTTGGACAGCTGACAACAAAATTCTCAAGGACCCCGGCATGGATGTCGCACATTGATCATCTAAACATGCGGAATCATATACACACATAAGTACGAGCTACGTTGCAAAAACGGAGAGCGCAATTCAAATTCGGAATCCCCAAGTAGGAAAGAACCTTCATGGGACCGCCACTCCGCGAGCTCGTCATAGACACGCGGCGCAAATTGTGTCACATAGATGTACAGATTTAGTGTGCATATATATATGTGCATATATACGGAATCTGTTTTGTCTATGTTTTTCGTGTTTCTTTTATGGTCGAGAGAGCTAAAAACAACGGAAAAAAACACAGTGTTGTTGCAGTCATTTTATGAAGAAAGAAGGAAAGGTAATTCACGGGGGGGGGGGCTGACCATACATATGTATACATATTATATATGTATACATATTATATATGTATACATATTCCAGGTTCGGAAGAGTGCCCAGCTTCGCTGCGATACTGTTGCTGCATGTGGCAACACAACCCATCCATCATCCACCCAAACTCCACCATACATATTTACATACATGGCCATGGGTCAAAAGCCCGTACCCCCAGTGAACATCCCAATCCCCACTAAAATAGACTAACATGGGTGATGCACCTACCCCAAAATGGTACCATTGGTTTTGACCCACAGCCACATAAGTATCTACTGGTTGTATATGCAATGTTGGCGTTATGCCCATCGCTCAATTTGGCACGTTTCCCCTGGCCTGTCCAACCTCATAGACCCACTCTCCTTCCTGGCCGCACGCAATCAACACGCAGACTGTCCGAGCGTCGCATCAGCGCATTGAAAAAGAAAAACATCGCTAACGCGCGCACACACACACACATGCCAGGAAACAGACGACTGGATATATGGCAGTGGGTCAAAAATAGGCACCTACAAGGGAACCCTGGTGAGTGGCAAAATGGACCAAAACCTGTGGTCCCCTGGTGGTTTAATTTTGACCCAGACCCATATTTCGCACCCATTGTGCCATTTCAGGGAACACCCGTTTCAAGGCCTCAAGACCACAGGAGAAGGCAGGCTGAACACACCAAGCACACTGCACAGCTTTTTTTAGGGGGGCAACGACCCCGTCTAAATGAGCTAACAAGGCACGTTGCTGTTGGCTCCAAGCAAACAAAGGCATCGTCAAACGCAAAAGGCAGAACGGTCAGAGCCAAATGGGTGTCGTTTTTACTTTTTGAGGTTCTCCTTTTTGTTGGTGGTTTTAAGGGGAAACCAAGAGGAACACCACCATTTTGGGTGCTCCGCCCAACAAAGGACACATCCAAATAAGTCATGAAGCCAAACGGAAAGAATCCAGGTGTCCTTTTGAACAAGTTGGTGGCACTGGAGCCAAACTGAACCCAGCGCCGTCTATGTTTAACCGATCTAAGCAAAAAAGACTAGCAATGCGGCGAGGGCTTCGCCCTTTCAACGCCAAGCCCAATTCAGAGACGTGCTTTGCTGGTCTGTTTCCAGCCGTACGTCACACCACTTGGATGGAGAGGGGGGGGCTCTCTTGTTCGGAGATTCAAACCCGGGATCAAACTCATGGCGACTAAGGATCCCTCACTAAGGGGTGCACCCTTGTTGGGAAAACAAACGAAAGACGTTCATTTTGGGGTTCCCCATTTGAGCAGCGCCCAAAACCCTGGGCATTTTGGGTTCGTGCCTGCTTTCATGGGAGCGCTACGAAGATGCGAAGCGCCTAAACCTTTGCAACCGTCCGCTCAGGTTTCGGGCACTAATTTCACAACTTGGGCTTGCTCCCCAGCAACTTCACGGGAGGAACCTAACAAAGTTCGTGTCCCAAACAAGGCGGGTCCATTTCCTCACTGGTTGGGTTCCACGTTAACACAGGGAGTATCCATTTGGTTTCTACGTGTAAGCTTTCACTAGCCAAGATGCTACAGCCCGCGCCTTGCCCAACTTTGAGGGCTTGCGCACCCTCAGCGAAGCGCAAGGTTCAAGCTCTCTGACCAGCAGACATACGATGTGGATGGTTGCGAAATCCGCTTCTCGCGCCACCGTTCAGAATCCCCTGGTGTCTGATACGATTCCCCTGTAAATACCAACAAACCATGGTTTCCCCTTGGTTTCTTAGGTGGTGATACAGTACCAAATCCTCACAGCGGTCACAACTCCTTGGCCCTGGTCGTGGTGCTCAATTCTCCATGACCAAAGTGAGGTGGTGTTTGACCCGGGCGCATGGGTTATCTGACTTAGACGAGCACTTCCTCACCAGCAGGACATCCGTCTTCTCATCGAATTCCTCCACCATCTCACCGCCATCCTGAGAGCTTCGAAGGCCCTGATTGTCTTAGGCTCCACTGGCATTGCCCCAAGACTTTTGGACTACGTCAACTGAATCACTCAGGAACCAAAACACGTTGGCTCCGGGTTCAGGTTTGGCCACTCGTTTCCATGGGATTGTCAAGCTGCCAAAAGTTTTGCCGTGCATTTGCTTCTGCGGGCTTTCGCCTCCCCCCCCCGACTTTCCTCAAACAGTCAAGGCCAACAGATCCAAACCCAAGGCACAGCCACGCCTTCCAAACTATGGCGATGGGAAAATCGGATTTTTTGGGGGGGCACCACGGCCCTAAGCCCTGTCCAAACATGGTTGAGTTTGCTCGGTAAAGACTGGACATGGTGTTTGAAGTGGGACTGGGCATTTGGAACAGGGAAGCCTTCCCCGTCCGAACCAAGTTATTCATTGCATTTGATCATAGAAGCGCTTAGCCAATAGAGAGAATACAGTGACTCTTGTTTCTGGTCTGGCCAGGTCACAACGTGACCTCGAGGGGATTTGCGACCGCTTTTGGGCCCAATGATGATCCACTTGCGAACCAACAGGAAACCTTGCGGGGTGCTTTCTCCGATTTTGGACCCCGTTCTGTTTCTTGAGGCTCTCAAGCGCCTCGTCACCGACTTGGCCCCTGTGATGTTTCAGAGCTTGCCGCACTGTTGACAGCCCGACCAAGCGAGGCTCCGAACTGCTGACCACACACTGACATGAGCAACGCGCATGACCCACTGCGTTCCGCATTCCATTTAGGGGGAACCAGAAGGGGTCTACCTTTTTCAACAGCATCCCAACTGAGCTCCCTGCACAAACCCTTCAAAAGCTGCAATTTACTGGTGGATTCTATTGAAAGCGCCACTCTTGGAGGTTCCTACCAAGGGTCATGGCTCGGAAACCCCTGCCCGAAGCCCCGAAACGTTTTCCTTCGGCGGAAGCGGGCCGACGGCACGAACTGTTGGCGCTGGCCTTCTCTGGCTGAGATAGGCCAACCACTTAGGCTGCCCACTAAAACTCAGCTCGCCCTAGCCACATGTGAGCCACTTGCTCAAAGCCTTTTTTTTCTGTGTCCCAAAGGGGGGGGCTTGAGCAAAGACCAAGCTTTCCGGGCCCGACTTACCCAAAAGAATCTGTCAGAAGGGGGGGAGCATAATTGCTAGCTGAGGGGAAGGACTTACTAGGTCCTCCAGTAGAGAGGTTAGAATAAGGGTACCCTTGTTTTCTGTAGTCTGTTTCAGTCTTAGGGCACCCCTCCCCCAAAAAAGTTGGTAAAAGGGCACTCCTGGGGGGACCCTAGAAGACAGGGATATTCCCTACAGGAATGCAGCTCCAAAAGCCTCCTGGCAGCTTCCATTGGACTTCCATCCCCGAGACCCCGCGCCGGGTAAGTGGTGTGGATCTTCTTGCGCCCGTCCGATCTGCACAGAAAAAATCACGCGCAGAAGCCCCCGGGATTTTTTTGGCAGTGTCGCAGGTTGGAGGAATCTGGAGCAATGCTGGGGAGTCGGCTCCCCCTGCAAGGTTGATTTGTCCGGATTGCTACATGGCTGGGTCAAAACCAATGGTACCATTCTGGGGTAGGTGCACCACCCGTTTTAGCCTAATTTAGTGGGGATTGGGATGCTGGCTGGGGGTACGATTTGGATTTTGACCCATGGCCACATGGAGCTAGAAGATGAAGCATGCGCCGCGAACATCTTCATGCCGATGAGCTGCGTGGAAAGATCAGGCTTGCCGTTGCTGGTCAAAGGATACCAAAATGTGCGATCCACTGTTTGAAAGGAAGCCACCGTGAAGCTAACCATGTTTGGGTGATTCATGTTCTCTTGTCCTTGCAAAAACCACTGTATCCTCTCTCAAACCAGGAAGGTGTGGCGCCCGGTTCACGCACTCGCTTCCAAAGCGGAAGAAAGACACCACAACTCGAGGACTGGGTCGGACATCCATGTCTCACTCAGTCCGAAACCCGAACCCCGCGATGTCCTTTTGAAAGAATAGCTTCCACTCATTCAGAAAATTTCAGAAACCAATGGAACCCATGGATGTTCATCCAAGTTAACCTGAAAGGACATGGGGTCAGCCCTCTCAGCCTGTGTGTTTGACCCGCCTCACCTCACGGGAGCTTCTTGGGGTTGGGAGAACAAATTGGCAGGGGGAGGTGGGGAAAGTCTCGCATCGCTGCTTCAGCTGTCTCTCTGGGGGGTCTACAGACAGTTTTGGGTGATGGGAATCCCAATGATGTTGGATCTGGGATGCTCTTCTAGTGAGTGGTGCAAGAAGCCAAAGAACAAACATGCTGTCACCAATCTGGAAGAATTATAATATTTCACCAACCCGAAGCAGAGCAAACAGCTAGGAATCTAAGAACCTTCATCATGGGGCGCCCGAGGCCGCAATCCCAATCCCTTTGCAACTTGCTCCAGGCCAATTCAAATTTCCCTAGAAACCAGCTACGAAGACAAACATGCATAGTCTGGCGCACAATGTGACTGAACTTCAGGCCTTGTAGCAGGTGCCTTGCTCGCAGGCAAACAGATGCCACACATGAAGTTATACACCACTGCCTTCCTATTGCTTCAAGTGCCGCGAACCAAAAAGCAAAGCATTCTCGTCAATCAGGACAAACTCCCTTCAAACCAACATGTGAACTGAAAACCGCCAATTCGGCAAATGCGTTCGAATCTGAGATCAGTCATCTCCTAGCCGAGAAAACTGAACATCCGACTGGCCGGGAAGGCTCTGATCGAAGCTGATCGAAAACGTCTCTCGCCTCATAGATACTCGCTGGGGTTCCCCGGCCTTTGGAGGCTCCTCGCGACGGGAATGTGCGGATTGCCCAGCTCTCAGATCCCCATCTCTTTTCCAGGTAGGTGAACCTGTCCTGCGGCCTGGTTGTTTCCCGGCGACCGAAAAGTGACCCCACGTTTTCGGGGTCCAAAAAGGGACGCTATGCCACTGCGAACTGACGAAAGAAGCGACACCGAGATCCCAATGCACAGCAGAGGCCAAGCAAGCAACATATTCAACATGCACGGCTTCTAGGCCCCAAAGCGATGGGCGCTCCAAAATACAAAACAAAACATCCGAAGGTCGGCATATAATTCTGGAATCTGCGATGAGTCGCCAGTGGTCATGTTTCGCTTGGAAAATGCAGTCATACCCCGAAGAATGGGTATTTCCCGGCATTTGCCGACGCTCAACGCCAAAATAAAGTGAAACAGCAGATGTGTGTAAACGAACCTGCTGAAAGTTTGGGGATGAGCGGACCGAGGTTTGCCATCCGCAATGATGCCAGCATTTGCCAGCAGAAGGCTGGCCCGCGAAAACGTGGATTTGGGGACGCCATAGTCTGCGTCGGCATTCTATCCGTGCTCTCGTGTTCAACAAGAAGGGCTCCCGGTTCAAAAGGCTTGGACTGCCGAAGACTTTGGCTTCCATTCAGCCGTAACTCTGGACAGGCACTTTTTGTGGCGTAGAAGGATCCAATGTCCCTTTGCCAGGGGCTCTTGGCGCAAGTGCGTCTGATCATTGAGTTGGAATCAACATACGTCTGCCACAAGGTTACATGACTCAAAAAACACGTCTAATGATGGTGCAAAGACTAAACATGACGTATGCTCTGATGGACTGGACAAAAGCAACAACAAATGAAACAATGGTCGGTCTTCAGTTTCTATCAAGAAAAATGGTTGAAGATGTTGATTCTAAAGTGTGCACTTGGTGTGAATCTGACTTGATGCATCCCCTTAGGACAAAGAATCGAAGGATTCAAGGAGACTGGGGTGTTTCCACTTCCGAGCTACCAACAACCAACGGTCCCACTTGCTTCCCGACTCCTCTGGCGATGTCTTACCGTAGCCCTTCCTGGCACGAACATCCCCTGAGGTGCATCTCATATCTTGGGGATCTTCCTCCTTATGGATCAGCGTCCCTCCAATCGGTGGTTTGGGGATTTGAACCCCTGGATCGTGTAGAGGGTAAATCGGAGGCCCCTCCTGAAGCACCACCAATCCAAACCACCAACTAAGGAGAAGCTGCATGGATGTGCCATCGGTTCCCTTCAAAACTCGCCAAAACAAGATCTCTCTCTTGGAGGACCCCCTTCTCAAGGCAGCATGTTGGGCACCAACCGCACGTTTTCTACGGGAGCCTGGCATTTGTTTCGTCCAAGCGCAACAGAACCAAACAACAGAACGAGTCGAACTCGTGCTAAAGCTCGTGTGAAAGCTGGGTTGTTGGCTCATCCTTTTTTCAAGGTTGGTGAGAGTTGGTCAAAGAGTTGGTCAAAGAGTTGGTTAAAGAGTTGGTTATGAGTTGGAGGTGCGGGCTGTGCTGGTGCAGTTAGTTCTGGGACGGTGACGCCCTTGGATTCTGCGCAAGGTCTCAGCCCGCAACCTATGCTTGGCTGCGAGATTCGGGGGGGGGTAGTGATGCCTGTGTCCCATGGAGGGCTTCCGTTTCGGTGTGCGTTGGCGGACTTCAATCCCCCCTAGACAGGCCCCTAGATCACAATGCCCACGTCCAAAGCGGGAAAAACCACCCCCACCCAAAGCAAACCACCCAAAGCAGTCGCATTGCCGCCCTTCACAGAACCATACCTCTCTCAACGCTCACAAAACGCAAATGGCCCTCCAACACACGTAGGCAAAACAACCATCAAATGCTCCCCGAAAAAGGAGAAGCCGTGCACCCCCCCCCCCCCGGCCCCAAAAAATAAACGCCAAGTGGATGTCCCCGAAAGGTGAAAACAACCCCCGGCCAGCAAAAGAAACGCCCCAAACCGGGGCGTTGCAAAACTCCCCGGTCCCCTCTTCGAGGCCGGCCCGCGCCCCGCGATCTTCTCCAGCTCAGCGGCCAGAGCCGCCATCTCCGGCCTCTGACGGTTCGAAGGTTCGAGTGCTAGGCCTACCAGAAACCACCCGGAGATTCACCCAAAAAAAATGGTGGGGTCCCGAACCCATGTGGGGTGGGTTGCCCATGTGGGTTTCTAGGGGTAACTTCCAATTCCAGTCTTTCCAGGGATCTGAATCTTACTAGAAAACCTCCGGAAACCCAGGGCAACGGATCCGGTTTTG
The DNA here is from genome assembly GCA_963377175.1 of Effrenium voratum. Lineage (NCBI taxonomy): Eukaryota > Dinophyceae > Suessiales > Symbiodiniaceae > Effrenium > Effrenium voratum. The sequence continues at coordinate 55,830 of CAUJNA010000777.1, forward strand.
GAAAAAAACGATGGTTGAAAAGAATTCACAACCCTTATAAAGGTCAGAGTCCATCCTGAAAGAAGCGCACCAGGAATTCCGATCCCGGAAGCGACTTGCAAACTTAAGCCGTTTCGCGAATTTCTGTGTTCTCTGGGGCCCTGCCCACGGTATTGAGTCCGGGCTGCCGGGTTGGGAGCGTGGGTAAGCCTTCTCCTGGCCTGCGGCCTTTTTGTATCATATGTCTCCCTTTGCTCCAGTTGCTTTGGGGTCAGTGTTTTTCCTTGTTGCTTCTCAGATGAGCACTCATCATTGCCTGCGGCGAGTGCAGCGAAGCTAGTCATGCCCGGGTCGCCTTGCTCAACATGAGAATGTTGTTTTCTAGCGCTTGCTAGTGGCTCTGGTTCTCGTGTTGTTGTGGGCGACAGAGCACTTAGCTTGCCCGGCCTGCGCTGCCTCTGCCATGATGCTTTTGGTCGTGCCTTGTTTTTGCGAAACTGCGCTTTGCCTTTGCTGCTATGGTGTGCAATATCCTCAGTAGAGCTTTTTGCAAAGGGACCCGCCTTCGTGTTGGGCCTTTTGGTGACTTCTTAAAGGGAAAACTGTCAGACCCCTGGGTCCAACATCAGGATCTTTGCCGGTTGGGAACGCAAATGTCAGGTTGCTTTGAACGCCGCATTGGTCTTTGTCAGATGCTTTGGGGCCCAATTCTTAGGTTGGTTTGGGCATCCGCTGGTCTCATTCCTCATTCCTCAGTTCGACCTGAAATGGAGAGCCACACTTTCTGCCTGTTGATGTGTTGGGTGTCGCTCGGTTGCACCCTTGAATGCCTGATTGCTCCGCCTGATTCACGCACGCTGCATCACGCCGTCTTCCAGGACTTGCCGGGGTGAACCCACAGCTCTTGGAAGGCAGGGTGTCACCATCCGTCGCGATGCCATCGACCCAAACAAATCAGCCAGCCAACTCCAACGAGCCAGCCAGCTGCTCCGCGACATGTCGCTGGGGGGCCAAACCTCTCATATCCAAGATACGCTTAGCAAAATCAGACCAGCTCGCGGTCCCTCGACGTCCAACGCCGACACCTTTTTGCGAAGTTCGAAGCCCCGGAAATGGCCGTCCTCTTCACACCCTCAAAGAGATCACCAGGGAGTCGTGTTAAATGCAAAGCTTCCCAAGGTTGCATCAAACGGCTGCCCTTTGCTATTCTTTTAAACCGGGTCCTTCAACCGCTTCCAACTCAAAGGCATCCACCTTCTTCGAAGGACTCTCACGAGAACGCGTTGACAACTGGGGCCCTGGCGTATCTCCTGGGTAGCCCCCGGGCGAAGCCTTGCCAGGCCCTTTGCCTTGCGCTTTCCCTGCCCAGTCGGGGCGTCCCACGCGTCAAGGTGCCGAACTTGCACAAAGCTGTGAACCTAGGGATTCCCAAAAAAAAGAAACCAATCAACAGACACCCCAAACAAGAAAACAAAGCAAGCATGATTTATAGGGGTCATTCTCCCTGAGATGAGGTGAGAATCTGGCCCCGGCAAGCGAGTCCCAAGGCTTTAGCCGGACGAGTCAGTGCGTGTCGTGCACAGGGTTTCGGGGCGCGAATGGGGGACTTAAAGTGCTACGGTGGATCTAAGGTTCTTACTTGAGAAAGCATCTCATGCAGAATGGCGGTGCACATATCCGCCGACCCCCCTGCCTGCAAGGGGAAGGCGCTGGGGGAGTGTTCGTTTAGCGTTGGAGCGTGACTGTGGCAGCCTTCTCCCTTCCCTTTCGCCCTCGCCCGTTCAGCCCTGTACCTTACCAGCCTTCTTTCTTTCCCTTTTTTCTTGTTCTTCTTCGTTTCCTTTCGGCTGCCGGCGCACTCCTGTGGTTGGTGCTCGCTGTGGACAAACAAGTGCGGCCTGGAAAAGCGCGGGAAGCGAAGCTTTTGTGGCCTCTGGACCGATAGCCTTATAGCCTTACTGCATATTGGACTCAAACGCGACGTTAGGCACCCGGCCGCGGCGGAGCAGGCTGCCGGCGCACTCCTTTGGTTCGTGCTTGCTGAAGCGAGTGCGGCCTCCAAGCGCGCTGGACGGTTGCGCCCTGGGGACCGATAGCTTTCTACTTTCTATATAGGATTCAAAAGTGACGTTTGGCACCCGGCCGCGCCGGGGCAGCCGCCCTTGGCAAGACGCAGCAAACCCAAAGAGAGAAAGACCAGGGATAGGCAAACTGCGACAAACGCAGGCACACATGGGCACGGACAGGCCGGGGATTGAACCCGGTCCCTCTCGCATGCTGAGCGGGTGTGATGCCACTACACCAACTGCTCCTGAGCTGAGGAGGCCGAGAGGTTTCTTTTCTTTCCTTGTCCTTTCGGCTGCCGGCGCACTCCTTTGGTTGGTGCTCGCTGTGGACAAACGAGTGCGGCCTGGAAAAGCGCGGGAAGCGAAGCTTTTGTGGCTGGCCGCTCCCTCTGGACCGATAGCCTTATAGCCTTACTGCATATTGGACTCAAACGCGACGTTAGGCACCCGGCCGCGGCGGAGCAGGCTGCCGGCGCACTCCTTTGGCTCGTGCTCGCTGAAGCGAGTGCGACCTCCAAGCGCGCTGGACGCGAAGCTGTTCTTGCTGGTTGCGCCCTGGGGACCGATAGCTTTCTACTTTCTATATTTCTACTTTCTATATTGGATTCAAAAGTGACGTTTGGCACCCGGCCGCGGCGGGGCAGCCGCCCTTGGCAAGACGCAGCAAACCCAAAGGGAGAAAGACCAGGGATAGGCAAACAGACGCAGGCGCACATGGGCATGGACAAGCCCGGGATTGAGCCCGGCTCCTCTTGCATGCTGAGCGGGTGTGATGCCACTACACCAACTGCCCCTGAGCTGAAGAGGTCGAGAGGTTTCTTTTCTTTCCTTTTCCTTTCGGTTGCCGGCGCACTCCTTTGGTGCTCGCTGTGGACAAACGAGCGCGGCCTGGAAAAGCGCGGGAAGCGAAGCTTTTGTGGCTGGAACGCGACGTGCCCGCCCGTTCGGCCTCTTTTCTTCCTTTCTGCTGCCGGCGCACTCCTTTGGTTGGTGCTCGCTGTGGACAAACGAGTGCGGCCTGGAACAGCTTTCGTAGCTGGCCGCTCTCTCTGGACACATAGCTTTACTGCATGTACGATCCCTTCCCATCTTTCTTTCCGTCTCCTTTCTGCTGCCGGCGCACTCCTTTGCCTGGTGCTCGCTGTGGCAAAACGAGCGCGGCCTCTTAGCGCGCTGTACGCGAAGCTGTTCTTGCGAGCAGGCATGCGGGACCGATGCGCAAGATTTCTGCGCTGCGCTGCCAGATTTCCGCACACGTCATTTCGTGCGCCAGTCCTTGGTCTGGCAAAAGCGTTTGCTGTTTGGCTCTTCGTGCTGGACCCGGATCCGGCCTTGCCTCGTGCTCGACTGCACTTTCGTTTCAAGCTTCCACTGAAATCATGAGATCAGAACTCTCCTTCCTCGCAGTGGTTCCCCTTGCACTTGTTTCGTTGTTTGCTTCCGCTTTTGGCAACGAAAGCAAGTCAGCGAGTCCTTGCCATTGGTAGCTCCATTCGTGTCCGCCGCCATTTTGGAACAGAAATTGCCACGCCCACGTCAATAGGCTACTGTACTCGAGCCTCATTCCGCAAATGCACCGTACAAACAAGCAAGCCAGCAAGCAAGCAAGCCTGAACCTGCCAAAAGCCGCTGCCAGAACAAAAAAAACTGGACTGGCCCCCAGTGGAGGGGTCGGCGGCACTGGGCGGCAGCCCTTAAATTTGACATATTTGACAACACTAGCAAACACGTCCGGCCATGCTCAGCTTTTGCGGGCTATGGGCATGTCCAACAAGGAAACCTTGCAATGGCTAACTTGCCTGAAGGCTAATTGACCATCCCCAGTAATCCAAAGTAAGCAGGTCTCTTTGCAATGGCGCACATGCCAATCCTAGGCCCTCCAGTGACCATAACGCGGAAACATCAAGGTGGAATACAATTGGGGCCTTAGAACACTGGCTCACCTCCAATCCAACCAAAAAGAGACCCATGCCATTTTGGATATGCGTCTCAGACAAAGGATGACTCAATGAATTCAAAGGCAGCAACACAGTGGCAAAGCAACTGGCCTGCCGTGTTGATCGGTATCACAATGAACGAGCCACAGCTCACTGACTCCATTCTGCTGAAAAGCGTGCCTTCTTCTTCCCCATGCTTGGCGTGTTGACCCTCTCGCCGACCGTGCTGAATGACCGTCATTCTGGGTACTGGCACAAACCGTGCCAACGCCGTGCATTTGAGCGAGCGAATTCTCCAACTGCGATGCCAGATTGATTGCAATACCTTGACATTTCCAACATCAGGCTCCATCCAGACCAAAGTGCCTTACGGCTCGGGTCTTATCTCCCATCCGCCACGTCTGTGCAGCCGGCTGTCGCCCTGTTCCAAACACAAACGCCGTTTTCGAGGATTGAATCATCATGTGGCTCATCTGTTTCAGCTGCAAGTGGGAAGAGCTCTTATACCCAAGAAGAACAAAAAAACACTGCACCATTAGCAACGAGTGCGAATGCCTGGAGCTATCTCGACAAAACCAATCTTCCACTCTGAAATGAATGCGATGCCCTGACCCTTTCAACATGACTCGGATCAAGGCTGTCCTTTTGCCACTTTCTGAAGTTCGGCATGGCTCTCCATCTTACTAGAAGGTGGCTCCGGATTGAAATGATGGCAGTGCACCCGAGCCAACAACACGCTGCCACAGTGTACTTACCTTTGGCGAGCCTGAACGGGAGTGGTTCATCAGAAAAAGGGCGCGGAAAGGGAACCCAGTGACGATTCCTCTACTGGGGAAAGACCCGATGAGTCAACCACGGGATGGCCCCCTTTAAGGGGCCAATACTTCTTTTTCACACCCACAGACATGCATACCACCTTGGCCGTTCCATGACTCACACAAAACCACGACGTTGCAAACCGTGGCCGGGTGTTCTCCCAGGTGAACTCCTGAAATGGGGGGGTTCCGCCCGGAAAGGAGGGGTCCACCCAAATGGCCACATGCTCCCCACCCCCGTAATGCAAAATTGTGACGCTACCTTTACAAATCCAGGGAGAACCCTCTACTCATTGGCCTAAAAACATGAAGCAAGCAAATACATGGTGAAAGCCATAGCCCAAAAAGCCCAAAAAGCAACAAGCCCCTTGAACAAATCTGTGTGAATCATGCTTCACCATGCCGAGATAGCGCACTATGAAAGGAGTGCAGGTCACGACCCCAGAGCTTGCCATCACTGGCCCAAATGGATGGTTCGGCGAGAAGAACGGGGCCCCTCCCACTGCGCAGCATCCAAGCTGGCCGGTGCTTGGCAACCTACAGTTTGCTCATTTGCCGTTGGTTTGAGATATGACCCGCCCTCACACAGAATGCTTGGGCCAGTGGGCCAAATGATTTCCCCAAACACACGTATACACACACAGCAACAGAAGAACGCGTCCCGCGTCCCGCGTCCCAAACGCCTGCTCCGGAAAGTAGCGTCAGCTTCTCCTCGAGCCCTCGGGCAAGGCAAGCGTCGGAGAGCCATACTATGTGGTGCTTCCCGCAAACAAATGGCCCGTCCAAAGATAATGGGGACAAATGACCCTTCTCAGCCCCGGATGTTATAAATAGCTCTGGGGACTTTATAAATAGCTCCACATTTCCTCACCGAGAAGCCAAATAAAGAGCCTGGCACACCTCCTAAATAGTGGGTGCCAAAGCGTTGTTGAGCCGAAGGGGAAAGAAACTCCAAGGCGCCCAAACAAATCCGTTTCGAACTGGGGTCGCCTGTGCTTGCGCTGTGCAAGGGTAGGGTGTATGTAAGTGGGAGGGAAGGAAGCTGGTTAGCACTCTTTCCGCACTTTGCTCGACCTGGTTCTGACTTATATAGGGTAAAAGCGGAGGTGACAAAGGTGTGAACGGTGTCCAAACGCACTTCTGAACAGCGAGGGCCCTCTGGTTCGAGTGACCCCACACCTGTCGTGCAAGAGCGAGCGATGGACACCCTCGCACCTCCAGCTTCCAGCAGCTCGCGCCCGTCCCTGGCAGAAGGGGGCGGTACGCCCGATTTGGTATCTGACTTGGCCATCTCCGGTGTCCTTAGGATGAGTTCCCTCAGCTGCGCGGCTGAACGACTTGGAATTCCCTTCCACGCAATCCGAAAACAGCGAGGTCTCACACCCAGAGTTGCCAGCGCACTGCATCTTACCAGCTGTCTATCCAAGGATCTGCGGGATTGTGCAGGAACCAGCAAACAGGATTAGTCTTTGCTGGAAATGGGCAAGTCACACTCCACTTCCCTTGGCGTTGGCTGGATTCAAACTACAAATACCCCGTGAAACCACACGTGACATCCATCCCATATGGGTCGAAACCCATGTCGGTTTTGTCTGGGCAACTGGCCAAAAGATGCATACACGACATCATTCCATCAAAACGCCTGGATATCAACCATATGCACCTTATTGCGGTTGGCTGCAAAAGGGGCGCCTGACGCAAAAATGGGCTCCTTAGTGTTCGAGCGCAGTGCGCTCAAGCAGTCAATGTCATGCCTGAAGACTGGCATGAAACCCCACATAGCTCGGTTGCTTTCTGCTCCCCGGCTAAAAGTTGGCCTTTTAGTGGTTTAATTCGGAAAACCCATTAGTTGGCAAAAAGCTAAAGTCCTAACAGCCCTTGGCAAAATGCCTCGCCTAGATAAGTCTGTTCAGGCTCCACATTCTTAACTTTGCGGGTTTGTGGCTTTGGGCTTCAGAGCTTCAGGTACAAAGTCCTCACACGGTGCACGTGTCGTACGGGTCAGGCCAGCGTTCCCAGCGGAGGGGCAGAACACATTGGCCGTACTGTAACTTTAGAATCTGCGTTGTCACAAACGCTCGCATACATCTACAACAGCCAAGGCAGGTATGAGCTTCGGAGCCTCATGTACCAGTCATGCGACCTGCAAAATGCAACCAACAAAAGACACCCCAACCAAAAGAATACACCCTGAAACAGACCGGCCAGGAAAACCCTCCTGCAAACCGATCCTTCGGATCGTAGACCCCGGATGGAGAGTGCGGGGCACCCCGTGTCCACAGCCCGAGTTTTTCCAAACGCCATGGGCAAGGTTCAGATATTTTTTCCCAGCGTCCCGAACCCCAAACGGGTTGTCTGTAGTGGAACCCGAGCTGCTTTCCTTTGAGTTTTTTCTTGGGACCAACCTGAAACGGCTCATCTTTCAAGCGGCACGCACCCAGAGATGTTCACAAAATAGCCGTCCGAACGCCTGCCCTTCGAGCTCGGCTGCGGCTGGGTCCTGAAGCATCCAGCAGCATGTCTGTTTTTGCACCCGTTTTGGGGCAGCCTGAAAGGAAATCAGAGGAACTAGAGAACTCGTAAGTGTATGCGTCAACCTGAAACGCCATCCAAGAGGTAGAGCGACTCAAGTCGACTCCAACTGGCTTGATCAAGTCTCATGCGGTCTTGAAAACCATGAGGGAACCATGGACACGGATACAGACCCACATGCTACCCTAGAAGTGGACTGGCTCTCTTTCCAAAGAAAGCAATCTCACCAACTGTGTAACCAGAGGTTGAACCTTGAAGATGGCAGCAAGGCTGCCCCGAAGCAATATCCAGCAACTGTATATTAACATGGGCATGCGTGCATGTCCAACACACGGTCCAAAACCAACAAAGGGAGCCATGCGAAGGACATGAACCTTCTAATGGTCCTTAATGACCCCCAATTTCACGGCTAGCCTTCGTGGTGCAAATGCGAGAAGATGAGCGGTTTCGCGCTTGACTAGCGTGGAATGCATTCCCGCAGCTCGGCCGTGCAACAATGAGGGCTGCGGCCGCCTCTGGCAACTAGGTCTGTCAAAATTATGGACCACTGTTGGTGACCCGTCTTTCCCCTCTAGTAGATAGTAGAGAGGCTAGCCCTTTTTTTCTGTAGTCTATTTTAGTAGGGAAAGCTCCCCAAAAAAAGGCAGGCGGCAACAAATCACGCCTTCGGACCAAGGGGGGCCATGAACAAGGGCACGAGCGGCGCTTTGCGTCGGGGGACTGCCAGTTGGACACGGAAGTGCTACGGGCGACCGACCAAGTTTCAGGGGGCCTCTGACCCTCCAACCCACCAACTTTCAGGCAACCAACTTTCAGGAAACCAACCCCCAACAAGTCCCAAGACACAACAACAATCAACGACTGCTGCCACAAGAAACCAACTACTCCTTCAGTCGAACAAAAACTTTAGGGAAGCCCCAAAACGATGGTTTCCCTTTTGGTTCCTCTTGACACCAACCCCAGACACATCCATCTAGGTCCTCCAGTATACAGAGGTTAGAATACGGGTACCATTTTTTTTGTAGTCCATTCTAGCAGGGGAACCCTCCCCCAAAGAAAGGCTAAAAGGGCACGACTGGGGGACCTAACCATTTGCACGAAGGGAAGCGAACCATCTCTCCTGCCCGGCGCTTCATCCCCCGAATCGTCGATGTGGTCGAACTTGGAGTAGTCGATGGGCATTGCTCGCTGCACCGAATTCGGGGAGATCCAATCAAAACCCGGTACTAACATGGTCTACCCAGAACCATGTAAGGAATTAAGAAGGCGGAATCCCGCAGCTGTGTCTGGTTGGGATTGTCCCTTGCCAACCTTCATCTACCCGGGTGTTGATTGTGGGTGGCTCTGTGATGTTGCCCAAGGGTGTGACGGTTCAATCAGGAAGAGCTGGAAGTATGCCGGTCGTGTTTCTGGTTTTGCTTGCCCGAATTCAACCAAACGCTCCTTGTCCCGTGTATTTCCCTTACAACTTGAGGGGAAAGAGTGGAGTCACGAGGCCAGGTTCGAGTTGCAAATTTCTCTCCTGAGCTTTGGTTTTCCATTCCGCCGTGCGCCGCCCGTCACATGAAGTACAGCTCTTGTGCCGATTTTAGCGGCTTGGTAAAGAGGGAGTCGGGTTAAGCTTCGCCATGTCTCCAGTTCTCTCATCCGCGGACGATTCTGGAAGAAATGGCCACTGCAGCTAAGGGTCCCCCAAAACCCCTCCAGAGGGAGAGCCTTTTCCGGGGCGGGCTGAACCGTAGCAAACGAAGGCGTTTGTGGGGTCTTTTTATTTGGACATACCATGTTTCGTCGCGGACCGCTGCAGTGCACCCGCAAAGGTTTCTTGAGGAAGCATGGCAATGAGAAAGATTGTCGGAGCGTTCCCTTCCAAGCCCGGAAACAGGAAAAACAAACGTGCAGATGTAGGTTGGCAATGCCCACAAGTTTAGATTGCCCTGAAGTCTAGATATCTTGTCAACCAGAAACCTGAGCGGCCGTCTTGTTTTGCCCCAATCAAACACACATGGCAAAACAACGACCTCGCGCAGGTCCCAAATACATGAAGCCCCCAGGGGGGGGAAAAAAAAAGGCACCCAACAAAAAATACCGGACGGACCAAACCGTTTCCATCGGGTCCCCTGAATGGTCGGGGGGGTGCCTTCTGGTGACAAACCCATACCAACCCTCTGAAAGCAGGGGGGGATTTTAGGGGCCGACACGGGCGGCTGTTTCTCCGCGGCCTCCATTTCGGACCAGAAGTGAAACATCCAAAGCTCGATGTGTAAATCGAGCTGAGCCACCGTCACAAGCCCGAAATGGCACTTTGGTCGCTGACATGGAAGGAGTCGAACAAAAACAAGTGCAGGGAATCAAGGCTTCTTGCCGCGCCTATTTGGCGAGAACTTTCTGTTTCCCTTCAACCCAGGCTTTGACTGGCTGCCTGGCTCTTTGAACTCGGTCTTGATGTGAACTGCATTGCTCCGACTCCGACTCGATCAAGCAGGCCGACAGCGTCATGATCTTGGACCGATGCGCCCCGTTTGGGTCCGCTGGTCCAAGCCAAGCGCAAGCTATCGTCCACAAAACAAACATGGCATGTTTCTCTTGGGCTTCCCTTTCAACCCTAAAGAACGACAAGAAACCACAGACACATTGCACCTCCATCCGCGTCTCACGCGGTCTCTCAACCTGCGGATGCGGCCGAGGCAAGGATGGTCGCGGCCTTTGCTCCACGTATACTGGGTTTGTCTTGTTTGGGGGCGGGGGACAGCTGTTTGGTTGGTGTAAAAAGGAAACCAAAAGAAGAACCATTTTTTGGCCAGATACTTCTGTTGAGACAAACCCGCATTTTGATTCAGTTGATCAAAGGAAACTCAACAAGAACCGCCGTAGTCCTGGAACAAATTGAGTTAAGGGCTGAAACGGGTTTTTGCACACGCGCGCAAGCCACCTCGGTCGCAGCGTCTGATGGTCGCAAGTGGGAGACCGTTGGCACGGACGCGCGCACTGCTTTGCAGCTTTCAAACCGCGAACCCTCAGCACACTTTGGGCGGGTGGAATATTCAAGACCTTGTCGTTGTTCGACGGCTGGCTGGGCGACACAGGCTGGCTAAGAAGATAGATAGATTTCAGTTGCGCATTGAAAATCTTGTGGTGTCAAACCTGTTTCACTTCGCTCACGGGTCGACATTTCAAAGACACGGTGTTCAATCACTTATATAACAAGGATCACTTCTTCGCTCGCGCAACCCTCTGCGCACTTCAGGGAGAGGGAGAGGGAGAGGAATGTTTTTTGGGACTGTCCCTGTCATCTCTTCGGGTTTTGCTTGCGGCTTAATCAAAGTCTCTTAGCGTCCGCCGAGCCCCAAAACTCCCGGGCATGGCAGTCCAGTTGCAGAAAAAACGGCTTGGGTTCGGGCCAACCTCAACTGGTTCTCTGGGGGTGGAGCACTTTTGGGCCTGGGAAGGAACTTCCCCACCAATATTGGGTAATTTGACCTTGGGACCTGGTCTCTCGACAGATTACTCTCAACCAACAAAAAGGGGATCCCCGGCAAGCTTTCCGAGCGTCTCTCTGCATGCGTCCGGACCCCCGCCACCCCCCCCGGTTCCGCGCCGTGGCCCTCGTAGCGTGCAAGAACCGCCCGACCCGGGCCGCGCAGCCTCGCGTCGTTCAGGTTGGACCAACATGGCGGTGTTCCTTTGAGGTTCCAGTCTATAGCCACCAACAATCAGGTATTCCGGGGGGAAGGAAAAGAACGCACACACAGACACAGACACAGACACAGACACAGACACAGACACAACACACAGACACACAGACACAGACACAGGACAGGGATGCTTGGCCATTCAAGTGGGTGCGTACCGCTGCCACCAGATTTGTGAACTCGGGTGATCCTAGCCCATCGGTGCGCGTTAGCGTGTTAGCCTGTCACGTGCTGTTGGTGCCATGTCTTGCAATGTGAGCCCGCAAAGGGCAGCCTATTTTGCTCATCTGCATTAACTTTGGTTCTAGATGGCCTAGGCCGTTGCGTGGCTTTGGGCCTTCTCTCGGTGCTTCTCGGGGGTACCCTGTTTCAACTGAGCAGAAAAACCATGAATCACCAAGCTAAGTCAGGTAACCCATAATCATTCACCAAGCTGAAATGGCGGCTTCCCGAGAAAGGGACCTTCATCATGACGCCAAGCTCTTTGTGAGCTCGCCTGCCCCAATGGAATATCCAAGTCTAAACCCACCTCCCATTCCCGATGGTTTCCCCAAACAAAATGATTGATGGAACTTCGTGGACATTGTCTCCAGCTTTCAGCAAGCTGCCACTGCCTGTGGGTGCAGGTAAGCTTTCTAGGAGCTAGAAAGGAACATGCGTACAAGGCATCGTGCATGTCGGAAGCTTGTAACCTGTCCCCTTGACACATCCCAGAAGCTCAACCTCAGGCGACGTCTTTGACGCATGGGACTGTTTGCCACAAGACGAAGGCCACCTTGGTCGGTACTTGCCCGGGCAAGTTTTGCGTTACCCTCCCACTTCACAAACCTGACACTGGGGGGTCCTGGAAGACTGGAAGACCAGGTCGTCCGGTCCCACGTTTGGTGGGACGGTACCCACCTGAGAAGAAATCACGCGCCGTGACTAGAGCCTCATGCGCCTGGGGTCCGGGCCACTGGTCGAAGCTCAGCAGGGGGATGGGCTTGGCTAGGCCTCTCCCACAAAATCCCATGGAAGCAACCGGTTGATTTAGGGCCACACAAGAAGATCCCGAAATAAAAAAAGGAAGAAAAAAAAGGACAGACTGTTTTGGGATCAGCGGATTCATGAATTGAACCCTTTCAGAGATGTATGTCCACCAATTTGAAAGGGGGTGCCCTATCAAAATCGAAACCTTCTGGGAACGCAGGATGAATTAACCTCGAGTTGCTGAGTAGCGGCAGGTCCGATTGTAGAGACATTCCAGAGCACTTTTGCGAAAATCACCAAAAGCGCCTCCAACGAAATCACTTATCGTAGGATGGGACAATGGCAAAAAATAGACTCTATATGTCCGGCATACAGAGATGTTGTCCTGACAATGTCGAAGCGACTGCCGACTGTCCTCTACTTGGATCAATCCACGGGCCCCGCGCGTGTTTCTTGGGATTTTGCCTTGAGCAATCTGTCACTTGGCAGACTCCCTTCAACCTCTTGCCCATTTGGACCATATTTAGACCTTATGCTAGCCCACAACTTTGGTTGGGAATTTGTCGACCTTGCTTCGACCTCACGCAACAAAAAGAAGGCCCCTTTTTGCAGCAAACGGTCGGGAAACTCGTCGGTCACTGGCACACCGGCCGCAAGAGCGTTTGCAGAATCCCGGCGAAGCGTCCGCTTTGCCGCGGCAGGGCACAGTAGTTCCACGGGATCCAGGCCGTGTGCCAGGAGGGCAGCGGGTACCTGTGGATTCTGTGCCAGTTGCTAAGTTGCTAGGGGGTTTGCAAACCACACCATTTTTACTACTTGAGGTACATTACAACTTATTTTGGGAATGTGATTCTTTTCATAGACTCCAAACCACAAGTTGGGTGGTTTGACACTCCGCGAGAAAGCTCCAGGTCCCCAACGCCACGGGGTTACGGCTGCGCCTAGCCACGTTGGGACTTGGCAGACTCAAGAACACCGGCTCTTAGACACGTTTGGCTTGGCTCAGTGTCAAACTTGGCAGACAAGGGACTTTCCGCCTCCTTATGGGGCACGTGTTCCCTTGGAGTTCCGAGACGTCTCGTATTGCAAGGCAAGAAGTACATGAAGTGTCACAAGGCTGGCGAACGCCCCTGCAGGTCAACACCGAATCCCAGAACCATTGGTTTGCGAGGAATCTCCTTTTGAAGCGGACCCCCTTTTTAGGTTCCATGTTTGTCTTCGGTGGGGAGGGGGAAAGAAACACTCTTTTTTCACCATCCACCCAAACTTGCTGTTGTAATTTGTATACAAACCCAATTCAAGGACCCCCCTTTGGTCTTCCAAGGACCTGCAAAACCAGGGTCCTTCTTGATTTTGATCTTGCCTCCAACTGGAAATTCGGCCCTAGGACCCTACTTTTTCAAGGAGGAAGATCAACCCAAATTTGTGTGTGTTTTTGTTTCTTTGTCTCTATGCAAACCGGGGAACCCGATTTCGGGTCGCCCATCACCCGGCGAACTTCGCGCCACCTTCGGCTCCCGAGCGGCTTCACGTAGCTCCGCAGCAGCTGCAGCGCCAGGGCGAGGCGGTCCATGGACTCCAAGGCCTTTTTCGAGACCACGCCGCGCGCCAGGAGGTCCCCGCTCAAGGTGTCCAGGATGGCATCCAGGCCTGGATGATGCCATGGGGAGCGGTTCCCCCCCCCCCCCCCCCCCCCTTTTTTTTCTCGGTAAAACCCCCACAACCCGTATAAAGGGAAAACTTGCTTGTAACACCCCCACGGGCGGTTAAAAAGAAAAGAGTCACACGAATTGAGCTTGCAAAAAATCTGGCGCAGTTGGTGCGCAGCTGGGAGAAAAAGTGGCGGTTCCTTGCGGCGGACTTTGCTTTCGGGGGGAAATCGGAGCGGGGCTCAAAGGCTTTCGGCAAGAAGAGCATCTACTTTTGCTGCTGGGGGCAGCCGCCGGTTCACACAGGTCGAAACACAGGAATGGTCAACTGCGTCAACACAGGTTGAGGGGACATTGGGCGAGGTTTGCAACAGGGGCCCCCTTTTGGGAAAAGGGTGTTCACGGTTTTGACAGTCAAAATTACATCTATAAAGTGATCATGTGGAAGGATGTTGCTTGTTGGTTCAGCAACAGAGGGAGGAAATGCCCGGTGCATGTACATGAAATGCCAACATGAAGGCATATCTGATACCCCACACACACCCCAAGCTCTGACGAACTGTCCGGTTTTGAGCCACTGCCATGTGGGGTGTTGCTTAGCAACCATACCCAGCAGCACCCTTGCGGATTGCGGAAACCGCTGCCCGGCGCGACTGCGGAAACCAGGCGTCGCACAATCACTAGCTGAACGTCCGGAAACTATCGCGCAAGCATGTCTTCGATGTGCTTATAGACACCCAGGCTATTGTTTGTGAGTTCTTCCCTTGATTCCCTGGCAAACTGCATGGCCTTTAGCCCCCAAATTCCTTGCTCTCAGACATGCTGGCCTTTCGCCTGCAAGAATGTTCAGTGCACCGTTCTCGGCGACTTTGCCTTTCACACTTACTCGTTGCCCAACTTCGACGGGATCACAGTAAGCCTCGTGTTCTTCACTTGCCGCCTCCCGTCATCATGGTGCTATCGCCACAGCCTCATGATGTTCACCCTCATCCTCCTGGCATGGTGTTGTTCTTGATCGAAACTCCTCGGAGCCTATAGCTGTTTTTTTTTTCCAGATAGCTGAAAGCTATAGGGGTTCTAACTTTTAATAAAGCGGGGAAAGTGATTTGCGAGATTGACGGCTGGGTGCCAGAGGGCATGCAGTTGGGGTGCTGGCGCAGATGCTGTTAGGGTGTGCTGTTTGGGGAGCTGTTTGTGGTTCTTGTGAGGTTCGGCCGCATTTCTTGAAAGATTGATGGCAGGGTGCTAGGGGGCATGCGTGCAGGTGACTCTGCGGGCGCAGTCTTGCAAAATTGACAGTAGGTGCTGTTTTGGATTCTGTTTGGGGCTGTTTGAGGTGCTGGTGACGGTGCGGGCGCATTTTTATGAGATTGGTGGTAGTGCTGTTCGGGGCGACGGCGCCAGCATTTTGTGAGATTGACAAGCAGGGTGCTGAGGGGCATGCAGTTTGGGGTGCTGGTGCAGGTGCTGCTTTGGGGTGCTATCTGGGGTCTATGCTGGTGTATTTGTGTGTGTGTGTGTGTGTTTTTGTTTTTTTCCCGAGCAACGTGCCTTGCCATTTTCATGGGGAATAATTGAGCCCAGGCGCTGAGCATCTCATCCGGCTTTAGGAAACGTTGGCGCTCCTGAGCTTACAAGTCTGGGGTTTCAGACGTGTGCTGAGTTCAAATCGGGGTGTCCTACTCCGAGTGGGACACCAAGGGAAACCGCGGCCATCTGGCAGGATGGCAAAAATGGTGTCCTTTTTGCCGCGTTTTGGAGAGGGAAACCAGGAAAGGGCCACTGCCTGCTTGTTTTTTCAGCCGAGCCGAAAGCCAGGCAATCTGGAGGCTTTTCCTGGGCCGAAAAATGGGGGATCATGGAACCCATTGGGTCCAACGCAGGTCTCTCCAGCTCTTTTTTGGAACAGGGCGGGGACGTTTGCCCAAAAGAAAGGGGCGGAAAGCGCGGCTGGAATCAAATCTACACAGGTACAACCGCGGCGCAGCCGGGAAGGACCCTGCGAAGTAGAGACTCCCCTGCAAAGAAACATGGAACCCCAAAAGGCGTCCCCAAAAACAGCAGCTTCCCGGAAAAGACGTGGGTTTCAGGTTCATGCGTATCTGCACCCATGGATCTCTCGGGAGCAACCCCGAGATCGTCCAAGGCGCCGCCTCCGACGCGAAGCAGCGCGCCCTGGCCGCCGTCGCTTTTCGAATTGATCCCCTAGGTTCTGTGCGTGTGGTTTGTGGAAAAGCTAAGCATGGGAGAGCTCACCGAAACCCAAGATGCCTTAAGCGTAGGAAAGCTGGTTTCAAAACTACTCTAGAGTGTGTGGCTTGTTTCTTGTTTGGTGGTTAGTCCTTGTTTCTTGCTCCGAAACCCACGATGCCTTAAGCATAGGAAAGCTAGTTTGCAACTACTCTAGGGTGTGTGGCTTGTTTCTTTTTGTGGAAGACTTGCTGGTGCGAGAGATGCTAAACCATCCCTTGCGGTTTCCTGTAAAGGGGACCCTGGGTTCATTCCCACATTCCCTGCTGAGCACCAGCAAGAATAGGGGCGAAGGGAAACCAACCATCAGCTGTTTGAAGCCCCACTTTGAGACACACCTAGGACGCATGCAATAACCACGGATCCGGGGAGTTTGACTGGGCATTGTGGCCCAATCTATGACTCCAGGGACCCATGAGGCAACCCCCGGTGCGTCCAACTTCTTGCCTGTACACCACGGTCATCCGCAGGTCCGAGGAATTGTATCGCTCCACCACCTGAAGAGAGTGACGGGAGGGTTCTGAGAGTCTGAGCTGAGAACGCGATGATTTTTGATCTCTGGGTTCTTTCTGGCCCTATTTGTTGAGGGATCATGGAGACTTCGACAGAAATGGTCCGACTTTTGGACCTCAGCAAGAAAGAGGGATTGCCACCTGCCACAACAGGAGTTTGGAGCACAAACGATGGATGTCTGGTCTCCCTGTTGAAGTGGGTCAACATCCCCCCTTCCGCGGGGTTGGCCCCAGCCGCATGCAACCAGTGGGGTCGTCCAATGGGCAACGCCCCAAGGTTTGGGTGGCAACTCGAGGGAGCCACGGCCGAGATGAAGGTTTCCCCAAGCGGTGAGAAACAACCGCGAGCCAGGTGTCTTTACCTCGCAAAATTTAGCATTGACTGCTGGAAATTCTGACCAAAGCCTCAAAAACTTCTTGATTGGGCCGGATCGACCAGGGGATGCCTCCACAACAAAATAGCCCGTGGCTCGGGCGATTCCATGCGGTTTGATTTGTGGGTTGCGTCGAATCCACAGGTGGACACTTGCGGACGGCAACTTCCTCCTCAGCCGGGTCCGAGGCTGAGAAGTGGTTCATGCCCTCAAAGACTGATGGATATAGGGGAGCTTAAAAACAACATAAAAAGGGTTGTCTCCCTTGCACTTTAGTCTTGGTGTCCCTGTCAATCGGCCCGAAAACGCGCACCGAGCCACGCCCACATGGCCGCTATAACCAGCTACAGCGCAGGTTCTTCTCAAAACTAGACACTCCTCCAGGCGAGGCTACGGAACCTCACATTCCCCGCCTGGCCCTCGCTGCGCAGCTCCCAGCGTTCGTCCCCGACCTAACACGGAGGCACGATTTAGCCTGGGGACCCTTTGGCAACCCCTAACCTGTTGGGCCTTGACCCTGCCAAGAGGTAAACAGGGTGCTGAAAAGGATGGTTGGGGTTGGATTGACAGGATCCTCATCACCTTTGCGTGTAAAAAAACCCAAGCCGCAGATCCATCTTGACCCCGTCGCTCTGTGTCGCTAATCGGCTGGCAAGCGCAACCAAGTTTGGAACGTAAGTTTCCCTTCATTGAGGGGTACGCCGTACAGCGCTGAGGAGATTTGTTGATCCATGAAGCCTGGTGGCGAACTTTGTTGCCAGACCCCGCCCATTCAGAAAGTCAATTCGCCCGAGGACGTTCCGTTGAGTCTTCCCAAACCCCATCCACCCTTCCCTCATCTGTCCGCCCACGACCCATGTCTGCCCAGCCTCCGCATCCATGACCGTGTATTCCTTTTAGAAACACACAATTCTCCCAGCCCCACCCCCCTAGAAACTGGTCAAATCGGTCAAGTTTGTCTGGAAACCGGCTCATTTCAGCGCCGACTCGCTCACTCAAACAAACACAACACTCCGAGGCACACCAAAACACAGTGCGTAAAAAACGTGTTTGCAGGAGCCGGCGCGCGCTGCACAAGCCTTCTGTGCTCGGTGCAGTGGACACTCAGAGTTGTTAGTTTGCCGCATGCCGGAAGAGCGCGCCCACGCACTTTGCTGCCGCTTGTCCTTTGTCACTGGGGTCAATGGCAGCGGTTCTCAACATGTCCAAGACATATGCGTGAACCACAATGATTCGCCAACCTAATGGGCGTGTCTTTTTTTAAGGACTCCCCCAAAAAGGTGGCTCTCCTTGCGGCATCCCTTTCAATCCACACCCTCAAATCTGACACACCCACTGAGGGTTCCAAGCGCACCACCCAGGCTTCCATGAGCGACTGAAGCCCCTTGGCGCCAATGCCGCACACCGGCGCCGCAAGCACTTGAACTCTACGTTGAGAAGCATGTGCTGAACTTGCTCGTAGCCCTCCCCTCTTGTTTTGGCCGCTGCAAACGCGTTGTAGAAGAGCGCAGCCTCCAGCAGCTCATCGCCAGCGCACTCCTGGCGGTTAGCCGCCTCACGGACTTGGACGTGGCTGCTTCTTTTGGAAGCGGTTCTGCAACTGCAGCTGCTCTGGTCGATGATGAACTGATTTGTCGGCTTGGCCAACGAGTTGTTCTGCGGTCTGCCAGCTAGCGATTGGTCATTGGGGGTGCGCTGCTCCCTTCCAGCAAGACTGCCTTGCATTGGAAGCCCCAGACAACCAGAAGTAAGTGGGAGCCAAGACGGCCCGCCACCCCCCTTTCTGCTTCCCACGATTGCGCAAGAGATTTTTTGCCACTTGCTTTTGGCGCACACTCTCTGCAACAAGTTGGGGAGTTGATTTACAGCTATGTCGAGCGGAAGTGGAGAGTGTGCAGTGCGCACTCCCAAGGCACGGTGACCGCCTTCGCCGCCGCCCCCAAGGCGCGTCAGAGATTGTTAGAAAGCAAATTTATGTGTGTCGCTCACTCCAAAGTTGTGCATGAGCCTGCCCCACTTGTGAAGTGTCCAGCCGGGGGCTTCGCTTCAGCTTCCAGCTCGGCTCCCTCCAAGATGTCTTGGAACTCAATCTCTTTTGCGGCCAAACTTTTGGAAATGGGTCTGCAATTTTCTTGCGAGCCATCAGCCCAGGCGTGCATGCCCCTCTTCCCACGCTTGCGCAAAACAAGGGCTGGAAGGTGCACCGAACACTTCGAAAAACACGATGACGGGGCTTTGGGTGGCTCGTTAATGGCTTCCGGTTCGAAGATCATTCTAGGGGGAAGCCTGCAACCATCTCTCAGCAAAATTCTGCCTCCTTCATCCCACGCGGCTGCTCAGATCCGTGGCATGTTCTCAGCTGCACAGGTTGCGCCATTCTTCAGCCGCATAGGTTACCCAAAAAAAATCTCAGATTTGTGGTATCTTCTCAGCCGTCCAGGTTTCCAAAGTCTTTGCAGGCGACATTGCACCCCCAACATGCCTATAACGCCATAGCCACGAATACGCAAATTCAAGCTTTCTGGCAACCTGCAAATGAATGCGGTTAACATTATGGTCAATGACCATGAAAAACAACCCCCCCTACCCCACCCCTCCTGCAGACTGGCCAACATGGAAATGCAGGAAATGAAGCACTGCAACCTGCTTTTGTGCGAACTGTCACGAACCGTTAAGAACCCTGCTACCTAAAATTTTGCTACAAGTCAAAAGTGAAAACTCGCAAAACTGCTCGCGTGGCTAACGTTGGCTTAGTCAACCAAGAGCATCAGCGCAGAAACTCTTGGCAAAGGATCGAAACTCACAAGCAAACACGTGGGTTCGTCTCCCAATGGGGGATTGCCTCAAAATTGAGCACGTTCCTTTAGCGTTCTTGGAAGCCGAAAAGCAAGCACAGCCTCAAGCAAACTTCAAGATCACAAGCAGCGGTAGCTGGACTGAGACAAACAAAGGGGCGATACAGCAGATCTTCCCAAACTGAAATTGGGAAAGGGAGCAATGAGGGGGGATGTCGGCTGTCAAATCTGTGAATCAGAAAAAGGGGCAACTGCAAGCTACAGCAAAAGTTCGGGAAAGGGATAGTTCTCATTTATTATAGTCCTCTTTTCTTCGTTTCCTTTTGGAAGGAAGTGCAACCCCAGCCGCCCAAAGCCAGAAGCCAAACAAAACGGCGATTGGGGCACCGGCATAGAACAGGGCGTTGTCTTTGTCCTCGAGAAGGAGATGCGGTGTGGAACCCAGGAGTACTAACAACTTCCCACTTCCCAAGTCTCGAAATCCGCTCTGGGGACCAAACCCAGCCCTCCAAGCACACCCTCCCATGACCAAAACTGGGAGCAGCAGTTGGGGGGGCGGCTTGTGGGGGGGGGTCACCTGCAGTCCTTGTCCAGCAGAGGTGCCTTGACCTGCGGCTGGAACACCCCAGCAGCGTGCAAGGTTTTGCTCCCATCCACCTCACACGCCGAGCGAGCTTCTTGGGGTTCATTGGCAAAGTGTTTCTAACGATCTCTGAATCACAGAGATCAGCTGCAGGAAATTCCACAGGGTCTTGGGGGGGCTTCCTTTAGAATTTCCAGTAGCTGGCTTCTTAGACTGAAGTGTTTTGGGGCTTCTTGCGTAGTCTTGGGGTTCCTTAAGGTTCGTTGGCCATATCCTTTTGGCAGGAAAAAAATAGCATGCCTCCAACAGGAATCAGCTCACTCTCACTCACTCACCTTACTCACTCACTCCTCATTCGCTCTCACTCTCACTCTAGGGGGATTTGTTCACAATGCTTGCCACAAAATAAGAACATTGTTTCGAATTGGTGATCAACGAACGAAATCTCGTTGTTTACAAACAAAGCAAGCCAGAAAACAACATATGTGTGCGTTTTGGCTACCAACATATTGTGAGTGGTGGCATTGCAGCTATGGAGGGGAGGGTAGGGGAAAGGGAGGAGAGGGGAAGGAGGGGAAGGGAGGGAAGGGGCCAATTTACGTTACATGAAGGGCTAAAAGATTACAATGGGCCTTGGGCCAAATTTAGTGCTGACGTCCAAAAAACATGCAATTCGTAATTATTTCGCCCCTTCGTTTGGCTTGCTTTCAAGGTGGCTATCCTCCAAGACTCCCAGACCTCACCGAGGGGCTCCCACCCCGGACAGGTATCGGCTCGGCATCTGCTTGGGCGAGGCGTCGTTCTCGTCGTAGTACAGGAAGAAGCCTCCGTGGGTTACTGCAAATTGCCCTGCAACCGCCCCCCTTGTGACTCAGGAAGGATTCGAGGGGGGCCGACCTCAAAGTTTGGCGGGCCCCTTGTTTAAGCATGTTTAAACCACCGCCGTTTGAACACTGCCTTTTTGTTTGGCGCCCCTTTAAACGGACTCCATGGCCGATAGAAACACTCGCCACGACATGAGTTGGAAACCCTGACCGGACCAGTGCCTTTGCAGTTTCCAACACGGCTGCAGTCACTGCTTGCCCTTTGCATTGGCTTTGTCTCGGGGAAACAAGCCGTTTCCCATTTCCTGGCTTCCTGTCAAGCCGTTTCCCAGAAAAAACAGCGGTTTCCGCCAGAACAAACTGTTTGTTCCGCAAGTGGACAAAAATCCCCCAAACAGTGGCGCCTTTGGCTTCCCTCAGGCCCGGGCCCCCGCCTCCCGCAGCCGGGTCCAGCTCGGTCTCGTGGAGGTATCCCACCACCTCCAGAAAAACTGGGCGACTCGGAAATCCCGAAAGAAGAAGAAAAAAACGGGTCCAGTTTGCTGTTTCGGCTTTTGCTTTGGCATTCCCAATCAACATTAGTCAAAAAGGGATTGTTCTTGCCTTCCTGAACCTGAAAGACACTCTGAATGCTCAGCTAAAAGTAGACGTACAGCTGACCACCTGCCACTGGTGAATCACTGAGCAGCGCCCCTTCCACAATAGGTTTGTTCTGCCCCCAACAAAATTAATACTCTTTTTTTCTCTAAGGACTCAACAAGCATCTATCTAACAAGCATAAGGTATTTTACCAACAGACACTTCCAATCATGAAATCCGACTGGCTGTGGGCTCCGCTTGTTCCATGGGCCTTCGGAGTGGTTTCGACTCCCGCCTGCACTTGGTCGACGAACCGGTCCTGGAAGAGCCCGGAGAAGACCATGACGGCCAACCTGAGCCATCAAGACTATGGGGGAAGAAAACCAGCGTTTCCAGGAAGGTTTCCTTGAGTGGTTCCAAGCCGACTTTCCAGGAGAGAAAATATGGGTTTCTACTCCTCGTTCATGCTTGGCGATTTCCCGTTGGTAGACCATGTGTTGCTTGATCGTTTCCGCCTGATCCGTATGAGGGGTTCATACTTTTGCTTTTGGAGGACATTTTGGGCACCAAAAGGAAACCAACAACTTTACAGTTTAGAAGAGGTTTTCCTTTTGACAATTTCTGGTTGAAAGTGCATAAAGCTGTGCTCCGCTCCAGCCCACATTCCAGGCCCCTCTGTAAATGTAGAATCCCTCACAAAGGAATTTTGGGGCCGGGCATGTGCTATTTTCGGGGAGGGGAGCGACACCTGCGAAATGATCTAATTAGGTGATCAACCTGCCTTTCAGTCCCTTAAAACGTCACTCCAACAAAAATCCCTGACACCAACCCAAACCCGCCCTAGCGACAAGGCATGATCAGGCCCATCGCGTCGAAAGGGACTGCTTGAAGCCCGAATGCAGCATCCCAAAATCCAGATCCCACATGCAGATCCCCAACGTGGCGCACCCCGGATCCCGCATCGAAACTCGATTTTGGGACTTGCGAATCCTTCACCGGATCGCTCGCAAACGGGGAAGGACCTGCATTCATGACCCTTCCATGAGGTCATCCTGTACCCCATGGGAACCCAAGAATCCCCCCTGGGTTCCACACAATGCGCCTCTTGGGCTCAAAACACGGGATCTACAAAACCTACAGCTCCGGGTTCCCTCGTGGGTCTCAAAACCGGAGATGTCAAAACCGGAGATGTTTACTGAGGGGTTTTTCATGCTCAGTAGACCGGAAAAATGTCTCAAAACGGCCCCGCTTTGGCCCTCGCCGTGTCTCCAACCCCGCCAGAAAGTTTGGGTGAAAACGGCCAAGCGACAGCCACTGAGGCACCTGGAAGCGGCTGGCGCCCACAAAGTAGGGCGCGTCCAGGTGCAGCGCCACCGTCTGCCCCGGCACGGAGAGGATGAAGTTGAACTGGAAGGGGTCCTCTCAAAAAAAATCGCCGTAAGCCTTGACCTACATGGCAGGAAAGTTTGGGCAGGGTACTTGCCGTGGAGTTCTGTAGTGGGGTCCTCTCAAATCGTCGCAAGCCTTAACCTACATGGCAGGAATGTTTGGGCAGGGTACTTGCCGTGGAGTTCCGGAGTGGGGTCTGTGGAGTTCCGGAGTGGGGTCCTCTCAAATCGTCGTGGGCCTTGACCTACATGGCAGGAAAGTTTGGGCAGGGTACTTGCCGTGGAGTTCCGGAGTGGGGTCTAAGCCTTAACCTACATGGCAGGAAAGTTTGGGCAGGGTGCTTGCCGAGGAGTTTCGGAGTGGGGTCCTCTCAAATCGTCGTGAGCCCTGACCTACATGGCAGGAAAGTTTGGGCAGGGTGCTTGCCGAGGAGTTGCGGAGTGGGGTCCTCTCAAATCGTCGTAAGCCTTGACCTACATGGCAGGAAAGTTTGGGCAGGGTGTGCTTGCCGTGGAGTTCCGGAGATGGGTCCTCTCAAATTGTCGTATGCCTTGACCAACATGGCAGGAAAGTTTGGGCAGGGTGCTGGCCAGGGAGTTCCGGAGCGGGGTCCTCGAATTGTTGTAAGCCTTGACCGACATGGCAGGAAAGTTTGGGCAGGGTACTTGCCGTGGAGATCCGGAGTGGGGTCCTTTCAAATCGTCGTAAGCCTTGAGCTACATGGCAGGAAAGTTTGGGCAGGGTGCTTGCCGAGGAGTTCCGGAGCGGGGTCCTCTCAAATCGTCGTAAGCCTTGACCCACATGGCAGGAAAGTTTGGGCAGGGTGCTTGCCGAGGAGTTTCGGAGTGGGGTCCTCTCAAATCGTCGTGAGCCCTGACCTACATGGCAGGAAAGTTTGGGCAGGGTGCTTGCCGAGGAGTTGCGGAGCGGGGTCCTCTCAAATCGTCGTGGGCCTTGGGGGCGCTTGCCGTCAAATCGTCGTGAGCCCTGACCTACATGGCAGGAAAGTTTGGGCAGGGTGCTTGCCGTGGAGGTCCGGAGTGGGGTCCTCTCAAATCGTCGTAAGCCTTGAGCTACATGGCAGGAAAGTTTGGGCAGGGTGCTTGCCGAGGGTCCTCTGCTTGCCGTGGGGTTCCGGAATGGGGTCCCCTCAAATCGTCGTAAGCCTTGACCTACTGGCAGGAAAGTTTGGGCAGGGTACTTGCCGTGGAGTTCTGGAGCGGGGTGCTCTCAAATCGCCAAAAGCCTTGACCTACATGGCAGGAAAGTTTGGGCAGCAAGCTTGCCGTGGAGTTCCGGAGTGGGTCCTCTCAAATCGTCGTAAGCCTTGACCTACATGGCAGGAAAGTTTGGGCAGGGTGCTTGCCGTGGAGTTCCGGAGCGGGGTCCTCTCAAATCGTCGTAAGCCTTGACCTACATGGCAGGAAAGTTTGGGCAGCAAGCTTGCCGTGGAGTTCCGGAGTGGGGCCCTCTCAAGTCGTCGTGGGTTTTGACCTACATGGCAGGAAAGTTTGGGCAGGGCGCTTGCCGTAGTTCCGGAGTGGGGCCCTCTCAAATCGTAAGCCTTGACCGACATGGCCGGAAAGTTTGGGCAGGGCGCTTGCCGTGGAGTTCCGGAGTTGAGGGGTAGTCCTTGTCTGGTCAACAGTGAAACAAGCGTACCACCAAAGCGTAAGCCCGTCATCGAAGCAGGAGTGTGACACATGGCCATGCCTCAAAAGCCACATCGTACCAGTGGACATCCGGACTTTTCCGACTTGTCGCATGCGGTCGGCCTCTCGGCGGAACGCATCCTCCACACGCATTACATCACTACACGAAAAAGGCACGAATGCCGTCCGATGAACGCACCACAACCTCCATGTCGGCTCTTGATGGCGTGACAGGGAGTTCACTGAGCGGCACATGGCCATGAAGCCACTTCTCCTGGCCCGCCACTTGGTACAAAGCGCCGTAGCTGAGGTCCCACTGTCCCTGTGGACATCTGAAAATCAACAAGGAACTGACGGTGCACACCCAAGTAGCGGGGCATCTGCACTTGCTGCGGCATCCCAACGGTAGGAGTGATTCGGTCCCTGCTAGGTGGTGCTGCAAGCGGCTCGCGCTCATTCAGTGTCACTTGCTCCGTAACAGCCTTCGACCCCATATCCAAGTGCGGCGTGCGCAAAAGGGTAACTGCCTCACGACTAGTGTGCAGTTGCGCCACATACGCCTGCCAAAGAATTTGGAACTCTTGGGGCCGGCGCCCATTGTACCGCTTGGCAAGCAAATCGACAGCTCCATTACGGCCACGAGTCCAAAGGACACATGAGCATCAACCTTGCTGACTTGTATACTCAAGCCAACCCGGGCAGCTGCAGCTAGATTCACTAAGCTGGTACCATAGGTCATGGTTTTGCCACATGCCCTTGAGCACGTGAAGGCAGTCCGACCAAATGCGGGTAGGGCGACGGAACGCAAAAGAAACGGCACGAAGGGCAGCTGTAAGCTCAGCCCGGCAAGCAGCCTCGTGCAAGAGAAACACTGTTCCCCTGATCACTCACAGTGACAGCACCCCAAGCAGCAAGCCGCGTACTCGGATCGACCGCGTCGCTGCAAGCACCATCCGTAAAAAGGTCAATCTCAGCCGGTACGGCCACGGGCTCAAACTGGCGTGTCAAATCTGGCAGGGCCTCGAGGTGTCGTAGCACAAGAACCTTGCTGCGAACTTCCTGGACCCACGCACGATTGACCGCACACAGTGGAAGATGGTCAACAAGATCCTCTTTGCCTGCAAGTCTCGGTCTTCGCACCTCCGTGAAATGGGAGAAGCTCCATGCACGGTGCTCAACACTATCCCGCTCACCACAGTACTGACACGCCGGTGAATCAACATGCCCTGTGTGGAACAACGCGTCATTAGCATATTGCGTGCACTTGTGAACTACACGCATCAGACCTTGCTGGTTTGCACTGAGTTTCGAAAAGTGGCGCAATGACTCCTGCACATCAACCGCTGCTCGGGCGGTGCACTAGCTCCTGAGCAGCCCGCCTATGCCACGCACGTATGAGCCGCGTTTCGAGCTCCTGGTAAGCTACATCGAATGGACCAATGTCGTCCATAACCAATCCGAACCCAATGCAAGCGTGAAAGCAACACTCCAACCGGACCAGCAGGATACCTAGCGGCCGGGCGTTGAGCCAATTCGGGCAGAGGTCTGTGCCACATAGTTCACAAGGAAACTGACGAAGTCAAACCTTGTCGGCAGATCTTGCGGCCCGTTCGGAGGCCAGTTTGGAATCAGGCCCCCCGCGATCCTCCAGGTGGCACACCAGCTCCAATCGGCCCGATAGCCCCTGCACCGGCTATGTTGGCTGGAGTCAAACCGTTTTAGAGGAAGTAAGTCAATCCTTCCCATGCCTCAATGCGATTGCAGCCGCTGATGTGCAACTTCAAGTTCGGGCAAGGCTCACCAGCAGCACGCCGACTCCACGAAGTGCCAGCTTTCGACAGATCCGGGTCAGCGCCGCAGCGCCGCCAAACACTCTCACGCTGTCGGCTCCAGGCACAAACCAGGACGCAGGATCTGGCCCTCGCTGCAAAATTGCCAGGCCACACAGACATCCCCCACGATCTATCGAAGTGCTAAATGATTGTGAGCTCAGCAAGCCAAAACAAACATAGCTTGCAAGATGATGGGAAACACGTGCGCCTGGGACGGCAGCGAAACAGAGTTGATCACGGCCGGCACTATGTCATTCGGCGCGGCATGAACTAGCTGCTGCGATGCCGCAAAAGCGCGAAGGTCTCCTGGCACAGCTGATTACATCGCCGCCTCCAGCACCGGGTCCACACCAGTCAGAAAAGTGACAGAAGCATTTTCCACCTCCTCACGGACCAGCGACCAGGATGCCGCGTTGTACGGCACAATTGCTCGCATACCACGCACGCACCACCCATTTAACGAGGGTGCCGCCAGGCACATTCGCTGAACAATGGTGAAGTCACCTCTTGACAACCCATGACGCCAGAGCTTGCTGGACTCGAGGCCAACCGCGGTCGGGAACTCGAACGGCGCCAGTAACCTCACCCGCCACGAGCAAATCTGACTGCAAAGAAGGCACCCACTGAAATGAACTTCATGTAACCGTCTGACCTACTGCCAGCTCGCCGCGCAGCTTCCACAGCGCTCATCTCCGTCTCTTTGAGCGCCTTATTCACTTCAGCTTCATTGCGAACTGTCTTCAGCGAGGTGAGCAACGCCTCCAAGGCTTCTTGCCTCCTCGTCACAGCCTCAGCGTCCTCCTTCTCAAGCATTGCGGCTTGCATTGCAGCCATCTGCTGCTCAAGTGTGGCCATCAAAGTCGCACTCATCTTGAACTCCTTCTGAGCTTGCTCTGATCGTGGCTTTGGTCATGCCACCTCCAGGTTCGATAGGGAACGGCAGTCTCGACTGCCCATCAGGCAGACCGGCTCCAAATTCTTTCTGCAGAATGCTAGTGCCTGCATCGCTCTCCGCAGGCGAGGCCATGGCGCCAGCAACTTTGCCCTGTGCTTATACTGATCTTCGAGAGTAGCTTGATGTCGAAATGGCTGCGGGTTTTGACTAACAAATCATCAAATCTCGAGCCAAGCAAACCGCTCACAAGGTTTTATTATAGACGAATCTCAGTTACGGCAAGCAAGAGAACACCGAAATGTCGCTACCACGATGGAATCCCATGATTGACGCAGATGTGTTTGAATGAAGCGCTGAGACAACCTTGTCTACTTCAACCGCCCAGTTAATGCTAAATACTTTGGCCTATCACAACCAACACCTGATATCAAGAAACCCATATCCCGAAGGGGACCCGGGTTAGGCAAAAATCCTCGCAGGGGCGAATATGTTTTTTCACCAGTGAACATCCGATTCACGTGATGCTTCCGGGCCAACCGGCCGTCAATGTTTTTTTCGGGGGGGAGGGGGAGGGGGGGGGGGGGGTCTGACAACCAAAAGTATAACACACACAGTCAGAACCCGGATCCTATCCCCGTTTTTTTAGGATAGTTGGAGGTTCCAGGGAAAAATATGTATTCTAGGGGAACAGCCAAACGACAATGGGTGGTGTTCCTTTGGTTCTTATATATATATATATACACTTCATTTCTTATGATCACGACTAAAGGTGGCTTTAAAGTCCTCCAAAAACCGCAGTCTGATTGTTTAGGCTCTTGTACCTAGAACGTCCACCTCTCAGAAGCCCCAATGGCCATGGGAACAAAACGGGCACCACTGGTGTGCACCTGTTTTTTGTTCAAGGAAATCTTCCAAAAAGGAGCTCCGGGGTAACGAATGCTGCTTGAGCCCATCGCTCCCCGTTATGAGCTTGCCCTTCATGGCACATCAGGTTCTGGAAAGACCGACTTGTGCAACCGGACCAGCTTTGATTTGCTTCTGTTTGATTTTTTATTCTCCCCTTTTTTGGTGCTGAAGGGAACCTACTATCCGACTTGTGCCACCGGTATGGCCATGGGTCCAAAGGTCGTAGCCCCAGCGAACATCCCAATCCAACCACTAAAATCGGTCATGGGTGAATGGGTGAACTCATGCAAACCAACATGGGATCCCAAAACGGTTTTGACAACCACAGCCGTATCCATTTGGGTATGGGTAAAAATTAAACCACCGGGGGACCACAGGTTTTAGTCATTGTTTCCATTTAGCAGGGCAACCCATTTTGGGTTGCCATTTTCGACCCACAGCCATTTGCAGCTCGCCCATGGCAGCTGCCCAGCCCGCCCGGTCCAGCAGCTGCTTCTCCGGAGGGCAGACGCGCTGCGCGAGGCTCCGGAAGCGCTCGTGCTCGAAGAGGCCCCGCACGGGCGCCGGCAGCTCGAAGCTGGGCGGAAGGAAAACCCAGCTGTTGGTTTTGTATGGGTGGTCGGGCTGTGTTGGGCTGTGGGCTTGTTGGGTTAGGCTGTTGGGCTGATGGGCTGTTGGGCTGCGGTTGTTGGGCTGCGATTGTCGGGCAGCAGCATTTGAGTCATAATCAAAACCCGGTACAAAAATGGTGCACCCAGAACCAGCCTCACACCGAGTCCCCTCCAACTGCTTCGGCTTCCCAGGTTTCCAACCAACGAAGCCCGAGGCGCAAGTACCGGCCGAAGGAGGACACCCGCGAGACCATGTGCTCAAAGGGCTCACGGATGGCCTGCCGCTAAGCTGGGCCTTTCCAAGAAACACAAGCCATCTGCAAACAGAAGACGGCAGTGGAATCACTCAAGAGACGGGATCATGGCAGAAAGAGTGAGAACAAAGGAGCAAGAACTCAGGAAACAAAGGGTCCAATCGACAGTGCCGAAAGCATAGGGAACCCTGGAACCCCTCCAGATTTCCGAGCACCACCTTTTCTGAGGAATCGAAACATCGCCAAACGTCTGGAAGGGGAACACGCAATTCGTGTACCCCATGAAACCGTTTCACGTCCACAAATGGAAGTGATTTGCTTTCCAAACGAAGCAACATACGAGACACACAGCGCATGCCTCCCTGGAACTTGCCAAATGCGCTCCGGAAAAACTAGCCAAATTGGCAGAACAGACACAGCCTCCTTCCAACGCGACAGCAATGGCCTCAAGCAAACCGTTTTCAACCTCGTCAGCCTGGCTGGCCAAAGTGGTGCCAAAGCAGCTCATAGCATACTTGACCTGCAATGTATTTTCCCGGATCCAGAAGGAGCACCTGTCTCCAGGTGAGTTGACCACTTCCAAAAAAGAAAAACTCTGTCTAGCTGGCTGAAACAAAAAGCGCCAGAAGGCCACAGAGAGTCCCTATCTTGCAAGCAACTACTCCAGCCCCTAACCTCAGTCTGACCCTGCCTCTGGCCCACCAGTCATGACGAAATGCTTCCCGACGTCGATGCGCTGAGGTAAGATGCAGTCACTGCCTAGGCCAAGAGACAGAAAACCACTCTCTCGACAGCAAAATCGGGACCCTCGTGTTGTTTGGTCCTACGATTCTGTTGGGTTTAGATCAAAACTTGGTTGCAGCCCCGGAACTGCCTGGCACCAAATCTGAAAGCTGGCCCAAAGCACCCAAGACCCTTTGGGGGAAAAAGGTCAGAAGCTGCTTGGGTCAGGTGGCCGACTGTCCCGGACACGTCCTGGGCTTTTGTTTGGGTAGCCACTTTGGAGCCACCACGTTTTTTTTTCCTGAAACCAGGTGAACGCGCTTTGGATGCTTTTCAGAGTATTGGGCACGCCACTGGCATCAACACGCCCAAAGCCTCGAAATGTTGCTAGTGGGTTCCCGGGAAGAAAATAAAGGGTGCTGTGAACACTTGGCGGTTCCCCCCCCTCCCCCCCTCCCCCCCTCCTTCTCTCCTCGGTTTTTTCGACCCTCGAGGCTGAAGCGCTGTTGCCATCCCGCGCAAGCAGCGGATGGGAGCAGCTCCCGTCCGCCTGGGATTTCCGGCTCTCCGCTCGAACGCCGAAAGGCGAGCCGATGGGGGGGTCCGAGTTTGGACCATCTTTTACTCCCGTTTACTCAACAAACCCTGGGGGTAGCTTGGGCCAGGTCCATTTTTGTGGGCGACGGCCACTGAACTTGCTTCCTTCGTTGACATGCATGAACCACCAATGCAAACCTCTTGTGGTTGCCCTCCAGATGGTGTCCCTTCGTTGGGAAAGAAAGGCATCATAGCTCGCACCCTGGAATTTGGAATCCCTGAGTAAGGCTCGTCATCCTGGATAGCCTTACAGGTGCGGATGTTCGCATCACCCTTGCTCACACTCGGTCTAACACTAGTGTAGGCGGTGCCTGTGTGACATCAAATGCCTTGATGAGAAAATTATGGATCTCGTGAATAATATCTTTGCGAATAAGCTGCGAGCCTGGAACATGGATGTTCTGCAGAGTGTTGCTGTTGGCCAAAATTCTAGAGCCTGATCAAATTACGGACGCCGTCCGATCACTATTGCCCCACTGTGTTACAGAATCTTTGCCCGCACACTTAGTGGTAAGCTTACCTTCCAACTCTTGCCTGCCGCCGGGGGTCTTGGGTGGACTTCCAGGTCTTGCCTCTTGGGAATCGTACTACTATACCCAGGTCTTGATTGAAAATGCGCACCTTTTACGGGAAGTCTGTCTAGTGCCAGCATGGAAATCATAAAGTTCTTCACTTGCCTCGTGTGTTGCCAAATTTTGGCAGCCGTCAAGGTTCCCCTGCGATCGTAGAAGTGTGGACCGGCCTCTTGGATTCTGCGCACAGACACCTACGGGGGCTTTACCTCAAGTACGGGTGTTCCAGAAGGTGACCCTTTGAGTGTGCTCAATTTCAAGTGGCGTTTTACTGGCATTCCTGAGAACGCTGATATTGAGACGGTTGCGGCATGGCTGGAACAGATTGGCTGGAAGGCCAAGGTATTGAAAAGGCTTCGTAACGCGGTGTGGTAGGTTTGTGGTGAAACGGAGCGTTTGGATTTGGTGTCTTCGTTCAATGACCTTCCGGTGCTCATTGAACCCCTGGTCGATGTCTCCAAGAAACCTCATGTTATTGTGGCTGATGCATAGAAATTGTTGGTGCTGCAATCTCATAGCTCTCATGAAGATCTGTTTCAGAGGAATGATCTTTGGGCGAGTTGGAACAAAGGTCAGCCCACGGTGACCCATCCACGAGGCCAACCCCTGCACGCATGGCAAATGCATTGCAACAGCAGGACACCAAGCTTGACCGTTTGCAGCATCGTACTGCTTTGGAGGGTG
>CAUJNA010000777.1:90000-153876 GCA_963377175.1 Effrenium voratum
AAGGAAGGAGGGAGTTGACTAACAACTTAATTCATGATGTAATGGAGATAAATATACATGAAGTCGTAATAAGTTATTATATGACTTTCGTCATATATGGTTAAGCCAAGACTAATACAAGAATTGATATGATGACTGTATTCTTACTTACTAAGGTAATAGTAGTGATTTTGGGGGTAGTGGTAACGCTAGTGGTGGTAGCAAGAAGAATAATAGTATTGACGGTGGTTTTAGTAGTAGGAGTGGTGGTGGTGGTGGGTGGTGGTGGGTGGTGGTAGTGGTGGTGGTGGTGGTGGAAAATAGATATGTACATATATGAAAGGAATGTAAAAATTGAAGAAACAAAATAGACGAAAGTACACAATATTGGTTTGAATAAAGTTAAACGTCCCGCTGAATATGTAGATGTGAAGTAGTGGGACTAAGTTAAAAAGCAATAAAACAATGAAAGGGTTGGGAATACTAGAAGCATTGCGTTGTGGTAGTCATAGCTGTCAAGAATCGTATTGTTAGCTGAATTGTTGCTATAATTGTCGAATGGAACTAAATATTGATAAGTATTAATTCGCAATAGATTGAGCATTTTCAGAAAAACTTTGTAAATTAAATGCAAAACAAAAACAGTAGTAATATATTCATACAACAAATGCACATACTACACTTAGTAGTCAGAAACATGTTATTAATGGTAATAGTAGTAGTAGTGGTGGTAGTAGTAGCAGTAGTACTCATAGTAGTGGCAGTAGTAGTGGTAGCTGAGATTCTTTTTAAAAAAAGTGCATGGCTGCTTAAATACGACTAAAAATCAGTGTGGTGTATTTCAGAAAAGATGCAGAAGACGAAGAGGTTAATGCTGACTAAAAAGGAAGATACATATAGAAGATCTGGCTGCATAACAAGACCAAGAAGAAGAATTCACTAAATGATGAAACAAAGGAACTAGAGAAAAGAAGAATATGAATTAACGCTTCATAATAAACAATAGAATTAGTGGTAGTAGTGTAGTAGTGGTAGTAGTAGTCGTTGTAGTAGTCGCAGTGGTAGCAATTGCAAAAACAAAAATAATACTAGAATGAAGACGTAGCAAGTGGAATTTATAGAAATGAAAGACATAAGTTAAGTTATAGAAGAGATAGTATACTAGAATAAAAAACATCTGACATTTATTTGTACAGTAATACTATCTTCCAAGTAAGAGCAATACTGCTAGTTATAACAATTTTGGAAGTAGTAGTTCTGGAAAAATGATCTACAATACATGCTATTGGTCAACGTCTTCGCGTTTCTGATGTCTGTGTTGTTGTTGCAGTTTAAGATATACTGAATACTTAAAACTTAGAAACATTTGTAGGTTTAGTTGTTGAGTCTTACATGAAAAAAGCATCAAAAAGTTGAAATGGAATGAAACGTGTTACGAACAAAACGAGCGTTATTGAGTGTTCTTAGTGTAGTAAGTTAAGTGTAAAGATATAGAATAGGTGCTGATATGAGTACAGCATCAAAACACAAATGTATGACTGAATAAAAAAATGATGAAACAAACAAATGATCATACACAATGCAGGAATTACAACACGATAGGAAACATTATTCGAGCAACTAGCATTTATAGTTCTAGTATTTCTTAATTAAGGGTTAATTTCATGTGCAATAGGTATACATTAATTGATCACTATTGTTCAACTTTATGTGTATTGGAATTTGGGCATGTAAGGATTGGAATACTTGAATACATAGGCATTTGTTTTTGCATAATAACAATGTATAATATATATATATATATGTTTGCTTGCTACAATGCAGAATATGAAGGATCACACTCGGCCAATGTGTTACAAAGGTCTGCCACATGTGTATATATATATATATATGTATGCAATATTTGTTTATTGCCTCCTCCCCCTGTGCAGCAAGCTTAGCTGTTTCAGCGGGAAAACACGCACCCTCAGCGCCTCCGCCGGCCGGGCTTCGCCCACGTGCCGGTGCTTCACCTGGCACCGAAGGGTTCGGGGTTGTGCCCTGAACAAGGACCTGGATCTCATGGGGTTTTACCCGAAAAATGGGGGAGGTGGGGGAGGTGGGGACTGGGAGTCGTGGGGGGTTGAAGGGTGGTTACCCGCAAAATGGGGAGGTGGGGACTGGGAGTTTGGGGTTTTCGCCACGTTCACCAAACGGAAGTCCAAAGGATTTGCTGAAAAGGCGCCGAGTTTTTTTTTCCTGCACAGGGGGGGGGGGACCATGCTGACTTTCACCTCCGCCACCAAAGGCCCTCCCCTTCAGGGTTCTTACCTTGGTGGGGGGTCAGAGCGGGTCCGAGCTGGTCTGACTCCTGAAGTTTGGCACAAACCGCCAAGCTATGTCCAAATACCTCCTGGACAATCAAGGGTTCAAGCGGGTGGCCCCCTTGGAGGTCCAAAAACAATTCCCAAAGTCACAACACTCGCGGGACCTCTTTCTCTTTCTGCTTGCATGCGGAATCCTTCACTGAACAAATTTAGCAATACTGTGACCAGGAACCCAAGGTGACAGCTGTTCATAGATTCCGTGAGCAAAAGATGCCCTTCTCAACAAAGCGCCCGCCTTCCGCACCCCCGTCTTCAGATCCGCCGCCACGTTGGTTGGGAAGCCCACCCTAAAAAAAGCAACGTCAAGGGCTCCACGCGCAGATTCTCCCCCAGCGGAAAAAAAAGAAGTGCGGACGCGTGTTCTAGAGTTCTCCCTTCTTTGGGGGGGGGGGGGGGGGGCATGCTGCAAAAAGGAAACCAAATAAAACCGCGGATGTTTGGGGCAACCCAAACCGCGGATGTTTGGGGCACCCCATTGCTGCAAAAAGGAAACCAAAGAAAACCGCGGATGTTTGGGGCTACCCAGATTGAGGTCACGCGGCAGGCTGCTGAAGCTGAATCAGTGCCCCGAGGTTCTCGGGTTTTAGGCACATTTTTGCGAAGCTGCGATGTTTCTACGACGGCGACACGTCTCAGAACCAATGTCCCAAAGCTCAAAGACGCCGCCAAAACGCAGAGAGCCTAACGATCCTTATTGGATTTGCAGGGCTTGTGGCAGAAACCATTCTGACAAGCATAGTGAAGTCTTTGCGAGATTCGAAAGGGCACATTCCGGCCCAAGCCGTTTCCAAAGGGCTCGGCCCCCATGACCCAAGGGACCTGTGCCTTTCGTGGCTCAAATGGGATCCTGAAGCAAACATTCAAATGTGAAATCGGCTTGACTCCTTGCAAGTATAAAGTAGCATCGGAATCGCTTGCATCTGCATTGTCAGCATCCCAACAAATGTGACAGTCAGCATTGTCAGCATCACCTGCATCACTGGCACCAAAAACACGGCATAGCGAACATCACCTGCATCACTGCATCACTGCATCAACCGGCATCAAAGGCATTGGTGTCTGAGGTAGATGGGTGTGTTAAAAGTGGGGAACTTTCGGAATGGGTGGCTTCCTTGAAAAAGCGGTCCCCTCAAAAAAACGGCGCAAAGATGTCGCCGCAATCCCGTAGTCTTGGAAAGGGAAACCAGATCGGTGGCATCCCCGGGCCGGAGAAAGGCAAATACGTGGCGCAGATGTGCAAATTGGGTGACAGGGAAGGTAAGCGCAGCTGATCCTCCGGTGGTCCCGAGTTGGCCCAAAAAGTCCAGAAAAGTCGCTGTGTGCCACCAGAATGGTCTTTTCTTTTCCCAAGCGAAAAACCGCAGAGAGTCGCCGTGCGAGGACCGGACGGGCTCCCGGTTTCTGCGAGCGGCTCATCGGCGCCCAGATCCCTCAACATCTGCTTCAACTTCTCGCCGGTCCCCGGGTCGATCAGCTCGTCTCGACAGGAGATAGGGGCGACAGGGCCCCTAGGAAGCCACCCGGATCCGGTTGGAGGGGTTCGGAGTCATTCCATTTCTCATTCCCCGATTTCACCAGCAATTCAAACAAGAATCCTCGGAGATCGAGTCTGAGATCGAGCGCTTTCCCAGGCTCCATGTCCATCTTGATTTGCTAGAATTGAATGAGCCAAGGGAACGCTGCCGACACGCCGGGCACCTGGACCCTGTCTTTCGCTGATTTACAGGGTGCCCAGACAAGCAGAGCCCTACAAAAAGAAAAGGCATCTGAGCATTTCCCGAGACCGGGAGCTGCGAAACCAACGGAACCGCCAGACAGGCAAAGGCTTGTCAAACGCCTTGACAGGCCTTGGGTCCCGGCTCCGTTCGCGGGTCCAATCCAGGGTTTCCACCAGTTGAAAAGTCCAGCCATTGAGCACTAAGGATCTGAACCGCCACTTTCTGGGAGCACAAAAACCATTCACCGATCCCTACTTCGTCATCGGGCATACAAAACCTATTGTGAGGTTGCGAGTTGCTCAGATCTTCGTTCCGTAGGAGTTGAGTTGGACACCCTTGGCAACAGGCAACGCTTTCAGCAAGGCGCGGCCTCTTGCAGTTTGCAAGACTCAAATTTCCCGGGGACTCACTCGCGCTTTCAGTCAAGTTCAAAATTTAGCAGTCACCATCTCCGCGACAACGCAAACAAGAACCCGGAAAATTGGCATGGAAGGTAGAACCACCCTGAATTAGTGGGGCGCCAATCTGATTTCCTCCAAATGGAGTCTCCCTGCCCGGTTGCTGAGTCAAAAGCGGACTTGACTTGCTTGTCCCACTTGCAACTGTGGTTGTTCGAGTTGAACGTAAACCAAGCACAAACACTGCAAAATTATGGGGCTGCCCTCATCCCCGACTTGCAACGATGACGAAATCGACTGTACCTGTCTGAGCCACTGTTCATGTTTATTGAGTTCCTCAATGACATTGGGTTCCATGCGTTCTCTTAGCACTTTGGTCATTGTAGCCCATGCCCTTCCCTTTGCTTCAATTGTAATTCACCGGTAACTGAGCAATCCACAAAGAAGGACGATTGCATCATGGGGCCGAGCTCGTTTTGCCAAGGTGATGTTGACCGTTGCTCATCCACCCCTGTCCTGTGGCCTAATACTGAGAATGGGGTTGTGGGGCACTTTGAACCGTCATGAATCATAGAAGCAGAATCTTTGAATCATGCAGGCCTACTCAGTGACTACCGCTGAGGCTCCAAACATTGCTCTCGCACATCGAGATTCCTATAAAAAGCGTAGGGTTCCTCTAAAGTGAATGGGAATGTTGATTCCTCTATAGTGATCCCTTTAAAATCATTGATTCCTCTAAGCCTGAAAAGCCTTTCTCAGCAGAATCACCCAGGTCATGAACGGAAAGATTCGCTTCCACCTTGATGAAAGGCCGCATGGTGCAGCAGGTGCCGCGGGATGTCCGCCCGCCGCGTCAGCGGCAGCGCGGCCAAGGCAAAGAGCGGCACCAGGAAACGGAGCCGCCACAAGCCGCCCATGGCCGCAACATCGGAACTCCCAAGGAACCGGTGAGATCGATTTCGGGAACGGGTCCAGAAAGGGTGTTAGGTGGGTTTGGTGGTCGGCTTCTTGGTTTGCTCGAATGTTGGTTGGTTGGTTGGTGGTTGGTTGGTGGTTGGTTGGGTTTTGGGTTTGGTTGGGTGGGGTTGTTGTTGGGTTTGGTTGGGTTGGGTGGTTGGGTTGGGTTGGGTTGGGTTGGGTTGGGTTGGGGGTTGTTGGGTTGGTTGGTTGGTTGGGTTGGGTTGGGTTGGGTTGGGTTGGGTTGGGTTGGTTGGGTTGGTTGGTTGGTTGGTTGGTTGGTTGGTTGCTTGGTTGCTTGGTTGCTTGGTTGCTTGGTTGCTTGGTTGCTTGGTTGGCTTGGTTGGCTTGGTTGGCTTGGTTGCTTGGTTGCTTGGTTGCTTGGTTGCTTGGTTGCTTGGTTGCTTGGTTGCTTGGTTGCTTGGTTGCTTGGTTGCTTGGTTGCTTGGTTGCTTGGTTGCTTGGTTGCTTGGTTGCTTGGTTGCTTGGTTGCTTGGTTGCTTGGTTGCTTGGTTGCTTGGTTGCTTGGTTGCTTGGTTGCTTGGTTGCTTGGTTGCTTGGTTGCTTGGTTGCTTGGTTGCTTGGTTGCTTGGTTGCTTGGTTGCTTGGTTGCTTGGTTGCTTGGTTGCTTGGTTTGGTTTGGTTTGGTTGCTTGCTTGCTTGGTTGCTTGGTTGCTTGGTTGCTTGGTTGCTTGGTTGCTTGGTTGCTTGGTTTGCTTGCTTGCTTGGTTGCTTGCTTGCTTGCTTGCTTGCTTGCTTGGTTGGTTGGTTGGTTGGTTGGTTGGTTGGTTGGTTGGTTGATTGGGTGGGTGGGTGGGTGAGTGGGTGGGTGGGTGAGTGAGTGGAGTGGGTGCGGCTGTGGGTGGATTCGTTGATGGTAGGGTTGGCCCCGAAACGTGGGGATTGCGCCGACAACTTGCTGGTGAGGGGGGGGGGTTGCACTCCTGCTCAACCAAGCAGTTGAGAGTGTGACAAAACATCAACCCAACGAAACAGCCAAGTCTTAGACCGTCCACTTCTCCACATTTTCGAGTCCCCATCTCTGCTTCAAATGGCTGCATGGCAATCACCACCCTGCAAACCCGTAACCCCCGCCGCCTGAAACAGCTTCGAAAACGGCCGGGTTTCTTGCGAGCCTTTTCTGAAACTGTTGGGGGGGGAGGGGGAGCTCTATCACCACACGTACACTCCTGTTCTTTTTGGCGCGATGCCCTGGGAGGCGCATAGCGGCTACTGAAAACTGGATCCATCAAGGTGGCATGTTCACACACACACAAACAAACAAACAAACAAACGAACAAAGAGTTCTTGTTCAGAACCCGCAAACAAATTACTGCTACGAATCCAGCATGTTTGCGCAAGGACATCCTGGTCTTGCGAGTGCAAGCAAGTCAACTTCACCTATTCGTCGGGACATGGCACTTCGAATGATACAATCCTGGATGCAGCTTCCAGTCGAGAGGCCGGCATCGAGGCACTCCAACACGAGCACATCGGGTGGGCCCTTTCTTTAGTGGCAATCGGGTGGCCCTATGTCCTCCCCAAACATAAGACCACCGGGAATATCGTGTACTCATATGTGTGTGTGTGGGTTCCCTGTCAAGAAACTCTTTCGCTGCAAGGAACACCCGGATAAACGAAGGCAATCTTGCGTGCGTGCGGGGCTGGCGGGGTGTCGCTGTTTAGTCGGAAAACGGTCACTTTTTGCGGGGCTCAAAGGTTCAAGGTCGAATGCCGGAGAGCAGGCTTGAACAAACGTCTAAACGTCTAAAAGCCACCCCCCCACCCCAAACAAATAGGTGGAAGCCAACCGATCCGACACTCCGAAAGCTCTGGCCTTTGGGTCCGGCCCGCGCCTCAGAACGGAGTCGGCGATGGCCGCGGGCGGTCGGAAGTTTCGAACAGATGACCCTCCCTGCCACTGACACACTCGAGAGAGGGCCCATTGAAGAGGATCGTTATTATTTTGCAAGTACCTGCCCACAGCGTGGGTTAAAGAGGGGTAATAGTTGGTTCAACCTAAGAGCATCCCAATCATCGCAGCTCAGTGACCGAGCTATGGTTGATGCTGTGGGGTTGTTGAGACAGGGTTAGGGTGACGATTGGCCGAATTGGGGGAGAAAACGTCATTGTAGGGCGCTTAGCCGAACACTCAGCCGGAACCCTGCCTGAAGCAACCTC
Organism: Effrenium voratum; assembly: GCA_963377175.1. Taxonomy (NCBI): domain Eukaryota; class Dinophyceae; order Suessiales; family Symbiodiniaceae; genus Effrenium; species Effrenium voratum. The sequence goes on from CAUJNA010000777.1 coordinate 97,600, forward strand.
AAGCTAGACCAAAATCTGCCGAGCCATACCCCTCGCCCACCCTGACCAACCAACCAAATTGCCAACCCAGCTAGGCCCAACCTTCCAATTGACACGGACCCCGGAAAAGTGGCCCCATCGCCCCATCACCCCAAAGAGATTCCTCTACAACTCGTTTTTGTGTATTTTCTGGGGAAGAATGGACAAAGCCCTGACTTGCCGTTCTCGACTGGGGGTTTTGCCCACAGCCAAGATTCCCTGTGATCTTGCTTGTTCAATTGTTTTTGGAGTGCTCCAACTAAAGTTGAAAAACCCACTGTTAGTTGGGGAGCAAGTTCGAATGTTGCTTGTCCTTAGTGGGAATCCAGAATGAACCTCGCGGGTCATTCACCCACGCTCCCTACAAGCAAGCTCCAGGCTCCCCAGAAAACCGCAAGAAGCCCTAAAAGACCGCTTCCTGATTCTTTCCAGGAACAAATGGGCAAATGGGATGTTCCTCCAAGAAGCGGCAAACAATCTTTTCAACATGTTCCGCTCACTGCCTCAAGAACCCTCCGTTGGTTTCCCGTTCAAACCCTTCCTCTCTTGCGTTGGCCAATTCTGCAACCAACCCTAGTTCTTCCTTTTGTTCTCCTTGTTTCACGACACCTGACCGCAAACTCACCGCTATTGCGCGTCCCATGGCGGCGCGAAGGCAGGGGAGCTGGCAGCTGAGTTCTCCCCAAATGAGAAGACCTACGAACCGTGGACACGAGGAACATGGGATGAGGATCCAATTTTCATGGTCATCCCACATCCCCATGGTCATCCCACATCTCCTCACTCTAAATCGGTCCATTACACAGGAAGACTCCTGAGCCCACACCCCGCTAGGATATCCGCAAATTTATGGAAGAACTATACAAGGGTTCACCATCCATTGAAGAAACTGTAAGGCCCCAGGAGCGGGGCATTCATCCTTGGTAAGCTTGTTTTGCCCCCGCCGACAATTAGTGCAAACCCATCTAAGGCCACAAGCCGCCGGTGAAACATCTGGTTTCCCCGATTGAAGAAGTCCGATGCTTGATTACTAACCATTGCTTACAGATTGAGCCCCGAACGTTGCTTGGGGCCTTGAATAGCACTATTGAGAACCTTCAGAACCAAACAACCTTTAAACAACTGACCTGACTCACCTTTCATGGTCGTTACAAACCTTTAGACCCATTGAACCAGGGTGAAAGTACATGGGACAATGCCGCAAGTGTCTGCGGGTAAAGGAGCTTGCGAAATAGACATGACCGAACTGTGCCAGCCATTCTCACCCAAACCCAACATGGCTCCCTATATTTCCCCCACCAAGAGGAAATATATCTAACAAGAATAATAATTCAAAAGGCCAGGGGGAATATGGCCATGGCTCAAAATCCCGTACCTTGAGTGAACAGTTCTAAAATGGGTGCACAAACCCCCCAAAGTGGGATCCCCATTGGGTTTTTGACCACCACAGCCATGAATACAGCCGCCGCCTCGCTTGCCGCGTTGCCCGGGCCCCGCGGCCCCGGGGCCCCACGCGCGCCGCGGGCTCTTCCGCACCCCGTCGCCGTCGGGCTTCGGCGGCGGACCCGGCCGCAGCTTTGCAAGGTCCCGGACCTGTCAGGATGGATCCGCACCCTTAACAATAGAAATATATATGTAGAGAAACAAAGAGAGAGAGAGAGAGAGAGAGAGAGAGAGAGAGGGAGAGAGAGAGATACGCAGATGTATGCACGTACGCGTGTGTGTGCGTATATTATATATATATGATAATATATATATATATATATGATAATATATATATATATATATAATTATATATATATGGAAATCCCTCAGTTGCAGCGCACTGGCACTCTTTTTGTGCTGGCTGGCGCCCACGAAAGTATAGGTGAAAGTGTGGCGATGCAGCTGTAAACATAGACGAAGCCACTCGCAGTAAACCAATGGCAGCGTAGTCATCCAATGAAGCAGCTGTCCTCTCCACGAATAGAAAAGGGCGCACCGGGCGAAAACAAAGTAAAGGCCGAGCAGCCTCACATGCATTGCGCAGTCAAATGTCCCGGAACCAGCATCAGGTCAAGAACGAGAAAAAAGTTGATGTCAAACGAATCCTCTTCACAGCATCTTGTGGAATCTTCGTCAGCATCAGGTCAAGAACGAGAAAAAAGTTGATGTCAAACGAATCCTCTTCACAGCATCTTGTGGAATCTTCGTCAAGGCAGTAATCGCGGTGACCTCCTGGAGGCATGCTGAATCCGCATGCGCCAAAGCAAATTGGATATTTGAAAGGCCGCTGCGAAAGAGACTGACTGCGCCTCCCCCTCTTAACCCTCCAGGAGCCAACAAGCAAGAAGTGGGTACCCCCAAGCACTGAAGTACAATGTCCCACCTGCGTCTGTAAACGGCAGGTGAGCCAGCAAAGAGCTTCTCCGAAGCTTCGGCACCATTGTAAACGAACGTCAGCAAACGAATGGCAGTATCATCCGAAATCTTCAAATGTTGAACTCGAGCCGTCTGACGATAGCTAGTCTTGGGTCGCTGCAGCAAAAGATATGCTGAACCGTGGGTCTCCTCCATGAGATCGGCTGGCAGCAGAAGATCTGCACGTGAGCAACTTAAAACCTCACCAGGTCTAGCAGCTCCAAAATAACATAGCATAGTCACGCAGGCCCATCGTCTCCATCCGTTTTGCCAGCCGAAGGAAACCATTGCCTCAAGAACAGGCTTGGGTATAGGAACTCGATGTTGAACTGGTTCTTGTTTCTGCCACCTCGAAGCCAGATCCCAACAAATGTGAGCAAACTGTTTTGCAGCCGGAAAACTGCGAATAGCCGCTACCAGATGTCGGTAATACATCAAGGACCCACCTTGTACAAACATAATGTCACCGTATCTGCGAATGCACTGCGCCAAAAACAAAGGCACTGCCACGAACAGCTCTGTACTACCAATGCGAATAGAAGTCATCGTCCGCAGAGGAGCATCTTCCAAAGAAAAATGCCTGACACCACCGCTGCGCCGTGGACCGGGATTCTTGGAACTGACTTTTGCCGATATGGTACGGTCTGGCGGAAGCGAACCCGTCTAGCTGTATCTCTTCCTTCTCTGCGAGGTGTCCGTCTTATGTGCCAATGCGGTCGTTCACATCGTCATCAAGTCCTTCGTGGCTACAACAGGCGATATCGCATGGCATAGACCAAACTGGCAGAAGCTTATCCTTCTCGGTTTTGTGGTGTGGTTGCCAAGGCCATTGCCTATGATTGTCAATGGAACTCTGCAGCGCCATTTTTCAATAACAAGCGCCTTGATATTGCGAGCTGCTCCAAAACTGGAACAGGTGATTGCTCTTAGGCGACTTGTAACGTTCAAAGCCGACCTGCTGCCAAACCAAGGAAGAGTCAGGGTTTTCGAACCAATAAAAGGTGGAGCTGGCCTCACACTAGTCAATGACCTGTTTGTTGAAGTCGTAATGCTTGTTGCCATCTGAAACTTTCTGCTGCATGTTGCGCAACATCCAGGGGACTCCGCGCAAAAAAATCTTTGTACGCACACAAGGAGTGATAGCCCTAGTGAACGACTGGCAGATCATAGCAGACCCAACAACCTTAAAAGCTCCCATCCCGATCAACCGAGTATGCTCTGTTGAAGACTGAGATCCAGCAAGTTTTGCGATGCACCGTTGAGAATGTCAACGGAGAGAACCCAGGGGGCACCCTCGTCGATCAGCCTCGTCGCCGCGCCTGCTTTGCCAGAGTAAAGGTCAAGAGCACCTGCTTCGAAAAAACCGCGAAATCCTTCAGGCTTGTAAAAAGGAAAGTGCCAGCAGAAAACTTGTTCAACTTATTGACGACGTCTGGAGAAAAACTGCTGACAACGCTCTCGTCCAGTGGTTTGGTCGCTGAGGACCCGTTCATGGCGGACAGCTGTCACTGTCCTTCTGCTTTTTGAAGCGGAAATCACATCTCCATGCCGTAACTGTTTTGCAGACTTCTGAAACTCCAAGGCTACTGAACACTGCTTAATCCGAGCATGCAAGGGCTTCATGAGCTGCTGGAAGTCAGGAACTGAGTTCCCGTCAGGTGATGGTAGACTGGCGATCCAAGCATCGAAGCCTGAAAAACCATCCTGTAAAAGCTGGTCAAACCAAACAGGCCTCGGCACATCTGGAGGAGGAACTTCTGCATCACGTGTTGGGGCGTCTGCGCGGTTCAGCTTAGACGGTACATAGAAATGGGAATCCGAGGCATCAGCACCCAAGATATACGGCAGATTCTTGCGGAGCTCGGCATTGAGAGCTTGTGATGCTGCTCTGCCCTTCACAAGGGCTCCTAAAGATACCTGGGAGTCTAACAAGCTAAGCCATCTAAAGCTGTGGTGCTCCCGACAAAGGCGACGCTCCAACTGTAGGAAACCCCGCAGTTCTCCACCATTGATGTGAACTTGAGAAACATGTTTCTTCCGAAAAACTTCCTTGTAGTTCAAACACCTTGCCACTAGCTCCCAAAGCGGGTGCACATCATAGCGTCTTCTCCGGGCAACTCCTCAGAGGGGTCCCAGTGCGCCCTTTAGACGAAGCCAGGCTTTACCGGGTGGCAGAAGTTGCGACCATAAAGGCTTTGTAAGCGCATGCCGCGTGAATTCCGTGACAATCTTGGAATGGGGCACGCACCGCGGCAGTACCCCAATTCGAAGCATCTGTGCAAAATACCTCAGGCAGGACAGAAGCTCGAAGGTTGACGCAAGCCAAAGGGGCCAATACACAGAAGGTGATGAGCTCATCTTTGAGCGCATCTGACATTCGTATCACCGAACCAGGACTGCCACCTGCATGCAAAGCCTTGTAAACCGTAGACATAATGCAAAGCAACCGCCGTCTAACTATCAAGATCGACAGCCATGAGCCGACCATAGACTCCAGCAGCCCAAGGGTAGATCACGAGCGGCCAAAGTCATCAAGCTCGATACCCCAGAATGAAGCCTGAGTAACTCCAAGAAAGGCTTTCTTGTCGTTCAGAGGCAGATGGACACTTCGGTATGCTTCGACTGCTTTCTGGAGCCAAGCGAGTGGGCTCAGGGGCAGCGTCCATCTTCCTGACTACCTTCTCCAACATGACAACATCATCGACCACGATGCCAGCGAAAAAATTGCCACGAGGAAAAGTATGCTTTAGTTGGATCAGCTCAGTAGGATGTGTCGCAGAGGCCTGGAGGAGTAACGCCAAATGACTGCCCTGAGCAAACTCACAAGCCAAAAGATCACCCATGGCCATCGTGGAGAATCCAACAAAGGCGCATCCAGCAACCGAGCAAACTCCTTCAAAAACGTCACGCATCTGTTGTTGTGACAGCGACCCGTGAAGAGCATTGCTTTGCAGTCTACGATCATTGATCAAAAACTGATTTAAAAAAGTCTTTGACATCCTGGCCAGACATCTCCAAACACTCATCTGCAGATAAAATGATTGACGAAAGCTGGTGACCCGCAGCCATGCATTTCACCCAAGAGTTGTCTGTCCCTCTGTGGATCCTTTCCTACTGCGAATAAGCCACCAAGAGAGGCCAAATCAATCTGACCTTCAAAGGTAGCAAGCGACCACATGATGCCATCTTGCGGTGCAAGCTGAGCTTCTCATCCAGAGTTGCACGAACCGACTACGTTGGCAGCATCTTGAACCAGATTGGAATCAGGGTCATCATAGAGACGCAACGCAATGTAACATCATCCATGAAGGGGCGTGGATTGAAAGCTGGCGGGTCACCAAAAACGATACGGTCTGCAATCAACGGCTTGGCTCGACAAAAGCTTCAACCGGAATCTGACACAAAGGCACCAAAGGCACCAGTATTGTCGAAGTCAGTTGCAGAGTCGGAGTTGGCCCGAGTGGTCAACTGGATGGAAAGTAACTCCCATCTCGTTCTCGATTCAAAATCGCGCAAGCACAATGGAGAGCTGCAATCTCGAGGTCCGCCAACTCATTCTTCGGAGCCGAACGGCCCATCATCGAAGCATCCAACCTCCAAAGGCGAATTAGCATCCTCACTCAGCCCATTGAGAGTCTTAACGATCTCCCACTGTTCTGAAGAAAGCTTCTGGCCCAAACGCAGATATCTTGGAGCAGCTTTGGGTCTTCCGAGAACAAGACAGCAATCTGTAAGCAAACTCTGCGTTTTCTCCAAGAGCTGGAAAAAGGCTCACCAGCTCGAAACACTTCTGGATAGAGCAAGGGCATCGGCCATGGAAGCTTATTGGGCGGTGAGGAGGTGTCCAACTCATTTGAACTGGGCTTCTGCCGGCCAACAATCGAAAACAGAAAATGCTTGAACAACCCACCACACTTCAAGATGAGTCTTGGCAATGAATTCATCAAACCTGGCACTTCAATGGTGGGGGCGGCTGACCCCAAGAGCTTGGCCTTCTTCGTACCAGGCTCAATTGGCGAACAGCCGATAGGCAAAGCATCTTTGCCCAAAGGGAGCTCAACCTTCTTCGTATCAAGCTCAACCTCATTGCCGCCACCACAGCAGGGCACAGGCTCATGCATTACGCGTCGGTCGAATGAGCCGCTTCCTGTTGCGACTCTGCTCTTTGCTTCGGCCTCGCTTTGGCTTTGAACTTCGGCTTGGGGTTTGCTGCACCTTGGCTGGTATCCTTCTCTTCTGCAGCCTTCCTGCCAACCGTCTTCCGTTTTGCCAGAGACGTGTCGGTATCGCTTAGATGAGCGAGGGCGACTTCCGCCTATCTGGCGTCGAGGAGCTTGCTGAATGGCGCCTCTCCATCCTGCACCGACGGTGGAAGATGCTGCGAGAAAGGTGGAGCCGGCTCCAGAGAAAGTTCGGCCCCCAGAGCCCAGGATCCACGATCCACCGCCACCTGATCCAGCTGTAAGAGCAGTAGAGCTGCTCGAGCTCGTGCTCGAGCGACATGACCCATGACCAGGTCGGCAGCTGGAATCCTGGACGACCTGGTCATGCGTCCAGGATTCCAGCTGCCGACCAAGCTGAGAAAGCTCCCGTCTTGTGAACACTGATCCTGCTTCTGTGTTCCACCCAAGCTCTTGCCGAAAACTCTTCCCGAGGCATTCCTGGAGTCTGCGTTCGGCTGGTCAAATCTTCCCACATCAGCTTCTCGAGGAGGGATGAAATCTCCTGCAGCCTCTCCAACAAAGCTGAGCGTAGAGCTCGGCGAGCTGGTCTCCAAGGCAGCTTCCACTCCAGTCTGCTTGGCTTTCTTGGCCTTCTCGTCTGTCAAAAAACTCACAATCTGCGTGAGCTTGGACAAAGCATCCCGAAAGGAAGCGATGAAGGCCAGGATCTTCTGGTTTAGCTTCGACGTCCTCCAGCCAAGGCACTCTCTGACTTGAGGGAGCTGGCAACGAAAACGTGGGTTCTCTGCAGCTCCAGTCTTCTTGTAGTTGTGCCATCATGCGCTGCATCTGCTGAAGCGCCTCCTCTTCTATCCCTGCAGCTCTTGCTGAAGTTGGATCCAAGTCGGGGAAGGTCACTCTTGGTGGGCTCGACAACCTGGGACCAGGTGGTTTCATGGCAGAGACCCGCGGAGCAGGTTGCTCCATTGATTTCGTGATCTTTGCAAGGTTTTCCGCCATAGTACCTAGCGTTACCTCCAAGCTCTGAACGCGGGATTCCAAACCAGCATCTCCTTTTGCAGCCGTTTTCGGGCGAGCTCCCAGCTGTTCTTGTTCTGGAAGAGACAGAAAAGCAAAATGGTCGTTCGCAACATCCACAAGTCCCAGAGCAGAAGGCAGGACAGGAGAGCCCTCGCTGTCCTTGAAAGCATAGTTGAAAGGGAGAGAGAGCTCCTCCTCGTCTACGGAAAAGCCATGTATCAACGCAGGTCTCACCAAGCCCATCCAAACCTTGCAGGCTGCTCCATCTTCCATCAGCAAAGATCTGTCTTCTTGTTGAGCTGCAAAGACCTCCACTGCTATTGGTTTCGACAGCATGTCTCGAGGCAACGTGCGAGATGCCGGAGTCTTGTGCCAAACCTGATGAGGAAAAGCTGCTAGCAACATTCCCTCGAAATCGCAGATGGGGATAGCCTGAACCGTCACACCCAAAGGAGTGGTGTAACGGCATGGTGTGTAATTGATGTCTGTTTCGCCAGAAGGTGAGCAAAGACGAGGGAGATCCGGCGAACTCTCACCCTCGTCGAACTCGTTCAAATCCATCAATCAAGCAAATCAGCAGGTCTCGAAAGGCCTGGTGCAGCAATGACACGAAAGGCTTCCCGCTGAGAAGGAAGGCCCACAAAAACACTCTGTCCCAAATCTGTTCCACGCTTCACCAAGCTCTTGCAGGAACCAAAATGCCCGTAAATGCGAGGGGGGTTGAAAGAATTGCCCTCAAAGTCCCTGGCCACAATCCACACCATTGATCCTATCCCGCCCCGAGCTTGCACGATGCTCACCGTTCAAACAGCGAGTCACCCACAATGCAATCTCGTCGCAAACAGCCTCACGAACACTCCAGCTCTGTGAACCAGCAACAGTAGTGTTTGGGGCAGTAGCAGAACCAACTGTTGAATCCCGAGCGGCGACCGAAGATTTGAGCTCCTCTCCCAAGCGAGCAAGACGATGTTCCATGCACCTCAACAGAGGCGATGAAAGGGCCTGCGCGGGGCAGGCTGAACCGTCTCGACCGGACCAGTCAAGACGCGCTGCAGCACGGCCTGCTGCAATGCCCACCGCAGGTGTAAAATCAGTTCCAGAATCGGCCACAATAGAAAACCCGCCAACAACCCCAGCAAAAAAGATGAGAGATGCAGATGCGGCTCAGGGGCCTCAATCCAAGGGCAGGGAGCTGATGGTGCAAATCGAAGAGCCCCTCTGTCAAGGTCAAGCAGTTTAAAAGCTAAAGCCAAGGTAGTACCGGCACCAACACCACTGGTCAGCGCCCTGTCCATGAAGCTTAAGCCACAAAACTGCGGCAACACAAGATGTCCATGAGGAACCATGTAGGGCTGATCGATTTGCTTATCTGTTCATTTATCTACTGATTCAGCAAAATGCTAGGATCCCCGTAAAAAGGTCTTGGTTGAAGCTTGAGGAAAGCCTTACTATTGCGGATAAAGACACCAGTCCTACCACATAGTCTCGATGGGGTGCACCCCAAAGCTGGAAGTGGGGGGAAGCACGGCATGCAACAAGGAAGGGCTGCTCCCAATGGGGCAAGTTGCTACCACTCGCTCTTGATGGGGATGCCAGGGTCCTCTTGCCGAATCCATCTGGCAGATTGGTCCAAGCAGAAAGCTCTTCGGGCAAACCCGCAAGGGGGCAAGGCAGTTTGCTGGATGAGGATCACCCCAACTAAAGCAAAGACCATGTGGCAGAGCTGATGAGACTAGCATACCATTGGGCCAGGCTAGCTGACAGATCAGGACCCACATTGAAAAGCGTTCCCCAAAGGTGCATTTCTCTGCCAAGCCCCTGGTATGTAGAAACGATTCACGCCTCCTTTTGGAGATGAAGCGGGATTCGCAGTCCATGGACTTCCAGACAAGCAAAACCTGGGTAAACCGCCTCCCGTGTTCCCCCCCCCCGTGCCAGATCGCGCGCAGGCTTCTTCAGCATGGCCTGGCAGGGTTCAAGGAAACCCCCTTTTTTCCGGCGGCGCCAACCACACCAATCAATCCCGCAACGAAACACGTGAAACCCTGTGATTGCGCAATGAAAAACCTGTTTGATTTACATTGACCTTTCCGGCAAATCAAAGTGCTGAATGAAAAATGGATGTTGGGGGATCATAGTAAGCTCACCAATTGAATAAGCTGTCCCGTTTTTCCCGGGGATTCGGATTCGCCCAGAGGTATTTTTGGCCGGGCGGAATGAAAAAATCAGTTGAAACTGTGGGCAAAGAGAATCGCTGGCAAATCGGGACCCACTGAAAGATACTGACCAAACGTTCACAAAGGTTCCCTGTGGTTGTCTCCAAATTGCGGGACCAGCTTTAAAACCAACCCAAATGCGGAAGTGTTTCCTCACCAAAAAAAACACACGAAACGAGCCAGACTTCAGGTCTTGTTTCAAAAAGCATCTAGCTTTCTTCCAGCTGAGCCCGAAGCATCACCAAGCTATTCCACTCTGAAGTCGGCAGAGAATCGGGAACTCCTCCAGATGGTTGACTTACTCCTTCATTCTAAATTGTCATTTGCATTGCTTTTCCTGTCTGCCTTTCGCACATAAGCAATAGGATTTTGGCTGCAAATGACCCTAAGCACAAACAAACGGCCAAAAACAAAGGGACTTTTTGTGGGTTGGTCCCTGATCCCCAGCAAAAAGTTGAACGTTAAGCTAGTCTTACTTCCTGGGGAACCTCCGCCCCCAATGGATCATCCCCGGAGGAGTTTAATGCCACCCCCCTGCAAATTTGACTTGGAACAAGCCTCCTTGAAACACATGTGTGGGCTTGTCTGGTTCTGAAGCTTTGGTGGTTGAAGGCTCCCTTTAATCAAACCAGTCAGCAGCGCGGTCCTCAATATCCGCCATTCAAACAGGGCTCTACCCAGATCCCGCATGCTTGGAACTGGCCAACTCTTCGGCAGCCCTGAATCGTGCGTGCAAGTACACAAACAACGGACATTCTACCGGGCTTCGAGCTTGTTCTCTTGCAAAATTCCAAACATCCGCATCTTCACTTCGGTTTTTGTTGCTGCTCGTGAGCCTCCGGCCAAAAAAAAGAAAGCAACGCCCGGTCCACCCAGCGCAAGCTCAAGGGCGACGGCTTTGGGAAGGGTGAAGCGGCCTCAGACCGGCCCCGAAGCCCCGAACAGGGCGAAAGGGGGGAGGTGTGGAAGAGGGGGACCGGCCAAGCAAAGACTCAAACGACCTTTGTGGTCATGAACCCTTCGGAAATTCAGACAAGTGTAAGGATTGCTTCTGAAAGGGTCGAGCAGTAGCTGTGCTAGAGCTGTTCGTCCACTGCTTGTGTGGTACTCTAGACATAAAGGCATGGCGGTCGACTCGGCAGCGCTTCTTGCTGTGTGCGGGCCCCCGTTGGCCAAAGCATGGCAGCGGCAGTGACAGCTGGGCTTGTGAAGCCACCTTTGCTGCTCCCCACCCTGCACTGCCGGCAAAAATTCGGGGCGCCTGTGAAGAGGACGTGGTGCTACGCCTCCGCAAGGTCGGTGCGGACGAGCACCTGCTAAGGCCGCAGCTTCTGTGCCAGTACCACAGTGTGCGCAAGTTGCGGAGGTCTCTCTCGAGGACGGCAAGAAGATCCCTCGTGCCCAAGTGGCCTCGGAGGGCGAGTCAGCTGCCATGGACACCTTTGAGAGCCAGCTGCGAGCCGGCTCAGCTGGACAATCAGGTGTGAGGAACCCCAGGCCGATGGCGTGGGCTTTGGCCGGGGGATACCTGGACGTTGACCCCAAACCACGGCCTTTTGTCGTGATTGAGCCTTGTTTGGCCTCATTAGGGCTCTTTGGAGGTGGCGGTTCGTGGGGTCTCCTGATCAAGGGGTGTGGTTTGTTTACTTGGATGAGCGACCACCCCAGCATATCAGGTACCTCTAGTCAATCAATAAGTGTCCCAAGCATGCTTTACTCTACAAACCACTTCAGGGCCTTACTAACCAGTGTTGTCCACCTGGAGGCAGGAACTGGCATCCCCTATTCTACCTCCGCTTTGGCGGTAACGTGTTTTTTTAAGCTGGGGATGGTTTTTCCCAGGGCTGACAACATCCCCAGCATCACCAGCATCACTTGGACCTGGGATTGCCTATTGGCAATGATGGGTGGCAGTTGGGAGTGCTGGGGGCTGGTTTAAGTTTGGGGGGCTTTTGGCTGCCTTAGATCTTCATGAGGGTGGGTCTTGGGGTGGTTTGGGGTTGATTTAGGTGAAGCGAAGGGCTGACATCCAGTCTGATATTGCGCGGGTTTAGGGTTGACTTTGAGTGGGTTTGGGTTGGTTTTGGAGCTGATTTGTGTCAGGTGAGCACCTGGTTTAGCAGCGGCTTTAGGGTTGCCGTAGCATGTCAGCCCTTCGCTTCGCCTAAATCAACCCCAAACCACCCCAAGACCCACCCTCATGAAGATCAAAGCAGCCAACCGACCAACCAGCCAGCCAGCCAGCCAACCAACCAGGGGATTATTTTTAGTACAAAAAAAGAAAGCTCTAGGAGAAAAAAAATAAGCTCAGGTGATATCCCCAACAGCATGCTCTTTTTAGTGCTCGCACCACCCCGCAGCCCTCGCACACCAGCGTGGAACCCTCGTGTCGTGGAACCCTGGTGCAACCCTCGTGGAACCCTCGTGGAGCCTTACCTCCGGGCCGCCCCGGACCACCCCGGAGGGCATCTGGGCTGAGACCCCACAGCTTTCAGCTGTTGGGGAAAAAACACCGGATCCCCGCTTTTGCCACCCAAACAAAAATATGGTCCTTGATTTTGGTGCAAAACTAGTTGTTCCCACGATGGTCATCCACTTCTGTGTTGGCCACCCTGAATCATGCTCGAACACTGGCGAGAAACCAATGTTCAACCAGTTCGAGCATCTGACCTGAGCCTCTAGAAATAATAAGCACATCTCACATCCATCCCCAATCGGTACTTGTGACGACCCACGAAACCCCGATTAAGGTGGGGTCCCAAAGGGGCCGCCTTTGGTCTCCTTAAACAAACCATGGCACTAAATGGTGAGCACTCCAGACAGCACGGGAAAAGTTGAAAAGAGCCCGTGTCCACGGATCCATGATTGTGGAAAGACTTGGCGTTTTCGCGCCCAGTTGCACTCATGGACTCATGTTCCGACCTCAAGAAGAAACCAAAGGGTTCCAAACCTAAAAGGGGTCTACTTTTGACCCCGAACCTGGGTCCCACGCCGAGCCAACTCTTCCTCGAGGCACTCAGAGAGTGTCGAAAAACGTGTGTCCACGTGTCCCTTTGAAATGCCACTTGGTTTCGCTTTACGGCCACCCCAGACAGACCCCTGCAAAGCAAACGAAAGGTCGGGGCAGCCGGACCCGAACCTAGGGGCTGGCACAAGGAGTCCTCACTCCCAAGGATCAACTCGAAGCTGCTGATCTTACTCCAAATAACGTTGGCCTGAGGACAAACGGAGCTGGGGGTCCTGGAACAAGCAAAAGGAAGGGGTCCCACGATCTCCTAAAACCAAACCTGGAATGAACATAGAGCAAGCATCTGCGCCTGGGCAACAGTAGTCAAGTAAACTGGAGAGGCGTTCCACTTCCTGAAACGGTGGATTCCGCCAAATGGATATTGCAAGGGGGCCGCAAAAATGCCCAACCAAAATGGTGAAAAGACGTGCCAACCGGAAGTGTAAAAATTGCAAACTCAACAAGTGGGCTTGAATGGCGAACCCCCCTTCCGATGAATCATTTCCCCCTGGCTTCCCGTTAAACCTGCCCCAACAAAAGTACCCCCGACAAGACAAACATATCCAACTATTCTCTTCAGGGTTGCCCTTTTTGGATGGATTAAACTTGGACACCAGAAAATAAAAATGGAGAAAAACAAAAAAACATTCCACGGCCCCACAGCCTCTAAAACGCCGACCGTCTGCTCAAAACAAACACGATCTGGGCTCGCCCGGCCCTCCGGCTCCTCCGCAAAGCGCCGCATCACCAGCACCTGCTGCGCCCGAGCCTGGCTGGCGAGTGAGGGCCCCCCCATGGTCAACTGTTAAGTATTGACCACTGACTTCATGCCAGAAACTTGTCATGTGTTGCAATCTGAAAATATTATATTAAACGTGTGATTGTAAGGGTGCACAAAGACTTGCCAGGTCCCTGCCACTTCCCCAATCTCAAGAGTCAAGAGACAAAATCGGCCCGCGCATTTCGACCTCGTCCCTTTTCGGTTGAAAAAGTATCTTGGGCGAAGGCCTTCAAGTGGTCCACTTGCTGCGACACCCAGCCGATGGTCTCTTCGATCTGGCGGCGTTCGTTCGCGAACCCCGCGCGAATGCGCCCGTTCGTTTGCGTACAACGCACCGCCCTCATGGTCCAGGCCAAACACAAGACACACAGGAGGGCAGAACCGAAGCGAAAGTTTACAGCTGCCAGGAGCCCATTTGGACCAAGGTTTCTGGGTGTGCCTTCTCTGAAGCGAAGAAACGATCACCTTTCGCAGGTTAGGAAACACAATGCAAACTCATTTTTGACCGGCGAAAAGGTCATGTTGGAATCACCCAAAGGACTTCCAGCATCTGGCTGAATAAACCCGTCGGCAAATGTCCAAGTTCTGGTTTCTCAACGGGTTAGGGAGCAACGCCCTCTTTTTGTTTGACCCCTAAACCAAATTCCAAACTGTAGGCCTCCCAAAACGTGTGGATGTTTTTGTGTTTGTTTGTTTTTTTTGTGACAATCCTTGCCCCGAAAGAGGTGAGCCGCAAAAACATATGGGCAGTTGAAGCTTAATAGGGGACAGTCCCACAAATCATTGCCGTTGGGTAGAAAAGCCATGTGAGTGGGGGAGATGCCTGTTTTTGAGGCTTGGATCCCACCAGTCGGATCAAAGACCGTGCCCAACAAGGAAATCATCCCGTGAAAAACAATTTTGCCGGGCTTTGTCTTACAAGATTGCTCAAGAAACCCGTCTGAATTGCTCCTCTTGAAGTTTAGTCCACTTTTACTCACAAGCGCTTTTACTTATGAGCAACCCTCTTCCCCCGCTTCCCTCGATCCTTTTACAAGCCTATTCTACGTATTCTACCTTTGAGGGACTTGTTCGGAAAGCTGCACACGAGGCTCGCTGGGTGGGTCAAGACGATGATCCGAGACGCGCAAAGGAATCAGGACTGAGGAGTCACGGGTCTTCAGCGCCTTGCAAAACCGGTCAAACACTTCGCTTGTGAATAGGGCAAACGCCGATCCCAAAGAGCGACCAAAAGCACCTGCACTAGAGATATCCGAAAAGATGCGTGAATCGACCAGCAACCACGGTAACTTAGAGGGTGTCCCAATTTGTGTCCTACCTTGCCGCATTGGAGGATTTCGGGCCTCGAACGGCCTAGCTCTGGGCCAAGGGCCCCTCTGGCCTCCTCTAGCTGCTGGTGCCACTCCGACTGGATGGTGCCTCGAGCCCATGGGATCCCAACCTTTGATCGAATACCTCGCTGGGAAGTTCTTGTTGGTCAAAGGAAAACCGCTGACCGTTGACTCATCTTGCAAGCTCGAGCACTTGGCTGACCCCCACTGGTTTTGAACCTTGGAGCCCAGGTTTCCCCAACTCGTGCGGTAGACCGCCAGCAATATGGGCAGTTCAGTGAACCGGGCAACGAGAAAGACAGGGTCACTCCCCCAAATCAAGACCCGCCACCCGCCGCTTGGGGGGAATCTCAGGAAGCTTGTCTCTTCTGCTTCCCGAGAAGCAAGCTTGGCCTCTACCCATAGACTTTGGCCACACGCAGAATGCTGCACACAAGCAGATTCTTGAGAACTCAGAATATGAGCATGCAGTCGAAACCCTGGAAGATTCAATGATGGTTTTCAAAGAAAATCAGAAGTCACCAATTAAGGAAACCAAACATCCAGAGGGTCCCCACTTACTGGGCACCGGTCCATATCAACATCGACAGCCCAAAAGCAGTCACCAATGGCACGGCATCCACGTCGAGGCAACGACGCGTACACCAGGCGTCCGCATACAGCAAGATCTCCTCAAGGAATCAGAGGAGTACCCCTGAAAGTCCATCCCGACCGGGCGGCAACTCGATCTCTGCTGTGAGCCAACGTCATATGGGGGTTGGGCAAAGTTTCGAGATAGTCTACATGGGGGCACCTTGTTAAGGGCATTAAATTCGCCTTCTCCAGGGCTCATCATAGGGGTCCATGGCTCAAACATTTCGGGGCGAACTGTGTCGATGGGCAGGCTGAATTTGGGCTCCTTCTGTGGCTCTTGCAAGCTGAGGGCTACGTTCAGGCCAAGGAACACCCCGCGTTCCCGGATTCAATCACATGGGGATGGACGTTCCGGCACGGTTGATGCGTCTGTTCGAACCATGGTGGATCAGACACAGCTTCCGGCATCACATCTGCACACGAAAGCACCTGGCTGACACGTTTCGCTTGGGCTTCCTTAGCGCCAGGCACTCGCGCGCCGGGCAAACCAGACCATTTGTGGGGGCCTGATTGGCCATTTGTGAGACGACTTCTCCTCGAGGTTCCGCAGTGGCACAAAATGTCAACCGGGTCCCAAACAAGCTGAGACGCTTGACACCCAAATGGTAGAATCGGAACTTGGGCCTCAGAACCTCATGCAGTCAGGATCGGCATACTGCCATGCATCCCAAGCCCCAAGAGCTGTGAGGCAAGCTTAAAGCCCTTCAAACCAGTGGCATGTTTCTTCCTCCACGCCACGCCTCCCGAACCCCTTAAAACTCACCCGCGCGGACACCCCGCACACTGGCCGAAGCCCTCCTCGCGGCGCATGCTCAGCGCCACTGCGCCGATGTGGAAGAGCGCCTGACGCGGCTCAGCCGTGAGGGAGTCAGCTTAGAGGGCAGAACTGAAGCACTGAACTGGAAAGGGCTGCGTTCACATGGGCGTCACAGGCATTCTGGCATTCTGGGGTAGGGGGCAGCTGTCATCGCTGTTTGGTGTTGGTGCATCGAAATGTGTAGATTGTCTCGGCACCCGACCATATAGTGTCCAGTATGGTCGCCACAAACAAACAAACAAAAAAGAGCAGAGATCCCTCTTGACATCTCGTGGGCAACAGCATAGATTGCAATGTCTACTTGAGTAGGAAACGTTCAACGGGATACCTAAGTTTCTCGGGAGGCCCAAACACGCTTGGACTTCCTGAGCTCCAGGGAAGCTACCCACATTGAACACTTTGAGAGCTTGCAAGCAGATCGCAGCGGTTTCTGGGAACTACGCTTCATGTTGCCCTCGGAACTTCCAGCCTAGATTTGGCAAATGTTTTAAGGATGGTCATGAACCACAGTCACAGCGTTGGGTTGAAGCATTGAAGAAACCTTGACACGGGTGGCATATGAAACAAAGTGCGTTTACATGCAATGATTCATTGCAGCAAAGCCTGCACTGATGGACATATGCACATAGCCGCGCACACACACACACACACACACACTAGAAAACACATTACAGGAATAGCTCAACTTCGCCGAAGAGCAAAGAAACTCACACGCGTTGCCCACAGCAAACATTGGAATGCTTGATTCAAAAGGAAGCATGTTCCACGAAAGCCTGACAAATAGGCTCACATGCCCACCTCTGGCCATTGCCAGGAAGCTCACTGCAATGTTCAAGGATACCAACCACAAGCCAAAAGAGATGAATGGTTCTCTTCGCTTCCATTCGCCTTTATTTGGGTTCTCTTGTCCCTCGCATTTCGGGAATCCGTAGGACGTGAAGTCCCATCCCGCTGACCCACACTCGCCTCAAGCCACATGCCGCCCAGCGGCGCGGCCAAATCCTGGAAAATTTCAGGGCCCCCAAAAGGGCTTTCCTTTTGGCTTCCCCTTTACCAGTTCAAAAGGGAGCGCCACCAAAAACGGAGACACTCAGGCGATCTTGCATCCCTTGGCTGCGGCGTGTCTGGAAAGATTTGAGGGTCCCCAATAGGCTTTTGGGGTCCGATTAGAGATACATGCGCGTCATAGACAAGGATCACATGAAAGAATCCCTTGACCGCACGTGGTAAGCAAGAGGCCAGGGCACATCACTGGCCTGCTCATCCTTTGCGTGTGTCTGACTGGAAACAGGATCCCTTCTCCACGGTTTCAGAAACCTGAAAGCAACAACCCTTGCACCCCCGCTGACGCTACCCTTCCTGCAACCTTCGCCAGCGCCATCCAACCCCCCGATTTCCCCCCCAAGTCCCGGCGCCTCGCCGCTGGCCTGAGGCCGAAGGCCCTAAGGTTCAAGCCTAAACATTCGGGGCTCGAGACCAAAACCTCCCAGGAGAAATGGATCTGATCATTCTCCGAAAAAGGCCCAAAAGTGGAAAAAACCGGAGGAATCACAAGACTTCCTCGAGAAAGAAACTTTCGGAGGGGGGGGGAAGCGGTCGAGCAAAGCCCTTGGTGGGTGTTTGCCCATCGTTGAAGCCTGGGCAGAGGCTGGCGCACACAAGCAAGCCTGATGGGCCAAATCCAGAGTTATAACATGTTGGAATAGCCACAGGTGGCAATTCAAAGGATTTTACAACTCAGGAATGCATGCACTCCAACGCGGCATCCACATTGCCTTTAGGATCGGGTATCCATCCATGGGCAGAGCCAAACACCTCACAAAAGCGCGGTCTGGCACCTAGCTGCACTTGAGCGATGGAGGTCTGATCTGGGTCAAAAGGTTCAAAGTCCAAAGCGCCTCATGTCCCAAAGAACTAAAAAAAGATAATTTCAACGGCAAACGACGTCCTACAAAAATGAATTTCCGAGACAAAAAACATCCCGAAGAGCCCCAAAAAGCCGAAGTTCCAAGGACCCCAACGGTCCAGGAGTCGATCGAAGGGGGAAACCGAGCCCAAACGTCCGGGGCCCGAACCTCGGCGCCTGAGTGATCCCGAGAGAAAACCGGGCGGTTCTGGCGTCGAAACCTTTGAGTCCATCCCAGAAATTGGTTCCGGACACTTGGGGATCGCAGGGACTCTGGGTTGGTTCCGGACACTTGGGAAGTCCATTCCACAGAAACTTTGGGGAAGTCCATCCACTTCAAAGAGTTCCTGGGCAATGTGTGATCCTACTTCAGCAACTCTGGTTGGGATTCTTTGGGGGAAATGTGTGTGTGTGTGTGCAAATCAAGGATTTGGTTGCGAACATGAGCAGCCCGGAGTGGATCAAAATATGTTCAGCCTCCAAATCGAGTAGTCACAGGACAGCCTGTTTTGGGGATGATTTAGGTTTACAAAAGGAACCCCCAACCAAATTGGATTCTGGTGAGTGATCCTGAATTAGAAAAAATGTAGTTCGGCGAGCGTTCCCATTCTCCTTCCCTGTGCCGCATACCATGGAAGCCCAAATCCCCGTTTGTTTGCAGCGTTCTCATGAAGCCCGTTTGGAAATATGTGGTCCTTCATGGAGGATCCAAGCAGGTGCCTAGG
The DNA here is from genome assembly GCA_963377175.1 of Effrenium voratum. Taxonomy (NCBI): domain Eukaryota; class Dinophyceae; order Suessiales; family Symbiodiniaceae; genus Effrenium; species Effrenium voratum. Next base: position 116,638 of record CAUJNA010000777.1, read on the forward strand.
GCCTAAACCATCGACTAAGGACCCAACCCAAAATACATCAGGCCACTTGTCCGTGCGGATTCCTCGCTTCCAGGAGCTTGCTTCATGAGTCAATACCTGAGAGGGCTTGCTGGGGTCAACTGTCACCCTCTTGCGCCGCTCCTCAAATCAAAAAAGTGTGTCTCGCTAGAGAAATACACTCCTCGGTGCCAGCAAGCTCTAAAGGAATAAACGTGTTCAGCTGTTGAACTTACCCGCGCTTCCTGCTCAAACTAACCATCTAGCAAGGGGTGGTTGTTCACGAATTTCGCGCAACGTGTCCAATGCCCAGCCCTGACACAAGGGGATCCCCAGCTTTCATGGAGCCCGACCGCGCCGTTACACCCGTGTCGGCGGAAAACACCTGCAGGCTCAAAGCCCAGGGCTGTCCTCTTGCGCTTGTCCGGAAAAAGGTTGGCATGCCTAGAGGAACGTTTGCCATTGCCGCTTGATGTTCCAAAAAGGTAGTCTACACACCAAAGACAAGCATCAGGCTACAAGCTACGGGTGCGCTTTAGTGTGTTTTTGGAAGTTGACCTCCAATCAATGACAAACAATGCTCTTTCTGGGAAGAGAAGAACCGACCCTCCCTGTTTATCAATTTGGACGATTGCTGTCTGGGAAGACCCTAGAAAATTGCCCAACCAAAACTCTCATGTTCCACCCTGGTCATCTGTTGGCATGGAAACGCCCTGTCTCAAGAGTTCTCCAGGTTCAGTTCGCGCGACTCCGCTCACCAGCGCCTCGGCGACCATTGACCAGCGCCTCCCAAAGATGACGGCCACCCGCCTGCGCAGATTGGCTTTCTTTCTGGGGAGCGAAATGCGTCTAACATCATGCGCCCAGAACACTTTTTGCCCAGCCGACAGGTTGAACTGAGGCAGTGAGTTTTTTCGTGATTTCCCCCCCTTTTGCCTGGCAAACATTTCCGTTAACCTGCAGCAGACAGTTGCGACAAAGTCTATTATGGAGACTTGCAACACACAAAGGTGACAGCCTTTGAAGATAAATCGGAACAGACCGACGCCTGACACCCCCAATCGCCGGACAAGGACCTTCAGCTCCTTTTGCGGATTCCGCGCCAGGCAGTGGGCGAGCCCATAAACCCCCCCGTGTTAACTTGGTTGCTCTTTTGTCGTCCCCTAAGGCTCACCACTCCGCCCCCATTTTTACTATTCACCCACGACAACTTCTTCAGGGAACCTTCCGAGCCCGAAGACTTGGCAAAACCTGCGCCCCTGGGCTCAACTGGCACCCCCTGGCAACTCATCCGCCGCTGCGCAAGCCCCATGCGTCCAAAGAAAAAAAAACGCGCTTCGTGAGCGTCCAGGGTTCCAGAGCTCTTCCCCAGGGCAGAATTTCATCATTCAGCTTCGCATGTCCGAACAGTGATGTCGTAGTTACCCAAAACCAGAAATCCCTTGGTGTCAAATGCAAACCAAATTGAAGTCCTTGCAGGTAGGGGGATAGGGGGTCCATTTGCTTGGGGCCCTCTGCACTTGGAAGCCCAACATGTGGGGAGCAATGAGCAAATTGAGTCACGTTAACCGAATAAGGAGCGTACCATTCAGCCCCTTGTTCATATGGCTGTGGGTCAAATATGCGTACCCAAAATGGGTTGCCCTGATAAATGGAACCAAAGCCTACAACCTGCGGTCCACATCCTGGTGGGTTTATTTTGACCCATACCCATATCTATTCGCTGCCCTCTGATCGTGCTGGATCTCCGCACCTTCGCGGTAGGCACCGCTTCCGCTAGACCTGCGGCGCGCGCCAGTCGACTGTTGCTAGGGGCAATGTGGCCGTGGTGGTCAAAACGTCAAAACCGTTTTGGATCCCATTTTGGTTGGTGGGTGAATTCACCACCCATTTTAGAACCTATATTTTAGTGGTTGGATTGGGATGTTCACTGGGGGTACGATTTGGCTTTTGAGGCATGGCCATGTGTTGCACTCCTGCTTCGATGACGGGCTTACGCTTTGGCGGTACGCTTGTTTCACTGATGACCAGACAAGATCGACCCCTGAACTCCGGAACTCCACGGCAAGCACCCTGCACAAACTTTCCTGCCATGTAGGTCAAGGCTTACGACGAAGCAGAAAACACATGTCCATGGTATCCCTGTCACAAAAAACAAGTCCACATGCAAAAAGACCACACGCAAGGGGCTCAGCTGCGGTCCAACCCCCCCCGCCCTGAAAATGCGCCCGGAAACCGCCAAAGTAAGGACAAAAACATCCATAACCGCCAGCGAAAGTTGCAAACGCATCTGATACCTCCTATGTCAAACAAAGCCCGAAGCCCCAATGCCGAATTTCGGGATTCCAAGATTCCCCTCACTTCCCAAGCATCATGAACTCAGTGTCTCCACCCACAGATAGTCATTTTTGTTTTAGGGCTGGTATTTTGACTCGCGCTGGATTTTCTTGTTGCTGGCATTCGCAGCATCACTGGACCAGGTCGGGCCAAAGCTTTGGGACAAGAGGCGCATCCCAGCATTGCTGCATCACAGGATAAATTGCCTATTGCTGAGTTGGCGGCAGCCGAAATCAATGTCGGTTTCAGGCTGCTTCGATCTTAATGAGGGCTTTGGCCTGGCTTGGCTTCGTGTTGGCTCGGCAAGGGGCTTATATTCAGGCTGCTGCTGGCTGGGAGGGTTGACCCTGGGCTTGGCTTGGCGCTGAACAAATCGCTTTCGGGTTGATGGTGTAGCGCAAGACACAGAGCGTTGTGAGCGTGGACGCTTCACTATCTGCAGCAAGACGATGAGTGAAGTCTTGTCTACCTGGACCCCCAAGTGGCCCGTTTTTTTAGCCTTTGTACCCCTTTTTTATGGGTCAAAGGCAGAAAAAGTTGGCTTTTGGGGTCCAGGTCCTCCAAGCCATGTGACTGGAAGGCCGTTCACCTCTCTAGGAACACGTTGCGGGGCAGGTTTCGAGCGCCCTGCCAATGAGCTGGTCAGGCTTCCACTCCATTCCCGGCCCCTCACCAAGTGGCACTGGGCTGAAAGCCGCGATCCGCGACTGGAGTTGTTACGGCATTCGCTTCAGGAGGAAAAACAAAAAACAGCAAGATCTCCTTTGTGGGGGGGGCCACTCGGATTTGATGGCTCGGGTTGCCGTTTTTGGGGGGTATTTGTGCATTTGCAAAAAAAAAGAAAAAGTTCATGGGTTTTCAATAGCTTGCAGCTCCACTTAGTTCATGACTCAATGACCAAGCAATACTCCAAGTCTGCCGCAATGGTGTCGGACGTCGAGTTGCCAATGCGGAAAAAAAAAAAAAAACGATAGTTTCATGGAACTAAAGCCACATGAGAGTCAGGCAGCTTCAGCCTATCCGCTGCTCAAGCCACTAATGTGCGGTTTCGCTCCGAAGCAAGTTGCAGATGTTCTTGCTTCAGCGAGCCTCTTGGTCTTGAAGCTCATATGCTGTAAGCGTCTTTGCTCAGGTTAGGCCGCCCTCTGCGCTCTATTGCCCAACAGGCTATTAGGCAATAGGCGGCCCCAGGTCCGAGTGAGGCTTATGCTGGGGGCGCGACCGAACGACCGACCGACCGACCGACCGACCGACCGACCGACCGACCGACCGACCGACCGACCGACCCACCCACCCACCCACCCACCCACCCACCCACCCACCCACCCACCCACCCACCCACCCACCCACCCACCCACCCACCCACCCACCCACCCACCCACCCACCCACCTAAGAGAAAACTTGCCCTAGAAAAACACAACTCCCTCCTCCACCAACGTCTTCTTTGGCGGACACGGCGCGGATAGATGTTCCCACAAACATGTTGGAGAGTCCAACACCCTCATAGCCAGCCCCGCATTGCACAGGTCTCACCCCACTCGCCCAGCGCCCCGGGCGCGCCTGCCGCCCGCAGCAGAGTCTCGCTGAGACGCTCCGCCTCACAAGGCGCAAGGCGTTCGGAGCGCGAAGAACGGGCGACGGGCGGTGACAACAGTTGGACTAGCAAGGATGGCCGCAGCTCCTTTGTTGGTGCTCTGCCGTGTCTGTTTACATGGGTGGAAAAATTAGAGAAAGAATCCCCAACTCAGACTCCATCATGGGTGAGCTCGTTTCCCCCCAATTCGCCCAGAAAATGTTGGCGTCTGTTGTGGAAGAATGCCTTTAGATTGGTCAAAAGGAAAACAAACGGAAACCTCGCATATTTAGGGGAGGGCGCCCCGATTCGCGTGATAAATCCATATGTTGTGTTAGTGGGTCCTTCTGGTTGTGGGGAATTAAACCAGTCTTCATGCCCATCCCAAACTGACTATGGTATTGACGAAACTCACCACGTGTTTGAAGCGAGAAGTCTCACGCCTTTCATCTAGCAGAACCACTGGTTGACCAAGTGCCGGTCAAAGATGTGGCGAGTCTTCATTGCGGCCACAACTTTGCGAGGGAGTCATGTTCCAAATAGTCCAAGCCGCGGTGGTTTGCAACGCGATGCAAGCTGGCGTGGTTGCAAGGAACCTTAAATTGGCCAGGCCCTCAATGTCCTCCCCAAATCAACCAAAGACAGCCCCTATTGTCAATTGCTCCTCTCCACACCGGGGTGTCTCCCTAAATGTGGGAAGTGCACACAAAGTAGACACGCCCGTGCGGGCAAGAATACAAGAATCCAGCACCTGAATTCAGAGGCTCCTTGTTCTTTTCGGCAAGCCTCCGCAAAAGGGCCAGCGGGGATAGTTGCCACCTACAAATTTGGCAGAATGAACAATGTAGGGCATACAACTCACCATCCAAAAGCAAGGATGCAGGGTGAGCTGCCTACTGGGAAACCCCTTTCCAACCTGGTACCCTCAATGACTCAACAGCAGCTGGCGGGAGAAAAATGTAAGTGTCTCTTTAGCCCCTTATGTTTAGCCCTACCTAATTGATTTTCCCCTCACTGTTTAGCCCTCATTCCGTTCCCCTCATTGTTTCGCCCCTCATGTTAGGAACTCCTTTCAAATTCCTTTTAAACCACACCAAAAGGAGCGACAAGAAAAAAAAGCACGAAGGCGAGCTCCCTGATCAATCAGGCAAATGCCATCAAAACTACCGCGCCCGCCCTGGACTCCCTTGCAACACGGCATATGTCCCTTGAACGTTCCCAAAGAGGGCCCTCCCTTTGGCATGACACATGGAGGGTTGATCAATATTCCTGGCCCCCAAATAGCCACGGGTAACTCTTCCCATTTAGTTCCTGTTGAGTTTCCTTTTGATCCTTTAGTTCCTTAGTTCCATGGCCAACATCTTGTGGGTTCCTTTTGAACCCCCAAACATCAACCCTCAAGTTGGGAAACATCAACCCAAACGTGGGGCCCTTGACCCTTTCTCGCCCGACCCTTGGCTTCGGAAACCCGTCTGCCTCGAACTCCACCGCATCCGCCGCCGGGTCTGCGGGGGAGAGGTTGAAGAAGGAGGGCCTAAAGCCAAACGGCAAGCGTTTCCTTTGCGCCGACCCTTTTGGGCGGTCAAAAGAACAAAGAAAAGACTCCAACTTTTACATGGCGCCCATTTTTAAGACCCGGAACCAGCCCAAGAAAAGACTCCCACTTTTGCATGGCGCCCATTTTTCAAGACCCGGAACCAGCCCAAGAAAAGACTCCCACTTTTGCATGGCGCCCATTTTTCAAGACCCGGAACCAGCCCAAAAAAAGACTCCAACTTATACATGGTTCCCTTTTTAAGATGCCCCGGAACCAGCCCAAGAAAAGACTCCAACTTTAACATTGTTCCCCTTTTTTAAGACCCGCCAGAACAAGCCCAAGAAAAGACTCCAACTTTTACATTGTTCCCCTTGTTCAAGATCCGCCAGAACCAGCCCAAAAAAAGACTCCAACTTTTACATTGTTCCCCTTTTTTAAGACCCGCCAGAACCAGCGCAAAAAAAGACTCCAACTTTTACATGGCGCCCCTTTTTTAAGACCCGCCAGAACCAGCCCAAGAAAAGACTCCAACTTTTACATTGTTCCCCTTTTTCAAGATCCGCCAGAACCAGCCCAAAAAAAAAGACTCCAACTTTTACATGGTTCCCCATATTTTAAGACCCGCCAGAACCAGCCCAAGACAAGACTCCAACTTTTACATGGCGCCCCTTTTTTAAGACCCGCCAGAACCAGCCCAAGAAAAGACTCCAACTTTTACATGGCGCCCCTTTTTTAAGACCCGGAACCAGCCCAAGAAAAGACTCCAACTTTTACATGGCGCCCCTTTTTTTAAGACCCGGAACCAGCCCAAGAAAAGACTCCAACTGTTACATGGCGCCCATTTTAAGACCCGCCAGAAACAGCCCAAGAAAAGACTCCAACTTTTACATTGTTCCCTTTTTGGAAGACCCGCCAGAACCAGCCCAAGAAAAGACTCCAACTTTTACATTGTTCCCTTTTTGGAAGACCCGCCAGAACCAGCCCGAGAAAAGACTCCAACTTTTACATTGTTCCCCTTTTTTAACACCCGCCAGAACCAGCCCAAAAAAAGACTCCAACTTTTACATGGCGCCCATTTTTTTAAGACCCGCCAGAACCAGCCAAAAAAGACTCCAACTTTTACATGGTTCCCTTTTTAAGATAAGCCAAAAACAGCCCAAGAAAAGACTCCAACTTTTACATTGTTCCCTTTTTTGAAGACCCGCCAGAACCAGCCCAAGAAAAGACTCCAATTTTTACATTGTTCCCAAGAAAAGACTCCAACTTTTACATTGTTCCTTTTTTAAGACCCGCCAGAACAAGCCCAAGAAAAGACTCCAACTTTTACATGGCGCCCCTCTTTTTAAGACCCGGAACCAGCCCAAGAAAAGACTCCAACTTTTACATGGCGCCCATTTTTTAAGACCTGCCAGAACCAGCCCAAGAAAGACTCCAACTTTTACATTGTTCCCTTTTTAAGATGCGCCAGAACCAGCCCAAGAAAAGACTCCAACTTTTACATGGTTCCCTTTTTAAGATGCGCCAGAACCAGCCCAAGAAAAGACTCCAACTTTTACATTGTTCCCCTTTTTCAAGATCCGCCAGAACCAGCCCAAAAAAAGACTCCAACTTTTACATGGTTCCCCATTTTTAAGACCCGCCAGAACCAGCCCAAGACAAGACTCCAACTTTTACGTGGCGCCCATATTTTAAGACCCGCCAGAACCAGCCCAAGAAAAGACTCCAACTTTTACATGGCGCTCCTTTTTTAAGACCCGGAACCAGCCCAAGAAAAGACTCCAACTTTTACATGGCGCCCCTTTTTTAAGACCCGGAACAAGCCCAAGAAAAGACTCCAACTTTTACATGGCGCCCCTTTTTTAAGACCCGGAACCAGCCCAAGAAAAGACTCCAACTTTTACATGGCGCCCATTTTTTTAAGACCCGGAACCAGCCCAAGAAAAGACTCCAACTTTTACATGGTTCCCTTTTTAAGATGCGCCAGAACCAGCCCAAGAAAAGACTCCAACTTTTACATTGTTCCCTTTTTGGAAGACCCGCCAGAACCAGCCCGAGAAAAGACTCCAACTTTTACATTGTTCCCCTTTTTCAAGACCCGCCAGAACCAGCCCAACAAAAGACTCCAACTTTTACATGGCGCCCATTTTTTTAAGACCCGCCAGAACCAGCCAAAAAAGACTCCAACTTTTACATGGTTCCCTTTTTAAGATAAGCCAAAAACAGCCCAAGAAAAGACTCCAACTTTTACATTGTTCCCTTTTTTGAAGACCCGCCAGAACCAGCCCAAGAAAAGACTCCAACTTTTACATTGTTCCCAAGAAAAGACTCCAACTTTTACATTGTTCCTTTTTTTAAGACCCGCCAGAACCAGCCCAAGAAAAGACTCCAACTTTTACATGGCGCCCCTTTTTTTAAGACCCGGAACCAGCCCAAGAAAAGACTCCAACTTTTACATGGCGCCCATTTTTTAAGACCCGCCAGAACCAGCCCAAGAAAGACTCCAACTTTTACATTGTTCCCTTTTTAAGATGCGCCAGAACTAGCCCAAGAAAAGACTCCAACTTTTACATGGTTCCCTTTTTAAGATGCGCCAGAACCAGCCCAAGAAAAGACTCCAACTTTTACATTGTTCCCCTTTTTCAAGATCCGCCAGAACCAGCCCAAAAAAAGACTCCAACTTTTACATTGTTCCCTTTTTAAGATGCGCCAGAACTAGCCCAAGAAAAGACTCCAACTTTTACATGGTTCCCTTTTTAAGATGCGCCAGAACCAGCCCAAGAAAAGACTCCAACTTTTACATTGTTCCCCTTTTTCAAGATCCGCCAGAACCAGCCCAAAAAAAGACTCCAACTTTTACATGGTTCCCCATTTTTAAGACCCGCCAGAACCAGCCCAAGACAAGACTCCAACTTTTACGTGGCGCCCATATTTTAAGACCCGCCAGAACCAGCCCAAGAAAAGACTCCAACTTTTACATGGCGCTCCTTTTTTAAGACCCGGAACCAGCCCAAGAAAAGACTCCAACTTTTACATGGCGCCCCTTTTTTAAGACCCGGAACAAGCCCAAGAAAAGACTCCAACTTTTACATGGCGCCCCTTTTTTAAGACCCGGAACCAGCCCAAGAAAAGACTCCAACTTTTACATGGCGCCCATTTTTTTAAGACCCGGAACCAGCCCAAGAAAAGACTCCAACTTTTACATGGTTCCCTTTTTAAGATGCGCCAGAACCAGCCCAAGAAAAGACTCCAACTTTTACATTGTTCCCTTTTTGGAAGACCCGCCAGAACCAGCCCGAGAAAAGACTCCAACTTTTACATTGTTCCCCTTTTTTAAGACCCGCCAGAACCAGCCCAAAAAAAGACTCCAACTTTTACATGGCGCCCATTTTTTTAAGACCCGCCAGAACCAGCCAAAAAAGACTCCAACTTTTACATGGTTCCCTTTTTAAGATAAGCCAAAAACAGCCCAAGAAAAGACTCCAACTTTTACATTGTTCCCTTTTTTGAAGACCCGCCAGAACCAGCCCAAGAAAAGACTCCAACTTTTACATTGTTCCTTTTTTTAAGACCCGCCAGAACCAGCCCAAGAAAAGACTCCAACTTTTACATGGCGCCCCTTTTTTTAAGACCCGGAACCAGCCCAAGAAAAGACTCCAACTTTTACATGGCGCCCATTTTTTAAGACCCGCCAGAACCAGCCCAAGAAAGACTCCAACTTTTACATTGTTCCCTTTTTAAGATGCGCCAGAACCAGCCCAAGAAAAGACTCCAACTTTTACATGGCGCCACCAGCCCAAGAAAAGACTCCAACTTTTACATGGCGCCCATTTTTTAAGACCCGCCAGAACCAGCCCAAGACAAGACTCCAACTTTTACATTTTTCCCAAGAAAAGACTCCAACTTTTACATTGTTCCTTTTTTTTAAGACCCGCCAGAACCAGCCCAAGAAAGACTCCAACTTTTACATTGTTCCCTTTTTAAGATGCGCCAGAACCAGCCCAAGAAAAGACTCCAACTTTTACATGGCGCCACCAGCCCAAGAAAAGACTCCAACTTTTACATGGCGCCCATTTTTTAAGACCCGCCAGAACCAGCCCAAGACAAGACTCCAACTTTTACATTTTTCCCAAGAAAAGACTCCAACTTTTACATTGTTCCTTTTTTTTAAGACCCGCCAGAACCAGCCCAAGAAAAGACAAATTGCTCCAAAAACTCAACAGGTGTACGAGAGCGCGGCCAAACACTCGGAAAGCTCCAAACAGGTGTACGGTGTGCCGCACCCCGCAAAAGTGGCGGCCCTCCTTTTTTGGCTTTCCCTTTACACAACCCCCAAAAAGCGCGGCTTTCCCTTTACACAACCCCCAAAAAGCGCGGCTTTCCCTGTAAACAACCCCCAAAACGCGCGGCGGGGCGGCTCTTCTTGGTTTAGAAAAGCAGACCCAACTGTGTCCAAAGTCGGGTCCGCTTCTCGGCCCGCAGCTGGTTATTCCGGGTGAGCTTCTCCAGCACGCGTGCGGCCTCCAGAGGCCCCAGGTCCCGGATGATCCTGCACGGGTGTTGAGGCTGTGGGGGGCAGGGTTTAGGTGGGCTTAAGGCGTTTACTTTAGGTGGAGTTGAGAGGTTTGGCTGGGTGTAGGAGGTGGGGTTCTGATGTGCTGAGGTCGATTTTGAGGGGTTTTAGGGTGGGATTTGGGCTGATGTAGTTGAAGCGAATTCAACGACCATTGTGTGGGGTTTGATTTGGCTTGTTCAGGAAGCAAGTGCTTCTTGCAACCAAAGGACCCAAGAAAAATGATCACTTGGGAAAAGACGCCAAGCGGAAGCCACAAGCTCAAGGGGAACCGAACTTCATTTCGCAAAGCTCGGATCTGTCCACATCGGGGCGAGGGGTGAACCCAACCCAAGTCCTTTCTGCGGCTTCTGCTGAACTCGGGTGGACAGTGATCCCGGGTCGCCATCAAAGCAAACTTTGCGGGGCAAATGGGAGTTGACAACCCAAGATAGGGATCTATGACAGGAGCCTTCGGAATGAGGTCGCAACCCCCCCTTCACGAGATCGCTATCATAGCAATGCAAACACCGATGCTTTCTTGCACCCCAATTAACGTTAACCACCAGTCGATGATACTCAAAAGACAGCGAGTGTCTTTGCTCCAAGTGTATCGAATGCATCTTGCTCGAGTAACCTTACTCAAGGGCATCTTGCTCCAGCATATCTTGCTCCAAAAGAAACGCCCGATTGTACCCTGCTCAACTGCATTTTCCTCAAGTATATATTGCTCGTGTTTCTGCTCGAGAGTGTCTTGCTAATGATTTAATCCGCATTGCTTTCTCGTGCGTATCTTGATCAAGCCTATCTGGATCAACTAGTTCTCGCTCAAGTGTATCTTGCTCGAACTCTTGCATAAAAGACCCGAGAAGTGAAATACAAGTGGCGAAAGTGGAAAAAAAGGGGGGGGGGGGGGGGGAAACAGTTCACAGTGGGCTATGTGCTTGATAGTGATTCTGAGGCAGTGATGTATACACAGTGATATACACAGAGATAGTGAGACGCTCTTTTGAAATTAAAACAACTTCGCAGTGCGTCCGAAGAAACCTCCAAACCAGGAAAGGGCTGCTATTTCACGAGCAACGGGTGCGAAGCTCGCGCGCGGTAGGTGCGCCTCCTGAGCCGTGCCATCATCGTTTGGTCCCGGCGGCTCTCGAAGGCCAAGCTTTCGCTGGTCGGCTGTGAGCAGCTCCTAGCGAGGCCGAGTCAACCGAACAGGGATCAAAGGGCCAAAAAATCACAACCGAAAATCAGGGATCAGGGGGCGGATTTGCATTGGATGAGCCGGATCTGTTTGCTTCTTTACCCGGATGAACTCATTGCAGTATGCATTGCTGTGAAGCTCGGGTACCTAAACAATTGAGATCCGCCCGTCGTGAAGATGACAACGTCCGCCTAAAAATAAACATGCCGAAGCGCATGACAAATGAAAGCTATGTCTAAATTGGCCCAATGTTCCATTGCTCAAAAGCTGACCGGTCGAAATCATTCCCCCCATTGCGGCCAAACCAAACTTGCGAGACTCAGGTCGCTTTTGGCGGAGACTGCAGCCGAGCTTCGGCAGTGGCAGCAGCGCGTCGTTGCCGAAGTCCTGCAGTTGACATGGCGACGGTTGTGGCGTGGTGAGAGGCAGCCAGCACATGAAATGTGCTCGGCGCAAGGGCTGGCGGCGAGAAAGGCAAAGAGTCAAGGTGCACAGTCCAGACAGAAACGGAAAAGTTGGATTTCTCGCCACCGGACGTGTGGGAACCCAGTACCCCACCTCGAAGCTGGGGTTCATTTGGAAGCCCTGGCCGAGCATGAAAAAAATGGCAAAGATGCAACAGAACGAAAGCAGCTTCAGCGGCTAAAGAAGCGCAATATCACGTGCGTTAGAGGGACTTGTGGCAAAACAGCGGGCAGACAGCAAGTCCAAAATGGCTTGCTCTCCCCAAAGCTGGAATACGGACACAAAGGCTTGGACTACCTTCGTAGCCAGCCCTGCGCCGAGAAAAACGATTTGCACAGGTCCTCTCGTTGCAAGACATGCAGTGTGACACATAGCTACGGAACAACAGCTCCCAAGCTTGGACTCTTAGACTCTCTCGCCAGCAAAAATGAGCACGAGAGCCCGGCAGAAGACGAATTGCTTGATCTGATGAGAGCACTCCCACAAACCTCAAATTTCCAAGAAAAGTCAACAAGGACCTTGATAAAATGGGAACTAGTCCCAGTTGGAACAAGTGAGCTAGTCGCCGAACGTGTCTGATCCACCATTTCCAACACCAATCCGCGGGCCCCTGCATTCGTCCCCGAATATCAATTCGCCTCTGTCTCTCCTGGGTTTCTCCACGAAAAAAAAAATGCGCCTGCGGCCTCCCTTGGACCGTCCCCATCTTCACCGTGAAACAATGGGAAAGATAAGGTATCGGGCCTTTCTTGTAGGATGCCCGTGTCATCCGCCGCAAATAATGACTGAAAGACCCTTTGCAGCAGAAGACATTGAATTTGTCGAAAGAGATCAAACCAAGTCAAGGGCTTTGCTCAGGAAAGCCCAGCGTGCGCTTGGCACTCTCAAAGCACGATGGAATGTCCAGTTCTCTCTTTGTCGTGCATGCAGAATGTTTTAAAATGGCTTCATGACCCATGCGGGCTTTGGTTTCTAATCATTCGGCTGTCAGAAATCACCGCGTCCCGCGTTGCGTGGTTTACTCACTGTGGCGCGGTCTCTCATCCTTCTGGCTGACAATGCGGATGTCAAGGACCATCCTTCGGTCGCAAGAAGCTCAAATGCGGGTAAGTGCTTTTTGAGGTCCACCCCTTTTCAAATTAAGCTCAAGGCAACCTAAAATGTAAGCACCAAAACGGGTTTTCGCGCTTCAAACCCTTCTCCCCTTCTCCCACCCAAACGGCTTTCTCAGCCTTGCACACCAGCGGCACGGCATTCTCCGCCGCATGTTGCGCCGCGGGCAAGGTGCGGAGGTCGACCCGGAGCTCCACCACCTGCGCAAACCCATTTGACCCGTTCCCAAGCGAAAGCCTCAAGGGTCTCTCTGCGAGGACTGCGAGGACTGAAAGGAGGCCGAGAGTTGAGGCAGCGGTCGAGAAGAAACCGAGGTCGGCCTGCCGGCGGTCGGCCAGGAAGTGGAAGGGGATTCGGAGTGCGCTGGAGTGGAGGCGGAAACCGTCGGCGAAATCACCCCGGACATGCCGCTGGAAGTGTTGCCCAGAGGCCATGGCGAGCAAGAGGACACCCGTCTTGCTTCAGCGAACCAACAAAAGTTAGTGGGAAAGATGGGGACAACCAAACGACCAGGTTGACCGCTGCAGTGAATCATCTTCCGAGTACATCAAAGACCCATGAGACCTCTGAGATCTTGGCCCGGTCCTCTTCTCGGGAACCAAGGCATAGAAATCCAGTGGATTGGTGCGCCTTTTCTGGCGCCAGCCCTGGACAGGAAACCCCAAACAGCGCGAAGCTAAAGCTCTACTACGAGAGCATCCAACCGAAGAAAATCAAAAGCCGGACTGCGCCCAAAAACAAAAGGAAAAAAACGTGTTTTTTCCAGGTAAGTCCCCATGTCCCGTCATTCTCCCAAAAGCCCCGGCGGGTTCGCCCGTTCCAAGAAACCGGGGGAAGCCTCGCGCCTGCTCCTCTGGCCCCCCAGTGGTGTCCAGCGCGGCCAAGCTGGCGATCCTCATCCGGAGTCAGTTAGACAGATGCATCCCATTTGGATCCAAGCTTTGGATCCTCGGATCCTTTTCGTGAACCTTTCCTGGGATCCTTTTGGGATCGCTTGGGATCCGAAGCTTCGGATTGGATCCTTGAAGCCATTCAACTGGGATTTGGGATCCGTTCGGGATGTGGTGCGTACGGGTGTTCCAGGCAACACCGATCCGCGTTTGGGATCGAAGCCCCCGCTTCAGGTAAGCCAAGTCGCATGTCCCGCAGCTCCGTGACCTGCACGAGCGAGCGTTCATGAACGCCTAGAGGCGACCTGCTTTTCCTCGAGGAAACAGTTGGGTTCTTTAAAGGGAAAACCAAATGGAAGACACCCCCTGTTTTTGATTTGAATCCAAACCGCAAATAGAGGCAAACCCACTGTTGTCCAAGGCGGAGCTGTGGATGCTGGGAACGGAGATACCGTTCGTGGACATCCGATAGACCAAGCAGCCCCAAAACCCCAATCTGCCGGGTCTGAGGTTGGCAGCCATGCATTCTGCGGGGCATTTCGTGTCGCCCCATTCGCCCCAAACAATTGAAAAAGCGCTACTATACTGGTTTACCCAAACTCACCTAATCATCCTGGGCCATGGAGGAAGTTTTACGCAAGAGCATACCTCCTTGACTCAAGCGGTCTTGGTGCATTTGTCCGTTGCGGCCTTGTTCGGGGCTTCCACTATTCCACGTCCAAAATTGATCTGCAGCACAAACCACTCCCACCCTGAGGCAACCCAAACCCACCCTGCAAACTACCCTAAGCCCACCCTTAACCCTGCCCTAAACGAACCTAAAACCGACCATGAACCAACCTTCAACTAGCCCTCAGCCAAACCTAGCCCAACTCACTCCCTATGATTAAGTTTTATGTGGGTAGGCAAAGGAGATCACAAAACCCAAGCGGGCAAAGTGAGCCAACTACTTTCACCGCCGGCAAAGTCGAATGACGCAGACAACTTACCGGGCCCTTGCCCAGAAGACGGAGCAAAGTACCTCAACACAGCGTGCAAGCGAAGTCCCTTGGCGACCTCCGTACAGGGAAATGGACTCACTGTTGACCAAAATGGGGTGACTTGGGCGAACGAGCTGACCATGTCCAACGATGACGCAAGCAAGGAATGCAGCTACGACAGCTTGCAGCGCTCCCCAAACCAGCACTCACCTTGCCCTAAACGAGCCCTACATCAACCCTCGACGAACGATCGACCAACTTCAGCCAACTAGAAAGCCAAAGACCAGCCCTAAACGCACACTAAAACCAACCCAAAACCAGCCCTAAATCAGCCGTAGACCAACCCTGAACCACCGTAAGCCCACTCCAAACACTTTGATCTCACTCTAAATTAACCCCAAGCCTAAACCCCACCCTCAAGTCACGCAAAACCCACAGCCAACCAGCACCAACCCTACCCACTCTGAACCCACCATACAACCAACCATAAACCAACCCCAAACCCAGCCGAAAACTCCAACCGTCACAAAAACGGTGGCTTCGGAACAAAGCTAAACTAGAAGTCCGTGCGCAGTGAAACAAACTCAGGTCACAGCCTGAGAACACGAACTATGTTTCGGCATGGGAAACCAACCTTCTAACAGCGAGCTTCCTTTCAGAGTTTCCCAAAAAAAAATAAAGCAAACTCTCCAACGATACGTGCAAGAGATTCCCAATAGGTTTTTGCAAGTGTCCAAAGACGAAACAAACGTTCACAGAAACTAGGTATTTTTTCGAAAAATCGGAAAAACATTATTGCAGAGGACATTATTGGTATACCCTATCATGTTTCCTGGAACATTGTTTTTTTGTCCCAGCAGTCAGGAATGTATAGAAAACAAAAAACAACTCAAACAATCACGGAAATAATTGTGCAGAGGACATTGTTGGCATACCCTGCCATCCATCTTATAACTTTGCTTTTTTTCCAAACAGTTTACTCTGAGGGGTTGTTAATTCATTTAAAATACCTTGCCTATTGCCAAGCCCTAGCCTGGATGCCTAGCACGGAACGAGTTGATTTAACTCCCTTTATCTCCTTTCATTTGTCTCCCGTTAACTCCCAGCCTGGATAGACAGAACAAGCCTGCTTCACGCTGGAAACGTTGCTTCCCCTGGAAAGCCACATGCGACAGAAGAGTGCAATCATCAGTTCGGAAGATACATGCGTTTTGCCTTGAACAAAAAGCAAAATATTTAACTAAGTATCTAACCAGTGACCTGCTCCTTCTGTACTTGTGACACAAGCGTCCACTTTACACCACCCCAAGCAAGCCCTCGACATTGCCACCTTGTTGAGTCCAACGTCAAAACAGGTGGTGACGACAATTGTATAAGACGCAACTGGAAATCTGACTGGCCAAGAGTTCGCAGCAAGGTCTCTGAAAAACGCCAAGGAATTCTCATCAAGTTTAGCCTACTGCAACCGGCAGCTGCGTGATTCCTCTTTTTTACTACAAAACCTCGCGTTTTGTGGAATCGCCGCTGCCTTTGTTGAAGCGTCGTTTGTCCCCCATCCATGGTTCCCCCAACTTGTTTGAAAACAACCGAGAAAGACAAGTGCAGAAGAAAGAATGGAAGGGGACCAAAGATTTAAATTTTAGCAGTTAAGTGGGGCTTTCCCACTAAACCACAATAAGCATGCTTCCCAACAACCATGCTTCCCAACAACCATGCTTCCCGGACGCCCCGCCTCCTGCACTGCCAAGATCCTGTCCCCCCGCCGCAGGCGCACCGCCGGGCCATTGCCCACGACTCGCGCGCGGGTGCCATCCAGAACCACCAGCTCCCAGTTCAGGTCAGGCGCCGGCACCGACAGACCCACCTGTGGCAAGTGACATCCCCTGAACTGCCTAGTGGCAAGGAAAGTCCCAGCAATTTCATGAACTCTTCACTTGAAGAAACCCAGCAGCCCCAAAAAAATGGGAATGGGGTCTCTTCAAAACCTCCTGCGCCCAGTGTTTCCAGGCAAAACCTGCGAACCAACCCATTGAACTTCAGTTGACAATGCATACTTCACGTTGACCAAAGCTTTGGAACGCCTTTTTTGGAGAAAAAGACGAAGGAAAACGAGAAAGAAAAAAAGGCGCGCTGCGCGCCTTGAGTCCCAGGAAGCCGAAGAGGGCCTTGCGGTCCTCCGCGTGGCGGCGCAGCAGACGCACCACGCTGCCCGTACCTGTGGCCCAGAGAAATGCACCGGGACCAGCTAAGCAGCATCCCAAAGCTTACAAAGTAAGTCATCTCGGACCTGCGATTGGAAAGTTGCAGAACACCCAAAATCCCCTTCTGTTTCGTTGTTCTGTGTTTTTTTTTCCAAAGTGGACCCCGTTTGGCCTCCACGACAATGAGTTGGGTTGAGACCCCATGCTGTGAATGATTCTAGACACATCGTCACCCTCATCTTGGAAAAGGGATGGAAGACGGGTCGATGGAAACCCAAACAACAAGCACATCGTTTGGGCTGGAGAGCAACTCTCTTTTCGGCCACTTGGATCTCACCATTTGCTCTTTCGAGGTGCAGCGCGGCATGGGGATGCTGACTGAACCTTGCGGAAAACAAGCGGGACCAATGTGTCCTCAAGTGGTTTGAAAGCCGCGAAGCAACGAAGATCAATTCATTTCCCTTGCAGGGGTTCCTCAAAGGATACATCCAAGCCCTGCTCTTTTTGAGGGGGATCCTCCGAATCAGCTGCTAGTTGAGTTCAGCGGCCGGATGACCCGCACCCCAAATCCGCACATCTGTTCGCTATGCACGTTGACTGCTGTGTCCCAAAACACACACACACACACACACACACTCTTAAACTCCAGATGGAGGGCGCTAATCTTTCGAGTACAACTGATGAGTCTCGAGTACAACTGATGAGTCTCGGCTGAGTTCTGCTTGCAAGTCACTTGGCTTCACTTTAGAAACGAAAACGTTACAGGAAAGAACAAGAAGCACAAACAGCGCCGCAACCAAGGGGCCAAAAGGACATTCAGAATCACGGAAAGCAGGTACGCCGGATTGATCAGATCCGGTATCCCATGACTGAGGTAGCTTCGTTGAGTGCGGTCCCTCGCCGCACTCCCCTGCTACTAACAGTGGTGACAGGGTATTCTGTCACTCCGCACACACACGCCCCTCAGTGAGGGGCGAGAAGTCTCTTTTTCAGCAGGAAGATCACATGCTCAACTTTGTGTCCCTATCGTTTGCCAAAATATCCACCGCGGCGAGGGGAACGCGAAACTGCCCTAAGCCGCTCAGAAGACGGGAACGAAAGATCACCACGATGAGCATTACGGGTGTCGCCATAGAAGGCTGGAGGGAATTGCAAAGCAGTCGAGCGATCACCGTCAGAAATAGGGGGAGCATAGGTGAACATTTCCTCGACTCGGATTGCGTCCGAATTCTGCACGTCAACAAGTGATTGATCACGGGCATGATGTGTGGAGAAGGACTCCCTGCGAGAAAGAATGCGTTGGTATCCTTGATGCTGCCAGTCGCGAATGCTCCACGCCTGACTGTGTTCACCAGTCCCACCAATGGGATCAGTTACCCGCTTCCACGAGTTGTCTGGTAGGTCAGGTACGGTTTCTCCTGGTTGCCACAGCTGAGGTTGTCCCGGAGTGTAGATCCGCACCCGCTCCTGATCCTGCCAGACCGAATATTCGAGCCATGGGTACTGCTTTGCATCCTCGATGTCCATGCCGAAGTGAGAGACAGGGCGTACCGCGGGTTCAGATCCAGCTAGTAAAGAAACAGTCACCATGTACAACCATGCACAATCAGCAACCAAGCAAGGAAGCACAAGCATGAAAATCACCCTTTTGTGCCATGCCCAACACGCATCAGTCTAGTCATCATTTAGCTCGAAGATAGGCTTCACCTTGGCGGTGGAGCTGCATGATTGGGTCGTAGGCAGGTATGGATCAGAGACCCCAATACACTCTGGTGGTGCAATTCCACGAGATGCACGTACTGGTTGGTGTTGTTGGGATGCATGACGCGCGCGATCCGACAGTTGTTGAGAGATCCCATGTTGAAGACGAGTCAGATCCTCAGTGGAGAAAGCCGCCGCATCCGATGATCTAAGAATCGCATCCAACATTTGCGGTGACATACACCATGCCGAGGATTGCGTGGCCACGCTATGTTGATCAGGAAAAGACATCGAGTCGAAGTCTTGACCAGCTTGAGGGGCAGCGACTCGCCGATAGCCCTCTGTGGCCCAGTCTCTTTTGTACCAAATGCTGTCGTTGGGCTGCGCACCGTCTTGATCAGGATTTGGGACATAGAACTCCTTCCACTCTCTGTATGTGTGAGGCGGAGGTGGAGCATCATGTTCGTCCTGTGGAGTCCATGATCCCGGATGAAAGATCTTGACCCACTGGGCATCTGGCTGTTGAGGATCCGGACACCACTCCAGCCACGGCATGACAACTCAATCCCTTGATGACAGATTGAGAGGTGTACGGCTGCAGACAGCTATTACTACATGTGACACAACATCAACCATGCAAGCAAACACTTTTGTAGCAGGGCGCGGCTCAGGTGTCGAAGTCACTCGCCCCAATCAAATTGAATTGAATATCCAGGAAAGACGAGGACGAGCATCAGCCACCATCTGAGTTCGAGGATGCCGACGAAGAGGACAGTCCAGCATACATGAGGTCTGGTGATCCCGAAGCGAAAACTGGACGTGCAATGTTGGGGTGCGGATGACCGAGCCGTTGATATCCTCTGGTGACCCAGTCACGATACGATACTGCCATGTATAGAAGGACGCATATGAGACCGGCTGGGAAACAGAGCCCATATTGGTGCCAATGACGTCGAAAGTCAACTAGATGCTCCCGGAAGCCCACCTTTCGAAGAAGTCTATATGTACCCAGGGTGCATTCAAATGCGGACGCAGCAGGTATTGCCATTTGCTTTCCTGGACCCAAACCGAGGAAATGGGAAGTTTGATCTCAACCGGAATGGCAGTATTGCCAGCACGTAGAGAACATTGTCAACGAGTGTAGAAAGGTGTCCAAAGAATGCCATTGTGCAACATCATCATAGATTCCACAGCGGCGAAGCTCAGCCAACATGGTGAACATGCAACCAATGAAATCTACAGTGTGGCGGCGACATGAATGCAAGCGGCAATTACTACCAAGCAAATGACAACGCAAGCACAGACAAGCGCATCATCAAACAAGTGCAAAGCAAGAAGAGGACGGACGAGTTTTGAACCTTTCCTCAACCGTGACACAGCTGCCGCTCCGGGCTCATAAGTGAACGAAGGGGACTGCTCACCCACTGAGTAAGCGGGCGGTCACGATGAGGTGACACAGCGCCTTGTCAGTGAGCTTGGTGAGGTAGCCGGGCTCCAGTCCCCACAGAGCCGCCATCGCCACAAACGTAGGTGCGTCTCCTTTTGGCATGCGTTGGCGCGCCTGAAGGAGTTGCATCGCCATGGAATCCAAGGACTTGTTGCCGTTGAGACGGGACGGGTGATTGGCCCACTTGATCAATGACGCCAAAGTGGTGGTTGTGGGCGATTGCTTGAGATACAAGCGTGGCTGATCACTAGTCCATGTGTAGTACTTGATGACGTCATCCGGCGTGCTGTGCATGGTGAGCAATTGTGACGCCGCCGGCTTGGAAGGCGGTGAAGAAAGTCCGTGAAGAGACTGAATGATCCGGGGTTGCACCGCGCCATCACACGGCTTGCCATCAAGGGCCGCTGCGCTGGCCGTAGGGAGGGAGCTGGGAGGTGACGAAGATTGTGTGTGGTTGACCGGTGGTGGTGTAACCAACTCTGCATCATCCTTCTGGTTTGGCACCGTGGGGGAAGTCGAAGCGCGTAACGATGCTGAATACTGAGCCTGGAGCAACTCATGAGCACGATTTAGATCATTGTACTTCTTGACCATGTCATCCGTCTGGGTAGAAGGCGTGAGAGTTGCGTGGTGTTGCTTAAGAAACTGAAGTACCAAGTTGGCCAAATGGTCATGAACCTTGATCCGCTGATTGAAGTCGTCCAGGTTGAGCCCCAGTGAGCTAGCAAGGTCCTTTTCCAAGGTAAGCAGGTTGATCGACTGGGAACGTCGTAGTAGTTTGGAACAGGTACTCCAAAGTAAGGCCTCGGTGCGAGTGCGAAAGCCTTCCCACGTCACGAATCTGCCGTGAGCAAACGGTCGGAGCAGCCAGTTGGTGAGGCCCCCATGAATGACCTGAACCAGGCGAACGTCACGAATGTCCATGCCGGACATGTCACGTAGGTTGTTGTGCGGGGTGTTGGCGACCGTCATGGGCAGGCTGAAGTTGTAGAGCTGGTTGATATCTAGCATGCCATCTCCAGGTGTCCAGTCAGCCGATGGTGTAAGCCAAGCTTTCTGAGGTCGAACCGGCAGGGCTGCAGGGTACCCAGGTGATGGTGTAGTTTGCGAGGGAGTGACCGGTGGCGGCATCACGGGCGTCATGAACTTCGTTGGCGTGGGCTCTGGAGGAACCGGCATCATGTAGTTGATCGGTGAATGATGGAACTGCTGCGTGGGGTTTGGAATCGATTGATAGTTGCTCGGCATCACCGGGAAATTGTTGGCGGAGTTGTAGCCGGAATTGTGTTGCCAGGATACCAGGTTGTTCCAATCCATGCCCTCCGAGACCTGGTTGTCATTGTGTTCGCGTCGGCGTGCTTTACGAGCTTGAGGGGAAGGACTCCGATCACGTCTGCGCCGAGTCCTGGATCTGTCACGATCATCACGTCGAGACATGGTGGCGCAACCAACTCACAATCGTCACACTTCAACCTTGAGAGAAACGAATCCGACAAAATGCAAGTCAATGCAAGTTCAAGTCAGCGGCCATCACCATTGCTACGAATCCGACAAAATGCAAGTCAATGCAAGTTCAAGTCAGCAGCCATCAGCAGCTATGGTGAGAGAAATGAATCCGACAAAATGCAAGTCAATGCAAGTTCAAGTCAGCAGCCATCAGCAGCTATGGTGAGACGTCTCTATGATCTGACAGCTGTCTTCCCTTTAGTGAAACCCCGTTCCTGGTTAAATGTGAAATTCCGCTGTTCTATGATAAGAACGTTGAGGTCAAATTTTCCGACAAAGCCGGCCCGGGGTCACACAATGGGTACACCCGAGGATTCCCCATGAATGGGGTGTACACACTTAAACTCCAGATGGAGGGTGCTAATCTTTCGAGTACAACTGATGAGTCTCGAGTACAACTGATGAGTCTCGGCTGAGTTCTGCTTGCAAGTCACTTGGCTTCACTTTAGAAACGAAAACGTTACAGGAAAGAACAAGAAGCACAAACAGCGCCGCAACCAAGGGGGCCAAAAGGACATTCAGAATCACGGAAAGCAGGTACGCCGGATTGATCAGATCCGGTATCCCATGACTGAGGTAGCTTCGTTGAGTGCGGTCCCTCAGTCATGCCGCACTCCCCTGCTACTAATAGTGGTGACAGGGTATTCTGTCACTCCGCACACACACACACACACATGTTTGAGGCTTCTGTACATGGCAGGGGTGGCAAATCGGTAAAAAGTAGCAGTCATCACCATTTTTCCTGGGCTCGAAATGGAGGCTTGGCCAAATCTGGATTTCTATCTCCGAATTCCCACCTGAAGGATCCTTCGGATTGCCCCAGCTCCGGGCGAATCCCGGATTCCCCCAAACTACGGATCCCCATTTTTTCTCGGGAGGTGAGAAAAGGTAAATCCTCCCATCTTCCCTAAGTGAGAGGCTTTCAGCCGCAAGCGCATAGCGCGGTCAAACCCCCATCTCCGGACGCGCCTTGGGAAGGCCGCGCCTATCGGCGCAAGAACGATCCGGAGAAACCCAAAGCGCCGCACAGAGTCCAAGCCCGGAGGTTCCTCTAGATGTGCAACTTGAATGGCTCCCGGGCGATCTGCTCGCCTCAACATTGGACTCCGGGGCCCCCGAAAAAGCACGTTGGGTTCGCAGGCGTGAAGCAGCAAGGCAAGGACCAATCGACATCGCAGTGTCGTAGGAAAGAAATGGCAAAAATTGTTTTGGAAAATTCGAGTGGAGGACATGGCAGCCTCAAACGCACTTGGAACCGCACGAGAAAGTCTGCACCAGCAAGCTTGGACATGTCACGAGCCCGCGGTTTCGCCCAAGCTGCCACCACTGACAGCTGGGGTTCAGTTGCCTCACTGGTGCCACGGGACATGGGACAAAGGCGAAGGACCTGGAGCGGATCTGAACTGCGGGGATCAACCGCACGCAACCGCAAAGAACAAAAGATGCACGGGAAGACGTGGAGCGCGGCTGCAAGCCACATCAGATCTTTGGACATAAAGGAACCCATCCAAAAACAGGGTTTCCCTGCTCGGAGGTTCATCAAACCGGCTCCTATAGATTGCCACCATGGGGAGAGTCAGGCAAGCCCAGCCTGAAGCTCCCAAACAAAAACGCTTTCTCAAGGAACCCATAAACCACATGCTTGATGAAACCTACCTCGAGGCAAGGATCGTCCTCTAAACATGCAGTGCTTTTCGGGGTGCCATGTCAGTGTGGAAAGTGATTCCGACACTGGATAGAAAAACCGAGTCACAGTCCTGAAAACTCCAGCGGGCCACAATCCAGACCTGGGTAGATTCTGGTTAGCAGGGCTTGATTTCAATTTGTTGGTGCAACCCCACATTGGAGGAAGTCCAACCTCCTTTCGATTCATCAGATTTGAGTTTTCAGGAGAGCGACTCATTTGGGGGTGTCAACATAAGGGATCCGCCCTCAAGAAATGAAAAGTATGACAGGGGTTCCCTTTTTGACTCATTTTACACCCCATCCTTAGGCTCGAAAAGACACTCCCATCTCCCCAGCGCATCCAATGCGCACCTTCGGAGAAGCCCGTGGGCTCCTGCTACACACGTGTGGCTTGCAGGGCTTGTTCATCCTCAGAGTCACAATCAAAACCCGGGCAACTGGACGGTGCTTCCAAATCCGTGACCTGGAGACCATGAACACGTCCACTAGCCAAGAAGCTCTCCTGAACAATGGGATCATGGCATACTGGTTTGGAGCAAAACATCCCGGAGAGCTCCAAACCCTGATGGAAAGTGGCTCCATGTGTGCCGAGTTTGTCACCAAACGAGGATTCTACAGAAAGTGGAACCCCACACCAGCGGCCCGCGCTATGGCGGTCCACCTCACCCGACCAAACTGACAGTAACTTCGCCAAAAGCCAGTGGGGAGCCCCTATCAAAGACAATACACTTGCTAAACACCAGAAACGCACCAAGAAGAAAAAATGGACAGGTGTGACATGCGCAATCAGAAGTTGGGGTTGATCCTCTTGGTTCACGCAACTTGTGACCTGCGAAAGAACGAGGTTGGGGCCATATTAGCAGCACCATGTTGTCAACCCTGAATTTGGAGATCTAGAGTTAGGGACCGATCTTTGGAACGGTGAGGCCTGGTTTGAATTCCCATTGGTTCAAAGCGACACTCAAAGGCTCTTTCAAATTGAGCCGAAGGGAGAAGGAACCCTTTTGAAGATTGTCCAGCCAAAAGAAGCGAACTTGA
Organism: Effrenium voratum; assembly: GCA_963377175.1. Taxonomy (NCBI): domain Eukaryota; class Dinophyceae; order Suessiales; family Symbiodiniaceae; genus Effrenium; species Effrenium voratum. The sequence continues at coordinate 140,863 of CAUJNA010000777.1, forward strand.
AGTCTCTTGGAACACATTAACGGGGAAGCATTGTATTGGGACCATCCCAACGAACCGCCCAGGACCCGCATGTAAGAACCGCCGCAGTAGATGAAATGCCTGACACCCATTTGGCGGGGTTCCTATTTTTGGGTTAGGCTCAAAACTTGGGCAAAGCAGCCTATCTTCGGCCGGCCGTTTCTTGTTGTTTTTTTTTCTCCCAGGTTGGCCTCAAAGACCCTTGCGATTGGGCTTGTTGCTAGTTGGTGCAGGAAAAAGCAGCAGTCCACACCACCCGAGAATAGCGAATGCACACTGCGACTTGCATGAAGAAACAACCTGACAGTAGTCGCCCAGTACTCACAGCACTGGAGAACGAAATGGAAGGCTCCAGGCGATGACTGATTACCTTGTGAAGCAACAAGGCCAGAGGAAAACTCACCTATGATTGTTTCAGTTTTCATACCACTCCAGGTGACCCCAGGTGCGCAGACAATGCAATAGGTGTATGACCTTATGACGCATGTGTGCCTGCGCGTGCAAAGGAGTATGTCATGTCTGCACGTGTCACTGGCATTTCTGCACACCGGCTCGATTCCGCTCCTCAGCTGCGGCAGCGTGTAGGGCAGAGCTCCTAAGAGTTTCTGCCGAGGCTTTGGCACACATGAGCGGACTGCGGGGGTCGTTATCCAGGGCCTCAGGTCGAGAGCTGTCAAAGAGGTCAGCCATGCCGTGTGGGCAAAATACTCGGAATGAGGCATGGAACCCGCGGACCCTTGGTACCCAGAATGAGCTTCTCAAGAAGGAAGGGGAGCCAACAAAGATCATGGGGAGACTTGAGAACATTCGGAGGTTCGACATTCGGCAACTTCTGCGGGCCTTGCTTTGGTCCCTCATTCATCCTTGGGCCAGGGGGGGGGGGGGTAGAGCGTTTGTTTGGTCCAAGGGGATCATGGCCCAAGACGCTGTTTTTGGAGTTGTTTAGGGGTGCTTGAATTTCAATCAAAAACGGAGAAGCACACGCAGGAAGCACTGGCAATTGGCCGGACAAAAAGGTTCACAAGCAGATTCCATCTTACACAGTGTCCAAACAATTGTTGGAAGCAAAATCCATCGGCGGGTAAACATCACAGCAAAACACACCCAAACACTTGGGCCACAAATTGGAACGGTTTCAACAGAAAACCCACAATTTGGGAAAGTTCTGTGAGAACGGGTCAATCCCATGAACCCACTTATCTGGGTATGATCGCCTTCCTCATTTCCCAACATGTAGACTAGGGATTTCAATAAGTCAATTTGCAAAACTGCGACTGTGGACCTCGATTTTCTTACCGAGGCTTTTGCGTGGAAGTGTTCGCGTTCGGGCCGAATCCAAAGTAACGCCCACAGGTGTGCATTCCGTTTACTTCCAGAAAATCCTGACTGGCCAACCGTGGGCTAGCCCGGCCACATTTCAAGAACAAAACGTCGGATTCATGAACGTAAGATTTCATGTGCCCCCTTTTCTTATAAAGCTGACCTCTTCACTTTCTGACATATTCGGCTGATTCAAAGCCACGTTCCCCGAGCCTTGCCTTGATGGGCAAGGCCCGCATAAAAAGCCAGCTGGCCCTCGCGTGGCCGCTGCATTTTTATCCCCTCGAGCCTGTCATGTCGCCATGGCCAAGAGGATTGAAACCACGTTTGTCGAAGCGTGGTGTCTCTGTACCGGTATGTGTTTGTGCGCATGTGTGTCTGGTCTGTATGTATGTGTATATACGTGTGTATATACGTGTGTGTGTGTGTGTGTGTGAGCGGGCCTGTTGCTGAGAACGGGATGTTTGTAAATGTGAGGGCTGTGCCTAGTTGTGTGCAGACATCACAGTGCCGACTTTCCTGCCTTTAGTATGTGTCAAATCAATTAGAAGTTATTGCCAGCGCACTCCCCATCCGGTTGACGGCCGAGATGAACATGGGCAGATCCTCTTCTTGTAAGTTCCTCCACCCCATGCCGTCAAAAGCTGATTTGAACCCACAGCGAGGGGCAAATGAGTTTTTGGCTTGGTGACAGCAATCCCCCATTCCCCCCCCTTGCACCCGGTGACTACTCACGCAAAGCCAACAAGTACACCGGCAAGACAGTCTTGGGCAAGGTATGGAAACAGCAAAAGAAGGACATCTCAAACACAGGGCCCGAGACGTTCATTGCCTACCAAGGCCCCTACCAGATCAAAATTCGAGCCAACAGAGCCAGAAAGAAAGCCCACAGGCCCTTTTCACCAACAACATCACCCAGAGTCAGCGGGCAAAACCAAACAATCGTGCCCGCGGCCACAAGATCAAAACATGTCTCATCAGCCACAGTGCGTGGAGAACCAAACAACAGCGCAAACGTGTGGGTCGCGTTTGCGACAGGCCACAAAATCAGAACATGTCAAGATGCACCCACATGTCAATGTTTGTACCAACCGTTGTTTGTGAAGACGGCCGGCTATATACGATGCAGACGGAAACAAACAAACACCACAGCCTCAGCGGCGGCGGCAACGCAAGGTTGCCAAACACAAACAATGGGGCAGCAAACAGCCCAGAACCAAACAAGGGGTTAGTTAAGGCATGTCGCACTGCTCCTAGCTTGAACCCAAACATGGAACCTCAAAAGAACAAAGCTCGTCCGAAGCGGCCGCAGTTCTTTTTACCGGGATTGCTGAAAGTTGCACTGCTTCCAGGGCACTAGTGCGCCTGGAGCAGGAGGCACATTGACCCCCCGAAATATGAAAAGGCAAGACAATGCGTGTCCTTGCGGGTAAATGCAGTGCTTGGGGGGCGCGGCACGCGTGCCCACGCCCCAAGGTCCGGAGACCACAGTGCCCGGAGGCGACCCACAAAAGTGCAGAGAAACTGCCGTCTATCCTGGCAAAGCCTGGAATAAGGCAATGCAGGGTGGGTGGGTGGGTTTCGAAATGAAACCGCAGGTTTGGGTCAAGGCTAGGAGCAAAACGGCCAACGCATAGTTTGATTCACCACATGCCCTAAACACAAGGGAAAAGAAACCCTAAGCGTTAAGGCATGTCGCACTGCTCCTAGCTTGAACCCAAACATGGAACCTCAAAAGAACAAAGCTCGTCCGAAGCGGCCGCAGTTCTTTTTACCGGGATTGCTGAAAGTTGCACTGCTTCCAGGGCACTAGTGCGCCTGGAGCAGGAGGCACATTGACCCCCCCTTCAGTGTTTCAGGCAACCCCGGTAAAAGCGAACCAGCTGGGCCGAAGGCCTCATCACCCGCCCTTCAGAGTGGGGTTGTACCTGGCAGGGCAGATGCTAGGGTCACCGTGCACGCTGTGTGGCGAACAGCTTGGCATGCGGTAACTGCACTTTTTTCTGGTCCGAGCGGCTTGTCCAAGCGGCTGGCTGGCTGACATTGTCAGTTGTTCTGACTGACAAGGCAATGGCAGGAAAGGGCTCGGAAGGCCAAGTCGGATGCAGGCTAGGCTGGCGCAGCGACGATGGAAGCTGCTGTCAAATGTTCCGGACGCCAGGGCGCATGCATCGGACACAATTGAATGCCTCGGCCCGACATCGCCAGGCTTGCAGGGCTGAAGCGCATGCGACTTTCAGGGCGATGGCTGAATCGGGCCAACCGACCTCTGCTGAGATCGTCTGCCCAATCATTGCACCTTCCTGGAACGTGCGTGGGCTGCAGCAGCACGTTGTGAGCGTGAGCCCAGAAGGCTGTTAACTGCACAAACAGTTGCAACGGCCATGAGGTCGTGAACAGTTTGTTAAGGCTTGCTTCCGTGGCGGAATTGTCCGTGCCGGAAGGCATGCTGAACGAGTAGTGCCCACCACCAATGTGGCTGTGGGTTGCTTGCAGCAGTGCTAACTGTGCAAGTGTTTCAAAGCATGCAATATACCGCTGTGCTGGCTTGACAAGGCAAGGCCACACGGCTCTTATGTCTTGCATGTTCCATGTCTCGGCGAACCACACCACTTGGGAGGATGTGATTGCCCAGCCCCCAATCCCCACCATTTCATCTTCAGCACACGCGTCGGCGGCAGCCAGGGCTTGCAGCTGGCGTGGCCGCGCCAGCGGCTGAATGGGCGAGTGTCGAAAGCACGACGCCAGCCAAGTAAGGCACTGTTGACTTGACTTGGAAAGGCTGGTGTATGGGTTGTTGGAGTCCGCGATGCGCGCCCATGTGGGCTTGCTAGTGCCAGGCACTCGCGGAATGTCTTGAAGGCAATGCAAGGTGCGGCCTGAAATTTCCAAGATTTTGGAGCCTGTTGTGATCCATAATCCCGGCAGGCTGTGACTAGTTTTGAGGTCCCTTGTCAAGGATGCTCGAAAGGCCGACCACATTTGCGGTGGTATTGAGTGCATGGAGCCTGGCGGGCTGTTGAGGTCCGCGTAAAGCGGTGCCAGCCAGGACCTAAGGTGCAGGGCAATGCTGGTGGCCCAAATCAGCAGGCCTATGCACTGTTCGAGCGTCTTGCGAGGCACACGTCGGCTTCCCAGCAGGGATTTGATCAAGGCGTCCAGCTTGGCCAGTTTTGAGGACATTGCACTTTTTTCCACGAAATGGGCGCTGCAATGGCACAAAAGAAGAGCACCGCCAAGGCAAACATGTCTGGCGCGCTATCCCGGACGAGTGCACAGAGCAGGTCGTCCACAAAGAGAAAGGCTTTGTGCGGCTTCCAGGCCAGCAACCCATGCACTTGACGAAGCAAGAAAGCGCCGGTGCGCTGCCACCAGAAGGCTGAGAAACGGCCCCCAAAATGGCACACCCTGTAGTGGTAGAGCTTCCCTTGAAAGGAGAAGAGAAGAAGGCCATGTTCCTCCGGGCGGACCTGCACTTGTTTGTGTGCGGCTTTAAAGTCAATGCTGGCGCCGATGAAGGCACCTGGAGTGTCTTCTGGCTGTGTGGACAGCGCCAAATCCGAGGCCATGGGCAAGCTAAGGCGCTCTGGCAAATGGCATCTGGTATTGACCTGGCACACGGTGCTATCCAAGACAAGGCGAGGTTCTTTGCCTTCGGCGAACACGACATTAAGCTTTCCCACGGCAACGCCTAAGGGCCATTTTTCCCAAGCGTCGGCTATGCTAAGGCTGGTTTCAACAATCCAGTTATTAGCAATTTCTTTGCGCAGCAAAGATTGCACGGTTTCTGGCTCGTCTTCGGCCATCTTCCAGTTGCCTTCACAAATTTCCAGATCCGGCTGCGGCATGGAGTCTGGCTTCTTTGCTGGCCATTGAAGACTTGGAGGCAAGGCTGATACGGCTCCTGTCGGCACTCCGTGCTGCAAGAATGGAAGGAGGGCCATGTCCGGGTCGCCCCAGGATTTGGCCAGGGCATGCAGCAGGTGGAGTCGGTATGGCTGTCCTGCTTCGGGGCTCATATCTGAAGGGCAGGGCAGTTTTAACGCTGTATACGCTAGAGTTGCCGCTTCCAGGCTCTCGGAGGGCGAGTGTGGGCAGTCCGAGGAACCGCTGTTAACGTGTGCCAGGATACGCGGCACGAGCTTGCGCTCATGCATCCAGTGCAGCCAGGGCCTGGCGACTGCCTGCAAAGGGTGCTCGGGTTTGGGGAGACACCAATCCGCTGACTTCTATCAGGCTGGACACGGGTTCGGATGTGAGCTTGGGTGGCAAATGCTCTGCCCAAGACGCGAGTTGATTGGGCTGTGCGCATGGCGATCCGGAACTGGCGGCCGGTTCGGGAGGCTCTGAGCGCAGGCTGAGCCGATGGCATTCGGCAGGGCTTTCCTAAGGCGCGCGGCTGCCACACTAGATTCTGGATCTTCTATGTTGTTGGCTGTCAAGAAGTCCCTGGCAGACAGTATGAAAGGCTGCAAGTCCGCAATGTTGGGGAAGGCAAAGGCGAAGTCCGACGGGCAGTCGAAACCTCTGGCCAAAACGAGGTCCCGCAGGCCTTCAGGGACCCTGGCTTCTGTCAGGACGTCCTGTAGCCGATCGCGATCCATGTGGAATGCTTGAGGGCGGTTTGAGCGGCAAGAAAGGATAGCTGCGAATGCGTACAGTCAGTGCAGATGACAACACTGGACTGGCGCCGGAACGAACGGCAAGTCATAGAAGTTCATCCACCAGCTGCCGTCCCACGCGTACAAAGGCGTGTCCGGTGCAAGGCCCAAGTGCTGCAGGTCAGGCTTGGGCTCGTGGAACCCGGAGGAAGGCTGAGGAGGCCAGTCGCAAGGTACTGGGCGGCGAAGGGCGAGGCTTTGGAGCCTCAGTTGAGGCAGTCTCGGGCTTGGCTGGCAAGGCGTCCTCCGTGGGAAGGGCGGCTTCTGGCAAAGGCGACGAGGATCGCGAGGCCGTGCGTTCCCGCAAGGCCGCAAGCATGGCGGTCAGGGCTGCCTGGTTCTCTTCCGTCATGCTGGAGACAATGCCCATCAGGTCCGAGCAAGGCACTTGGTCCGACATGCTCAAGGCGAGTGAATGGGGCCGAGCAGGAGTGAGCGCGTTGCACACTGCTGAAATGGCTGCAAAGCACAAATCTGATGTTGCAAAACGGGTGTGCACACGGCAAAAATGCTTGGGGCACGTGATGACAAGGCTGCTGTAGAGCCGGCGCGGGCCTGTCATCCGCGGAATGCACAGAGGTACTAAGATGAAGGCATGGTTGTAGCACGGCTGTGAAATGAGGCCACGGCAGTGAATGCCTGAGTTCGCTGAGCGACAGGGCTTATTAGAGCGGGTGTCAAGCAGAGCGCGAGCCACACACTTTTAAAACTGCGAGCTTGACGTGAGGTCCACAGGCTCGTTGGAGTGCGTCTCCCTAACTGGCAATGCGGGTATCGCGGGCTGCAGACGCACGAGGATGAATTCAAGGTCTTCAAGGCAAGACAAAACCGCATTCAGAAGTCGGGTTGTCTTAGGGCCAACACATGCGTGCAAGAGTGAAACTAAGGCTGACTCGGAGTGCTCGTGCCAGCGATGCTGAATTGCAAAGCGCCTGAAATTAGGGTCACAGGCGGCCGTCAGGAGGCCCCTGGCTGAAAGGCTTGTTGTTTGAGTCAAGAAGCGTGCTGTAGGCTTGTGCCAGTCAAAGGCGGAGGCAAATGAGGCCAGGCTGTCCATGGTGAAGGTCTGGCCCTGATTGGCGTATGCAATGGCAAAGGTACACAGTGTCAAAAGGCGGGCTATATGCAAAGATCCCTCGTGAAGGCCAATGCGCAAAAGGATGAAGTCCAGGTAACGACGAAGGTGACTCAGCAGGGCCAGTTTGCTTTGCCTGGCAAAGAACGAGTCTGCCCAGCAAGCAAGCAGGCTAATCCATTGCTCCACCAATTCAGTGCACGGCTGAATCTCGTGGGGTGAAAGCGCCATTACGGCGCGCTGGGCGAAATGGCTATGGTGTACAGGCACATTGAAGTGGGTGCTGAGGGCATGGAAAAGCTAGGTTCCTGGCTGGTTGCACTGACCTGGCGGCATAGGGCCGGTGTGTTGAGCCTAATGCGAGTCCACTGTGCAAGTGCAGTGTGTAGTAGGCACACTGTAGTACTTTTAGCAAGAGCAGCGCCCCATCATGTGAGGGCGTGGTACGCAAAGGCCGCCCAGTGCTGTACAGAGTCCAAAATGCATGACAATGCACGAGTGCCCTCGATCAGTGTGAGGGCCACAAGGCAAACGGCAATGATGTGGCAGAAGAGCTTAATGCGCAAAAGGACTGTGTAGAACTCGTCGAGCATGACTTCAAGGTCTAAGTAGCTTCTGGCTAATGTGTGTGGATGGCGTCTAAAGTGTCGCCGTCACACTCCATGGCACAAAGGGCAAGGCGTTAGAATGGAGGGTGAAAGAATGCTTGCAACCGACGTAAATCAACATTTAGCGGAAATGCAAGTGCGCATGCAAACACCATGCATGGTGCACACAAATTTCTAGGCCTGGAGAGCAGGGCTTTTGTGGAGGTCCTGAAGGAACCTCAGTTGCCAAGGGCTTGCGGCGCAAGGCAACGGCCCCGGAGGGATGCAAAACCGGAGCGAACTCAGGCTCCTGTTGCATAACCGGGGTCATGAATGATTAACCTGATCGCAGGACTTGTCGAGGTCCCTTGGGGGCCTCAATTGCCAAGGGCTCGCGGCGCAAGGCAACCACCCCGGAGGGATGTAATTCAAGAGCGGACTCAAGAATGCATGACTGCGGTCATGAATGAAGGCACTGCGGCTTGTGGAGGTCCCGGAGGAGCCTCAATTGCCAAGGGCTTGCGGCGCAAGGCAGTGTATCCGGAGGGCCGCGATTCAAGAGCGGACTCAAGAATGCATGACTGCGGTCATGAATGAAGGCACTGCGCCTTGTGGAGGTCCCGGAGGAGCCTCAATTGCCAAGGGCTCGCGGCGCAAGGCAGCAGCCCCGGAGGGCCGCGCTTCAAGAGCGGACTCAAGAATGCATGACTGCGGTCATGACAGAAGGCGTTGCGCCTTGTGGAGGTCCCGGAGGAGCCTCAAATGCCAAGGGCTCGCGGCGCAAGGCAGCAGCCCCGGAGGGCCGCGGTTCAAGAGCGGACTCAAGAACGCATGACTGAGGTCATGACTGAAGGCATTGCGCCTCTAAGGAGGTCCCGGAGGAGCCTCGGTTGCCAAGGGCTCGCGGCGCAAGGCAACAACCCTGGAGGGATGCAATTCAAGAGCGGACTCAAGAATGCGTGACTGGGGGCCTGACAGAAGTCAGTGCACCAGTGTGGAGGTCCCGGAGGAGCCTCGGTTGCCAAGGGCTCGCGGCGCAAGGCAACAACCCCGGAGGGATGCAGTTCAAGAGCGGACTCAAGAATGCGTGACTGGGGTCCTGACCGAAATCAGTGCACCAGTGTGGAGGTCCCGGAGGAGCCTCGGTTGCCAAGGGCTCGCGGCGCAAGGCAACAACCCCGAAAAAAAGCAGTTCAAGAGCGGACTCAAGAATGCGTGACTGGGGTCCTGACCGAAATCAGGGCACCAGTGTGGAGGTCCCGGAGGAGCCTCGGTTGCCAAGGGCTCGCGGCGCAAGGCAACAACCCCGGAGGGATGCAGTTCAGAGCGGACTCAAGATTGCAAGTCTTGGGTCCTGACTGCAGTCAGTTTGTGTTGGGAAGGTCCCGCAGAAGCTGTACAATGGTAGCTATCATGGTTGTCTGCAAGGCAATAACTAAGGCCGTAGCCGACAAGGCAGGCGGGCACGGCTACATGTGCAAGAATAAGATAACGAATGCTGCAGGCAGGGTAGCCACGCAAATACATTGAAGCACAGTGCAATGTAGTTGGCCCAATGTCCAGCCACGTGTCGCGGCACCTTTTCACGTTAGCACATGGTGAGGAATGCAAGGCTGTCACAAAAGGCAGAGCGTCGCTGGTGCAATGTGCGTCACCACAGGCTGCGACAGTTATCGCATGGTTGGAAGGCAAGGGCTAAGACATCGCGCCGTGCCAAGTGGTGACACTGCCGATGGAGAAAAACCTTGCGTTTCGGCAGGATGTACACAGTATCGGGGCGGCATGAAGGCTGGAAGTCAAAGTACCCAAATAGGGCCTTGCTGTACTGGCGTAGCAGCCACCAGATGGCAAGGCAGGTGAAGCCGGACACAAGGGCTGTGTAAACAGCGAGGCCCACTCCGAGACACAGCAAGGCGTCCATGGCGGCGTTTGTTTCGAAATGAAACCGCAGGTTTGGGTCAAGGCTAGGAGCAAAACGGCCAACGCATAGTTCGATTCACCACATGCCCTAAACACAAGGGAAAAGAAACCCTAAGCGCAAGCGGGCGGCAACACAAAGGGGGTCCCTTGCTGCCCGTCCGGTTTCATCTTGATTTTGGGGTTCATGTTGACCGGCGCCACGGGAGGATGGCTGTCTTGGGCGCTGGTGGAAATTGCTGGCTCTCGAATTCCTTCTTCGCAGCTTCAAGAGTTTCCACAGGGGAAGGACATGCGATCAATGAGGGTGCATCTTCTGCCACGCTTCGATCTCAAAGGTCTTATTCCGGAAGGGTTCCACCCAAGAATCGAGGCAACCTGAAGGCCGCAAACTTCGTGCGCACAAACATTGACAAAACAAAATTAAAGGACCGGATAACCCCACATGCTATGTTTTTCCCAAGGATGTGAGTTCAAATGTCCACACACATGTACCGTGCGCCCCTTGTATGGATGCGATTACAGAGCACCCAGATGCACAGAATGCTGCGCCTGCCACGACTTCGGCAACGGCATCGCCAAAGTGCTGCGCCTGCCACGATTTCGCAACGGCATCGCCAAAGTGCTGCGCCTGCCACGATTTCGCACGCCCCCCGCCGCGCGCGCGCCAACATCCTGTCCCTCTAGACAGCTGCCGAATGCTACCCCTGCCACACAAACACACACCCAGATGCACAGAATGCTGCGCCTGCCACGACTTCGGCAACGGCATCGCTAAAGTGCTGCGCCTGCCACGATTTCGCACGCCCCCCGCCGCGCGCGCGCCAACATCCTGTCCCTCTAGACAGCTGCCGAACGCTACCCCTGCCACACAAACACACACCCAGATGCACAGAATGCTGCGCCTGCCACAACTTCGGCAACGGCATCGCCAAAGTGCTGCGCCTGCCACGATTTCGCACGCCCCCCGCCGCGCGCGCGCCAACATCCTGTCCCTTTAGACAGCCGCAAATTTCTGCCCCTGCCACACAAACACACACCCAGACGCACAGAATGCAGCGCCTGCCACGACTTCGGCAACGGCATCGCCAAAGTGCTGCGCCTGCCACGATTTCGCAACGGCATCGCCAAAGTGCTGCGCCTGCCACGATTTCGCACGCCCCCCGCCGCGCGCGCGACAACATCCTGTCCCTCTAGACAGCTGCCGAACGCTACCCCTGCCACACAAACACACACCCAGATGCACAGAATGCTGCGCCTGCCACGACTTCGGCAACGGCATCGCTAAAGTGCTGCGCCTGCCACGATTTCGCACGCCCCCCGCCGCGCGCGCGACAACATCCTGTCCCTCTAGACAGCTGCCGAATGCGACCCCTGCCACACAAACACTCACCCAGATGCACAGAATGCTGCGCCTGCCACGACTTCGGCAACGGCATCGCAAAGTGCTGCGCCTGCCACGATTTCGCAACGGCATCGCCAAAGTGCTGCGCCTGCCACGATTTCGCACACCCCCCGCCGCGCGCGCGACAACATCCAGTCCCTCTAGACAGCTGCCGTGAGTCAGCGAGTGTGAGTGAGTGAGTGAGCGAGTGAGTGAGTGAGTGAGTGAATGAGAGTGAGTGAATGAGAGTGAGTGTGAGTGAGTGAGTGAGTGTGAGTGAGCGTGAGTGAGTGAGTGAGTGAGTGTGAGTGAGTGTGAGTGAGTGAGTGTGAGTGAGTGTGAGTGACTGAGTGTGAGTGAGTGTGAGTGACTGAGTGTGAGTGAGTGAGTGTGAGTGAGTGTGAGTGAGTGTGAGTGACTGAGTGTGAGTGAGTGAGTGTGAGTGAGTGAGTGTGAGTTGAGTGAGTGTAAGTGAGTGAGTGAGAGTGAGTGAGTGAGTGAGTGAGTGAGTGAGTGAGACGGAGACGAGCGGGAGAAGGAGGAGACGCGGCGCGCGGACGACGAGCGGTAAAAGTAAGAACCCCACACAAAGATGTGGGGAACAAAACAAGAGACTATTTGCATCCCTTCGATTGTTTCACGCCTCACAGGTAACACACCTGGCGCCTGGTCGAACACGCTTTGTTGACCACGGGGGCATTTGAGAAGGCTCGGCACGGGGGCGCAGACACGGGGAACAGACACGCATTGTCTTTCTCCCTGCACCCCCGAGCCTTGACTTCCAAGCAACGCCTCATAAAGAAAAAGAGCAAACGCGCCTTTCGTCGGTCGTACTCTTTTGTGTTTTGCTGCATGTTCCCTTACGGCTTGAAGCAGTGATCAAGATTCTAACGAGAAGGATTTCCGCCAGCGGGCCTCGGGCGAATTCGTACGCGCCTCTTGGCAGAGCTCATGTGGAGGCAGCGCTGTTGGCGAGATTGTGGCAAATTTGCGATTTTTCCTCATTGGAACTTGCATCGTGCATCCGGCTGGTGTGCATTGCGGCACACGGTGTAAAGTTGGGACCGGCCAAGGCGGTCACTGCATGCAGCGGCATGCCATGCGCAGTACCTGTCCTAGCCTTTTGGGCGCCAGCGAGGCGGTCACTGCATGCAGCGGCATGCCACGCGCAGGACCTGTCGGCACTGCGATGCTCTGGCCCCTTGGGTGCCAGCTGCGGCTGGGCACTTGGAGGATCCACTTGAGCTGTGAAAGGGTGCCCCGATAGACCAGACGAGCCCAACGATCCCCGTGTCCCAGCGAGGAGGTGTGGAGGTACCCACAGCCCTCGGCTGGCTCCCATGGCCAGGGCGGGGTCTCGCTGGGCTTTGGCGTTGGGGAGGCTCGCGAGGCTCCTTTTGACTTGCCCTTCTTGCCCGGCCGGGAGGGCCGCGAGGGCCGTGCGGGCTCACTGGAGTGCCGGCGCTCGCGCTTTGCGCCTCTGTCCCGAGGCGCTGAAGGGCGAGGGGGCGGCGCGATGGGAGCCTTGGCTATTTTGGGTCGCAGCTGTAGAAGGGCATGCGTCTCTCTCTTTAGAGGGCGTTTCCCAAATGGATTCTATTCTACCTGAGAGGCTCCCAGCACTCGTCCGTCCAGCATTTGACCTCGTCCTGCGAAGGATTCGAAGTCTAAAACGCTGCGTGCAGGCGTGTGGCTGCAAAATAATGACCCCTAGATATGCTTGCAATTTGGCTCCAGGTTGCATTTCAAGCGAGCCAACCTTTGCAGGGCTAAGAAAAAACAAAAAAAAGAAAAAAAGGGGTCCAAAAAAAAGGGGTCCCCGAAAAAAAGGGAAAAGGGGTTCCTTTGGCAAAGCTTGACATCGCTTGAAATGCAACCTGGAGCCAAATTGCAGCGCATATCTAGGGGTCATTATTTTGCAGCCACACGCCTGCACGCAGCGTTTTAGATTTCGAATCCTTCGCAGGACGAGGTCATTTCCTGGACGGACGAGTGCTAGGAGCCTCTCAGGTAGAATAGAATCCATTTGGGAAACGCCCTCTAAAGAGAGAG
>CAUJNA010000778.1:0-102500 GCA_963377175.1 Effrenium voratum
AGAAACACCCCGCCCATACATTCGAAAGTTGAAGCCCCCACAAACCATCAAGCACAAGGGCACACACACACAAACACGCAAAGACGCAAAGACGCAAAGACACGCAAACACACACACACACACACACACACACACACACACACACACACACACACAAAGACACAAAAGGGTCGATGGGTTTTTGGCTGCTAGGCAATACGCGTGCTTGGCCACCTGGTTTATGCTGCTGCTGGTGCAGTACTGCGTTGTGCGCTTGGTGTGCCAGCGGCTCGCTCGGACTTGGGCCTGGCTTGGTTTCCGGTTTTGGGTGTAGGCGTTGCTTAAGAGTATGTGTTTCCATAAAGCAGGACTCATGGACCCTTAGGGGCGAACTGGGGAGGGGGGGGGACTAGCCAAGGACAAGCTCTTAATAAGGCTTTATTAAGGGGTTAATACGGGATAGCCCCCCACACACACCCCAGGCCCCATAGCCCCAGTTGGGGAACCATGACAAATCCAACTAGTCTCATACCACTTTTCGGTGTCCAGAGTTGTGCCGAGCAGTGCATTAGCTGTGGATTGGGCTGGGCTGATCCGGCGAAGCTTGTTGTGTTCTGAGCGGACGGCTTTGTGTCGATGTTCAGACAGAGGCAGTTGAGCCACAATCAAAACCCGGGTAGATGAAGGTTAGGAAGGGACAATCCCGGCAAAAAACAGCTGCGGGTATCCGCCTTTGTATTTCCTTACATGGTTCTGGGTCAACCATTTTAATACCCGGGTTTTAGTTGCGACTCAGTTGACGTTCTCTGAATCCAGGCTGGGGAATCCGATCTTCGAGCTCCATGCGCAAGTCAAGTGCATTCGGAAGCGCGCTTGATTTGTTGCGGGGTTCCCTTCAATATCTTAACCCTCGTTGCAATATGGAATCCACCTTAGAACAAGTGGTCTGTCAGGACCCCCCGAAGTGACCTGGAATGGAATGCACTGGAGTCGAATCCACTGGAGTCATCTTTTGAAGAACAAGTTGACTCCCACCTTTTGAAATGACCCGCGCTTTCCGTAAAAAGGATTGTTGTTTTTTGTGTTTTTTTTTCCCGCGACACTCCCCTAAAAACTTCCAGCCCATCGAGAGCCCAAGGCTGGGAGTTCCCAGAGACTGCCACCCAGACAGCAGCCTGTTGGAGGTGATGCACGACTTCCAGGTGATGTCGCCTGACGCGCTTTGCGATATATATATATATATATAATATATATATATATATATGTTTTTGAAGAAAGCTAGGTTTTAACCCAGCAATTGGTGCAACCTTGCTCACCGTTTCTTTTTTGGTTGGGAGATTCGGTTCCCCTACTAAGATAGACCAAACAGAAGAAGTTGGGACCCTTATTCTAAGCTCTCTATTGGAGGACCCAGAAGAATGGGAGAAGCGATCTCGGAAGGCAAAACGACCAGTCCCGGCACCCCATATTCATCAACCCCAGTTTGTTCATGGGAGATTCCTTCTCCCTGGGGGAAATGTGGTTGGAATCAGATCACTTTTGGAGGGGGCCCTGACCCCCTCCTTATCAATAAACTGGGGGTTGATTAATGTGGGGTCAACATTAGGGAAGCCAAGACGATATTGCTGAAGCAGCGTTTCGATAGGTCTGTTTGAGCAACAGGGAGGGACAAGCCTGGCTGAAGGGGCCCTAACTTTCCGGGATCCTGACCGTACGGGCGCACACAAGGATGGCAAGCGGAAACGCTCGCATAATCATCACTTTGTTTGGCTTCTAAAATCCTCACAACCCCGTAAATGCTATCCCTTCTGCACACGTGCCCCCACACATTGCTGAGAGGCATGTTTGCACCAGGACCGCTGTGGTTTTTGCCTTGAGCTCATTTGAAGACGACTTGGTGGGTGCAGAGTTTGGAATCAGCCTGCCCCAAATCAGATCGTCCGACACCCATCAAGGCCTCATATCTCTGGGGAACTTGAGTTTTGATCATTTCCATCGCGTCACCAGAGACGTTGACACTCCAACACAGACACATGTTGTTGCTTTGTTTGGTTATTCGGGTGTCTTTTGAGTTCCTATTCCAGGCGCAGTCCCATTTTACGCCAGAGTTTCACCACACATCCCCGAGTTTGTGTTGTACCGAACCTCAAACGGGCTCACAGGTTCATAATGGGCTTCCTTCTGGCGGTCCTCACCGGGGTGCATCTGCCCTCACGGCTTCCTGGCATGGACTTGAGTCACTTTCAGGGACCATTCTAGTAAAAAATCTCCCAGGTTTAGGCCTTGTTTGAACAACCCACTCAGGTCGGTTTTAGAGGGAATCGATTTCACTACTGGAAGTATGTATGTTCTCATGTTTTCCAGTGGGCGAAAAAACAAATGGAAGAGACCTGTGGAAGGGTTCTTGTGAGATCTTGAGAAAGTGGTTTCTCAGCCGCATTTGCAGGTCAGCTTTGCGTGACTGGCACCACTCCCCCGCAAACGAACCATTTAGGCTGCTTGCCAGACTATGGGCCAGTTCTTCCAAGTCTGTAGCCACGACACCTGTGAGAGACGCACGCTATGTTGTTCCAGGCTTGAGTGTACGCGTTCTGTCGTGAATCCAGCTGGTTTCCCTTCAGGGATAGAGATTTCACCCAAATTCGTCCCTTTGTTGAATCACTTCGCAACCGCATCCTTTCGTATCCGCAAGACCATAGCGATATGATCAGTAGCCAGGAAGAAACGAGATATGTTTTTTGACCGGCTTTGCTATTTTTTGCGGACACCCTTTGCAGTTTGGTTTGAAGCGAAGCCAAACAGGAACACCATTTCTTTGGTGCAGTTTGCTTGGATGTTAGGACTTTAACTTTTGCCAACTAATGGGTTTTCTATAAAACCACTAAAAGTTAAACTTTCAGCAGGGGAGCAGAAAGCAACCGAGATTTTTGGGGGGCTTCCCCTGTTTTGCCACATCAAGCATGAGCCGAGTTGTTTGCGGGATTGCTGTGAGGTTGTTTTAGGAGGGTCGGTCTTGCTTTTTTTAAAGGGGTGGTTCAGGGTTGCTCGCTTGATTGCTTGCTTGCGGTTGGATTCGGGTTGGGCTGGTTTAGGGTCGGTTGAGGGTTGCATTGGGGTTGGTTTAGGAGGGTGGGTTTAGGGTTGGCTTACGGTTGGTTTATGGATTGCTTAGGGTTGGTTCAGGGTTGGCTCAGGGTTGCCGGCTTGCCGGCTTGCTGGCTTGCTTGTTCGCCTGCTTGCCTGCTTGCTTGCTTGCTTGCCTGCCTGCCTGCCTGATTGCTTGTTCCCTTGCTTGCTTGGGTTTAGGGTTGGTTTACGGTTGGTTGAATTCTTGCTTGCTTGCTTGATTGCTCGCTTGCTCGCGGGAACGCACTGGACAAAAAAATCCCCGTTGGGGTGGACAATACTTCTCGGCAAAAATGGCTCACCACCCAAGAAGGGGTTCTTAGTAAGAACCTTGAACTGTTGTGATCCAAAGGCTCTGATAATCCTTCTGGTGGGCAGGGGCGGGCGCCTCATGATTCGCTGCGTTGCAACAGCGGCTCCTCACTAGAAACCGGAGGGACATCCTTAGCCGACCCTAAGCCAACCCTGGGTCATTGTGTAGTCCTTGAGACCGTCTTCTATGAGTGGACATCTTCCGCTTTTGACCCTTAGAAGGCTGAAAGGACCCCGGTTGCTGCCCTCAGTTCTGTGGTTGTGCCCAGTTGGGTTCTAAGCACGGGGCATTTATCACCTCCATATCCGGAGGGTGCACTTTTCCCCCCAGAATTACCAACCAACTCGCTGCTTCACAGGCGCTATTCTCAGATTGTTATAGATTGTTAGGAGGCCAACTCCTGAGTGATTTGGACAACATCCTGCCGCAGTAGGTAGCCAACAGCTTTGGTTTTTGAAACCATACGCAGCACGGCACACCTGCCATTTTGAGCCTGCAACATGGCCCCCCAAGAACCAGCCACTCTTTATAATGTGTACATATATTATGTATATATATATATGTACATGTATTTATAGATATACATTTATATATATATATATATATATATACATATGCATAAACATAGTTTTCAACATTTGACCCATATGGAAAGATGTGGGATATGCCACATGATGGCGCTGGATTGGGCTTAGGTTCGAGTACCTCTTCCGCTTCAGCCGGCCCCGGCCCCGCGGCCTGGCCTTCCTAGCAGTGATGACCCTCAGCGGCCCCGTCGGGATGCCCAGCGAGAGGATTTGTCTCACTCCCAGGAATGAACCCGGGGATCGGTTCGGGAATGAACCCGATCCCCTGAAAAACCAGCAGTTGGACCGTGATAAAAGGTCATTCCCTTTCCAACAAGTCTTGGGGAAGATGATTCTAGTGTTAAACACAAAGCTCGGACTTTTTCTGGGTGATCCACTCAGCAAGTGGATCAAGTGCAGCTACAAAGAAAGGGAGAAAAAAGAGAAGCAATGTGACTGAAACCTCGTGTTATGTGTTTTACATTTGAGGCTCACCAAAACAATTGACCAGAGTCGAGCAGAGGATCTAGGGCAACCAAGATGGACGGCCTCACCTTGCGGGCCATAGCAGTCCACTCCATGACGAATCTTTAAACTTGGCTAGAATATGAAGTATTATTTGAACATATTAAGCTAGCCTGAGGTCGGGCTGAAGGATAACAATGACAGGAAAGTCCGAAGTGGCCTTATGTGTGTAAGCCTGGGTTTAATGTTCGCTCTCTTTTCACATTCCAACGAAAATTTCTCGCAAGGCAAGGTATTTGTCCGTTTCAATAATGACAAAGCAATCAACCGGGAAATAGAACAGATGATCCTTGCCATGTTTCGGTCCAGCCAAGTCGTGCGTGAGGCTCGCGAGATGTTGGTCCCTGATACTTTCGTGAGGATCAGAAGATATAGAGGTGCATAGACCCCTGGTGAAAGACTACTTTCCTCTTAAGGGGCTTTGTGCAGGTCCATGTCAGTTGGGAGGGATGCCCAACAAATCCTCCAAAGAGAGGTGTCTTGTCTTCCATTTACTTAAGAATATGTTGCTTAATTTTGCCCTGTTGGTTTTAAAGGGAATCGATTTCACTACTGGACACTTTTTTTTTCAGGGGTCTTAACCAAACATTGTGAAGCGCTTCCCAGGGTTGGGGTGCCTTGGACCTTGTGCCGGCACTCACCACGCCACCTGGCATCGCTTTGCGTCGTTTGCGGTCACCAGAGGCCATCAATATCAAATATCGGCGATCTGAGATGGCTTGATCCCCATGTGCGCGCAGAGCCCAAAAACCCTCATTGGCCATGGAATAGGTGGTCTCCTGCCTGAAAGGTATCGTAAGGCCTATGTAAAGTGGTATACCCAGGTTGTCAGAACCCAAAGTCAATGAGCAGAACGGCCGCTGCTCACTTGTGGGTTCGCGCAAGATCGTCTTGAAGTAACAATCTTCACAGTTCCTCTGGCCTGCCCCGTGCCATTTGGTACCAGTGACATTCAAACCGATGGCTAGATCTGGTTAGTGAATGTGTGAAGTCCTGTTAGCAATGCTTTCATAGGTTGAAGCAAAAAAGACACGGGCCGCGATATTTGAAGGTGAGATCTCTCACATTCTTGACATGGCGTGTTCATTGGTCAAGCAGTGTCAGACTCTGAAAAACACAATGGGCACCCTGAGAGGTTTATGGCTGCGCCCGAAGCCCCAGTATCCATAAACGACAGGCGCCGAATCAGGGAGCCCCTTTTGGATCATGGCTTGGGGTTCCTACCATACATTTCGGTCCACATGTTCAAACAACCAGACCCGAAGCAGCCCCTGCAAAGGGGATCCCAAGATTCAGTGTCCCAATGAAGAACTGGCTGGGTTCCATGTTCCTTGATCTGCGTCAAATTGGGCTGGAACACCCCCCCCAACTGGTGGTTGCCTTTTGCTTGTCCTGTAAGCCACCCCCAAAAAGGGTCGCCTCAGAAAAAGCGACAGATGTCCGAGGATCTCCTTGACCACTGCCTTCTTCAGGGAGAGCTGGGTGAACGTGATGATCGGTGTGGGCATCGCCAGCTGTGCTTTCGCCTTTCTGCTCTGGCACTTCGTGTGCGCCTACCGACACAACCCCCTCTCAGGCCGCTTGCCCGCTTGCGCATGCTTGTGCCGCGGGAGTTGGGCTCGTATGATTTTGGGCACCCTTGTTTGGCGGGGGCTGGTGTAGAGGGAAGCCAAAAGCAATGCCGGGGTTCCCCTTGTTGAAACACCTGGGATGCATTTGGGAGCAAACATCAGTACCAGGTTTCAAGGATCCCCTTGGACAGGCGCTTTTTGGATGTATGTTTCACTCCTCACATGGCCGATGGCCCAGGATTGCTCCAGCTTGGATAAGGTTAATCGCTGGGTCCCAGTTGGTAAGGCCATGTTGGTCGTGTCGGCTTCCTGTTTCTGCATCCTGTTTCTGCAGTATTGGGGTCTCATTCGGCATGTTTGTGTGTGTGTGTGTGCGTGCATGCATGTTCCTCAGCAACACTCATTAGAGAGCCGTGGGTTCATTGCTGCCTTCATGAGGGTGTTGGAATCTTGGTTCAAACACTGCATGGCGCACAAACCTGCCTTTGTTCCTTGCCGCCGCAAAGGTGTCTGCAAACAAGTCTTGTCTTGTTTCACGTAGTCTTCCCTTTCAGCTGCCAGCGTGATCAATTCGATCAATTTGTGTGTGTGTGTGTTTGAGGGTTGAGGTGTGGTTTTAGAGAACTAGTAGACGATTGGCCTTGCCACTATGTTTGGTCAAGCCCCGACCCTCCCACGATGACAACAAGCCCCCAAGAATGAGAGTGTCCCACATGAGCTAAAGATCCTGCAGACTTGGATTCTGTGCAAGTGCAACTCCGCGCAGTGTCGCGCATGCAAATTGCTCTATGCAGGTAGCTCTTTTCGAGTGTCTCTTTTCAAGTGCTCAACCACACCACCCGCCAAAAAGAAGAATCTTATTGCCGAGCTCTCTCACGTGCGTTAAGAATCTTCTCCGTAGAACTTAACCTTAATTCACATATCTCTGCGCAAGTAGATCTGAGCAGTGCTTTGCGCAAGTGGCTCTGCGCAGCTTGCTCTGCGCAAGTGATCCCGTCCAAGTTGCTCTGTGCTTTTTTTTCAAGGGCTCTGCACAAGAACAACCTTCGGGATGCTTTCGGGGAAAAGCAAGAGAAGGACGGCAACCATTTTTTAGGCTCCCCTATTTGAGAGACGCACACGCACACAGAGACACACACACACAGACACACACACACGCACACACACGCACACACACAGACGCAGACACAGAGACACACACACAGACACACACACAGAGAGAGAGAGAGAGAGACACACACACACACTCACACACCACAACACACAGACACAGAGACACACACACACACCACAACACACACACACACACACATTTGTCTGCTGTTCTGGTCATTGCTAGCACTGGTACACGTTTGCCAAACCGCGCAAGCAAATTCTGAGGGGCAATTTGCGCTCACAGTGCTGTCAAATGTCTCCCAACAACTCCACATAAACCCATTCCCTTACACAGCTCCAAGGCCGGGTAGCCGTTGTACTCTCATGACTTTTCCTTAGAAGCCTTCTTTTCAATGACTTGTTTTGTGGCAATCTGGGGGTTCCAAGTGCCATCGGCCGGATGTGTTCAGGTTTCTTGGCCTACAGCGTCTCCCGGCTCTCGATTTGGATCTTCTATGCCTCGTATCTCTATGTGGCGCCCGGAGCCACAGAGCGTCGTCTTGAGGCTCAGTACCCTTCTTTGGTTTAAAACGAAAAGTGGGCAACCCTCCATGCTTTGGGGCCCCTGATTTTGATATGGAGGGGTATTAGTTTAGGTGTTTTTTGTTTTTGGGGAATTAACATGGAAAAACAGTCGCAAGTTGGGTGTTATTAGCACAACTTGCCGTTTCGGAACCCTTCCAGGAGAGTTCTGTGTTTTTGTTTGGCATAGATCGGTTGCTTTCGCGTGTGTTCGTATCGAAGGTCGCAGACGGCAGGGGTCTACATTCATTTGCACCACTACATCATCGGTTTCCTGGTGGCGCTGCTGGCGGAGTTCAACCATCCGATCTCTCTGGTTCTGCTCGCTGCAGGCGAAACGAGGGAAACCGCGGGTACGTGTCGCTTGGGCCTGACACAATTTGGGCTTTGGACGCATGGCCGTGTAAGGCAGAGTCCTTTAAGGTGGAAACCATTTTGAACCACCATGTTTGAGGGTAGTTTTGAGGATGTCACTTTATTGGACCCACTAGGATACGTTTAGCCAAAGTCAAGCGAGCAGTAGATTGCAGATGTGAGAACAAGGCCTAACATCGGCCATGCTGGGTTTGTTGTCCTTTTGCGTCAGAGGCACGTGTTGAGCCTGAATGTAGGGTGTAAAGAAGTGTACACAAATCAATCAACCTTCAACAATAATACATATATACATATATATATATATATATGTATATGTATACGAGAGAACCAGGTGTCCTTCTGTGCTGTGTGCAATTGACAGCCCCCGCTGTGTGGTTGCTGGTTTTTTGTGCGGTCGGGTTTGCTGAGCGCAGGAACGGGCGTCTTTGTGCAGGGCATATCTGCCACTCGGCGCTGCACTGCAGCGTGGTTGGGAGGGAGCCAAGAAGCTCGAAGTATCCAAATTTGCTTTTTGTGATTAGCCATGGTTTATTACATCACCAGGGATGTCGCGGTAGTGACTGACCTGTGGTGTTTGGCTCAAGTTTTGGGTTCCGTCGCGCCTCGAATGGGCGTCGCCGAACCCCTGCGTCGACCGACGGCATCTCGGGGGAGAAAGGGACCTCGGGCCGCCGCCAGGTTGGTAGGGACCAGTCGTGCGGCCTGTTGTCGACCAAGGTTGCGGGTTAACCCTTTTCTTGTTTGGTTTGTTTCCTTTTGGTTGTTGTTCTCTGGTGTGTGGGAAACCCTGATCTTTGGGACCGGGGATTGGTTTGCTTTTTGGGGAACCTTTCTTTTGTGGCTTGTTTACCCCAACTTACCCATTGCCTGGGCACAGGCTCGTGCCCGAATCACAGGTTATCAGCCGTATGATCGGGAACGCCCACCATGGGAACCACCATGCCCGCACCGCCACTGACCCAGCGCAGTCCGCCAGTTGCCGATTCCCCCCGTGGTAGGCGTCCCCGGCGGGAATTGAACCACAGACCCGGCGCCACAAAGATGGTCAAGGACAACACCTCTCCCATTATCACAGGTTATCAGCCGTAGGACTTTCCTACGCGCTTGAGACCATCAACTACAAGCTCTATGTCGACCCCACGATCTCGCAGGAGTGTCGTGGATGAGGAGGCCATCCTAGGTGGCCTCCGCTCAGGTGAGGACCTGCCGGACTATGACTACGAGGATTTCGAAGCAGGTTCAACAGGTCAGGACCGCAGGGGTGAAGATCCCGGTAGGGATACACCCAGGAGCCGTGGCGGGTACGCCGACGATGGAGACGATCGTATTTTCCGCCAGGCCACTGATGACGAGCAGACACGAAGGGTTTACTCCGGTAGGAGTGGCTCTGAATCAGGTCATAGGCGTGGACGTGTTGACTTCATCAGCATGGCGATGGACATGGCCCGCCCTCATTCGGATGACCCGGAGGCCATGCCGATTCGACCTCCGAGATCTCTTGTTCCAGGTGAGTCGCAGGTCTCGGAGGAGTTTGAGAGTAGGCCGCAGGGACCAGGGACTATGGTTCTGGTTCCGGGAGGTATCCCGGGCCGATCCACTGGTTCTCAGAATCCAGGTCAGTTTGATGAGCACGAGGAGCGGAAGTTCTCAGACTTCGGATACGATGATCTGTTGAAATCAACCGCAGGTTGGGGCAGTAGCTCAAAGCAGGGGTCTGATGCCGGTAGGCCCAACCCTAATACTGCCAAATCTGAGTCTTATGATGGCGAAGGTTACAAAATCTGAGTCTTATGATGGCGAAGATTACAATTTTGCGGATGAGGAGGAGAGCCATTCGCGCCGAGATGCAGGCAGCCGTGAGACCGCAAGGACTAGTCCCGCCGCTGCCAAGTTTGAGGTCGATGATGATGACGAGTATGCCGCATTTGCGGATCGCCGTGATGAGGAGGAGGACCAACCACGACGAAATGCTAGGATCCGTGATGCTGCGAGGCCCAGGAGCCTCTCTCGTGGAGCCGTCAGGGACCTTCGTGTTGACAGGGACGCCAGAAGCGAGAGGGAGAGAGCCAGGGATAGTCGGGAAGTTCTTCGGGGATTGGAGGCCATTCATGACCGCGAGGGACCGGTAGGTCCCCCGGCAATTGGTGATTCCCCGAATGTTCCCCCCTTTCCCAACATCACATTTGGAGGTCCGTTGAGTCAGAGAGACGTGAACTCGAACCGGGTTACTGGTTCACCGAGGATCACTGAGCGAGCTGCCGATGTTGTTAGGACAGGTGCCAGAGATGGTCGGCTTGCCGATGCACTCGGGATCGAGGATCGTCCGTCGATCGCTAGCCCGTTAGGGCGAGATACCAGTGATCTTGAAACTCTGAGGTCTAGCAACGAGTTCACACCTCAATGGGGTGCGACTGCCAGGGAACGTAGTGTTTCTGCGAAGAGACCATCACCTCTCGCCGCTGAGACCGATAGGTCAAAGGCGAGGAGGGCTAGCCCCTCACCAATGGATTCAACTCCGCAGGATGAGGAGATGCCCGATCCCGCTGATGTTCACATCCACTCCACCCCCGAGTCACGTGCATCCACCATTGATCCTCGATCTGGCGATAGCCGGAGAAGGGGATCTACCCCGAGTAGACCATCCAGGATTGATGATTGTCCCGTGGATGACCCCAGAAAACATGTCGGGGCTAGTGGGGCTCCTGAGAGGATCGAGATATCGACTCCTCCCGCCCTCAGATCCCAGTCTTCCGGCGAATCAGGTGACGCTAGGGCGAAGGAGGTGTTCGATCTGCACATCCAGGAGATGCTCGAGAGAGGTGAGGTTTCTGGCTCAGTCGCGAAGGCGTTCCACATCTTTGCTGACCAAATCAGGGTACTGAACGGTCAGGTGAGTTCCATGCGAAGGGAATGGAGTGACGAGAGTCAACGGACGAAGGACAAGGTCGATCGCCTGGCAGCTGAGGTTGCGACTCAATCTGATGCCGGGAGGATGCGAATGATAGTTCAACGGTTCGCAAGGGAAGTTATTCCCGATAGCAAGGCCATTGCGAGGCAAGCCATCGATGAGCAAGCCGAGGTCGTGGAGCAGAGGATTAACCTACTGTCCCACGAGGTCCATGAATCTGTCAGGGACAATGAGGCATCGACTGATCGGCTTCGCCTGATGATCCAGGAGAATAGTGAGGCTGCCCGCAGAAGCCATGCTGCTTCTGAGGACGAGACCCTTAAGGATTTGGACAAGCTTGAGAAACGGATGTTCTCGGTAGAGAAAACCGTTGGGATGCGGACACCGGCGGGTGTATGGAACCCGAATCCTGTCGCGAATCCGTCCGATAGGGCCAGCGGCAGTGTAGTCGATGCAAATTTCAGGGAGTTAAACCTGAAGATCGAGAAAGCTCTCCTTGATCACGAGACATTTGCCAAGTGGGCCTCTGAATCTATTGAGGGGGTCAAAGAGGAGCACACTCGTCTTGTTAATCGAGTGTCTAGACTGCAGAGTGGAAGGGGTTCTCAGGAGGTCGATAGACCATCAGGGCATGATTCCCCGCAGGACTGGCATGAGGCTGTTGACGAGATCAATCGGAAGATGCAGGATCTGGCTCGAGGAATTCAACGTCAACGTCGGGATCATGACGACATCATTTCGAGGTTTGAAACCGTGAAGTCACATGTTGAACAGTATGAAGCGAGATCGGCAGTTGTGAATCGGGTCGTTGATGGCATCCAAGGACAGATCCGTAATCTTCCTGCCAGCAGTGACCAAGTGCAGCCTGCCGTTAGGCGAGAGCTCGGCACATTCCGGAGTACACTTGAAGGTGTTATGCGGAGAGTCAGCGCTATCGATGGTAACGTGCGTAACCTTAGCGCCGCGAACAACAGAATCATGTCCCAGCTCTTTGAGATGGAGGGTCAATTTGACGAGGCTGCTGGCATCATTCAGGGTGTCCAGCAGATTAATGAAGCTCCTCCACAACCCAGAGAAAGGCGGAATGTTGGTTACCATGCATTTGCGGGGCAAGGACATAGGATCAGGTCACCGACGCCTACACCAGGGGAAGGTGACGGCCGGGGTACTGGCCTGCCGGTGAGACCAGGCGGAGGCGTTGTTTTGCCTGATCATGTTTTGCCGAATGTGCCCGATAGGGTCGATCCTTCTCGCGCAGACAGGCATCCCATCTATCCCGTTAGGGAGAGGTCCGACAGCAGGAGCAGGAGAGTTCGGGGGTTGCCTGACAGGTCGCATTCGCCACCGGAGCGTGCAAGGGGTGGTCCCCGCGCGCGCGCAAGGGGGGACGTTTCTATTTCCCCCAATAGGGATGCGGGTAGGAATAGGAGCCCGAGGCCTGCTGCCGTCCCCGATAGGGGATCTGAGGCCCGGAGTCGACAATCGAGGGGGGAGAGGCCGATCCGCGATAGCGGGAGCGTCTCTCCGAATTTTGATAGGCCAATCCGCGATAGCGGGAACGTCTCTCCGAACCCAGGTCGTCATTCAGGAGGTGGTGGAGATAATAGGGTCCATGCCGACATCCAGAGTCCTGGTGATGAGTGGAGGACTCCTGGGAGCAGAGTCAGCGCCGACACCCAGAGTCCCGGCGATAGGCGAGGGACTGCTGGAGCTCCTTCGGATCGTGGACAGGCCTCAGCGCCGGCTGCAAGAGGGGCTCCCGGCGGTGCTGGCCCAGACGCGCCAAAGATTTGTGCCCTCGATGATCCCAACGACCGTAGGCACCCGAATGCTGAATTCTCGTGTGTGACATGCGGTCGTGAGTTCTGCGGGCTTTGTCGTGGCGACGACGGGGACTGTTGCAATTGTCAGTTCCTGAAGATGAAATGCTGGGCATGCCGCAAGAATGCTCAGGAGGTCTCCATGTATCTCTGTACGGGTTGTGGGACTCACCGGCCTTGAGCGATGTGCACGCTGCAATATTCGGCATGAACGCGCTCAAGCTGGACCGCCCCCTCCTCCTCCTCCCGGGGGAGGTGGTGGGCAAGGCGGACCAACTGGTCAAGGTGGGAGCGGAAGTGGTGGGCATGGACATGCCCCAGCTCCACCGCCAGGTCCTGGACATTATGGTGGAGGCCAAGATCCCGCTGGGCCTTCTGGAGGCCCGAGTGGAGGGGATCCTACCGGGGGTTACCCTGGTGGAGCGCCCGGGTTCCACGGTAGTGCTGCGGATGCTCATGGAATTGGGAACAATCAATGTGGTTCCAGTTTCTATGGTCCTGCCTACGGAGGTGGCGTTAGTCACCAAGGGGTTGGCGCTGGCGTTAGTCAGTCTGGCAATGCCACAGGTTACCCCTCGAGTGTTGCGAGCGGTGGTAACCTTGGGCCGGGTCTTAGCCTCGGCTATAGTGTGAATGGTGCCGGTAGGCAGGGAGACGGTGGTCTTCTCCCTGAAGCCTTGAGGGGAGACGATGGACGGGACAGGTGCACGAAGTGCAGCAGAATCCCTGAGCCTGGTTTCCCCCTTGTTCCTTGCATTGGTTGCGGAATGAGGGCGTGTGAAGTTTGCTGCCCTATGCCTGCGAGACTGTGTGAAAGTTGCAGGATTACCTCATGTACCCCGATAGGGGCTCTGATTTCCACCGTTGTCGATAAGGATCGGTTCCATCATAAGTGCAACACGATCGTGCTGCCTGCTGAGCCGACAGCTGATAAGCTGCGCGAGTGGCTTTCCGAGGTCAAGGAGAGGGTCAGGAATGCTTTCAGCTTTGACTCTGACTACGCGTTAGCGTGGATATCAGAGACTGAGAGGCTTGACTATGATGCTCTTGGCGGACCCTGCAAGTACCCGATTTTGGACTCAAACTTCACGAGTGCTATCAGGGAGTGTATCAAGACCAGGGCTGTTAGGGACAAGATGAATCGCCTGACCGAAGCCGCTCAGAATATGAGTCCTCCCCAGGGTATCAAGGGGAGACAGATCTTGAAGCTTCTGCTGAACCACCTGCAGACTGGAGTCGAGGACGACCAGACCTTCAAGATTGCTGAGTTGACCAGTCTCAAGTGCCGGCAGACGGGTCACTCCGATGATGAGGCAAGGCTCCGGAGTTATCTGAGCACCTGGGACAATCTCATTTCTGGGATTAGGAAGAAGATCGATGATGGGGTACTGTTAGCTGTGTTCATCGAGAACGTTCGTCATCTACGCTGTATGCGGCCCGACATCGAGAGGTGGGATCGCGATGTGACCGTTAGGTCATTCGCGTGGCTTTATAAGGCTTGTCAGGACTGTGTCGAACGATGGCAAAAGCGTCAGAACACGCTTCAGATGTACCAGACCTTTCATGAGCAGAGGTCACGATCGGGCTCTCAATCCCGTGAAAGGGATCGACATCCTGGTGCTCCCGGTGTAGTGCGGCGGTACGACCCACTTGCCAGGAAGAGTGATCCCAGCCCTTCAAGGTCCGTTAGGTCCGGAAGGGATGGGAGACCTGACGGGAAGCCGAGATCATCTTCGCCCGGAAGGAGCAGTCAGAGAGACAGAGCTTCTCCTGGAAGAGGCAGTCAGAGGGATAAGCGCATCCCAAGTCGCCAAGAAGACAGTCCCCTGTTGGGCCTGCTGATCGGGCGTGCTGGGAGTATACGAAGACTGGGAAGTGTCAATATGGCCGGGAATGCAGGTTTGAGCACGACAAGAGCCCAAGGAACCCCGCTGCGCCCTCTACGCCGAGGACTGGCGATAGGCCCGTTAGGGACAAGCCTATGTTCTTCGGATACTGCTACGACTGGATGTATGGCAAATGCACAGCTCAGCCGTGCAAGTACCTGCATCAGAAGCCACCACCAGGCACGAAGCCCATTACGCCTCGTTCCACTGCTGGTCCGGTTGTTGAGGATGAAGAGGGGGATACCCCTAGATCGCCTACGCCCAGTCCTCCCGATAGGGAGGCGAGGCGTCTCGACAGCCCCGCTCAAGGATTGACGGATTTTTAGGCGGGGCGGGCCGTTACCCTGAGGCCAACCGTGTTGTTGTGGCGTGTCCAGCTATGTGGGCTGTTGCCCCAGCTACCGGTGGGTCTGCACCGGGTTGCCTCCCTCCTTGCGTTAGCAGTTGGGAGAAAAGCGAGCGAGGCGCATTGTTCTTCTCCGGCACTACCGGTGGAGGTCCTAAATGGGACCAAGTCATTTGGAGACGGACAGTTGACGCAAATGGGACCGTGATCGAGGATATCGGGGTGAACTTTTGTGATCGCCGAGCAACCTTGTTCAAGAGACTCCCAAGACGAAGTGATACCAAGACGACGTTTTGGTACTGTGATGATGCGGAGGTTGCACTGTCCTGGAGGAAGAAGTACTTCCCGAAGGGTCCCGGTAGGGAACCTCTCAGGGTCAAGATTCCCGATCTTCCTGATGTGTTTGTTGTCTCGATTGAGAATGACAATACGGGTAGGGTCGTGAATCGTTGCCGTGAGGCTGGATACAGCCATCCAAATGCGATTAAGTTCCCTTCGCGCAAGAGAATTGCTAGGGAAGTTCAAAGTGCTCTGATAAGAGCAGCGGCTGTTCACGCCCAAGTGCTCTTAGACAATGACGAGGACATCGATACCAACCCTGGTGATGTGCGGGGACATCGCGTTGTACGAAAGCCGAAGTACACTCAGAAGGTTGCTGCACCTGTTGGATACGATGGGGTGAGGTGGCTGGTAGATACTGGTTGCCCAATGGATCTGGTCGGTCTCGGTGATTTGAAAGGACCCGATAGGGCCCTGATCGCCAAAGGCGGACACACTCATGCGCTGCACACTGCCAACGGGGCGACTCGCACCGCTGGTCGTGTTGATGCTGATGTTGGCAACCTGGACGAGGTGATTGAGGCACACGTCCTTGAGTCCACTCCATCCATCATATCCGTTGGAAAGCGTTGTATGGATATGGGATATTCGTTTGTATGGGCTGCAGGTTGCAAGCCTACTCTCACGTGTCCTTCGGGCCGGACGGTGATTGGATGTCATCAACAACGTGCCATATCTTCCTCATGGTGACACTCAGTTCGTTTCTCCCACTCTTGATGATGCTGAGCCAATCCCTGCTATGCCTGCCCCCGGGGCGGCGTATCGAGGGCTTGAAGCCAGCGAGATTCCGCTGGGTAGGTCTAGGCTTGCGGCCAAGAGTGAGCTACAGGACACCTGGCGCACTGAGCGGTCGGGCCATGTTGTGAAGGAGCACCGGCTTCCGCGCAAAGCAAAGTTTGTGCCGATAGGCGATGATTGCCCCGTTGGAGTTGATCGATTGGACAACTACAGGAAAACTGTCGTTCATCGAAATGGGGTTACCCATGAGGTGCTGGTTGATAGTCTTGGGAGTTATCCGAAAGAGATCAGCATGCGATAGCATCTGATGTCCCTTGGACGGGTGAAACGTGGTTTCGGGTCAAGTGCGAGACCGTTGCTCTTCCCGGAAAGGCGGAACAGGGGGGTGAGGGCGATAGCCACTCACCACCTTTTCCTGGCCCGGGGGAAGGGGATGATGGTGACATTGTCGAGATAAACTTTCTCTCCGGACTCCGCACAGAGGCTGAATGGCGGGCAGATGCTAAGACGCTTCGCCATATGCTTACCCATCTCCCGAAGAACCCATATTGCCCGCACTGCCAGCGTGCGAAGATGGAGAATGTCAAGCTTCGCCGCAAAGGTGGTGCTGCTGCGCATGACGTGGTAAGTTTCGGGGACCTAACCACTGCTGACACGATGGTGTTGCGCGGATTGAAGGATCGAGGATTTCATGGCGAGGCGGACGCGATAGTGTTCTATGACCTCGCTACTGACTACCTCGAAGTCCTCCCTGTGCAATCCAGATCCCGTAGCAATACGCTGGAGGCATTTCGCAGGTTTGCAGGGGGGCAAACTCTGAAGTTAGTGTACAGCGACCAGGCCCCAGAGCTGAAGAATGCTGTCACTACGCTTGGAGCATTGCACCGGCTTTCTACACCGGGCATGCCCAAGACCAATGGCCTGATCGAGAACAAGGTTAAGCTCGTTCTTCACGGGGCACGTGTGCTCCTGCGTCAAGCTGGATTTGAACCTCGATGGTGGCCATTTGCCGTTAGGCATTTTTCCATGGCAAGGAACATCGAAAATCGCGGTGAGGGATCACCGTGGATGCGACGCCACGGTAACGGGAACTTCAGCGGAGTCATTCTGCCGTTTGGTTGTCTGGTCGACTTCTACCCCATTGCTCCCAAGATTCGCAGGGATAGAAAGGGGGGGGTTCAAAACGCCCAAAACGACTCCAGACATGCTGGGAAGATCGACTCAGAGGACGTTGATGAAGGAGGAGACCACTGGATCGCAAATGAAGACGAGAAGGTTCTCACTCGCGTCCACGTTGAAGCGCGAACCGAGCTCTTTATCCCGATAGGGACGAGCTGTCCAGTCAAGATCAAAGACCTTGGCAGGAGGCGGAGCACAGTCCTCAACTATCTGGACGGATCGACCGAATTTGTTGTTGACGAAAACTGGCTCCAGGCCGAGAACGACCGTGGAGGTAACCACGAATGGACTGGAGAAACTCATTTCGACTGTGATTTTGATCAGATCGATGAGGACGAGGCCGAGATCTATGAGAACGAGGAGTATGAACCCGAATGCAACGACGAGCCGGACTTTGTTCCCATTGATGAGGTAGAGGTTGAAGAGACAAGCGTCACTACTGCCCTGCCCGCCGAGAAGAAAGAGCGGGACTTCATCAAGATAGAGGAGGATCCGAAGTTCGCCCCATCTTCCAAGCCAGGCCTATTTCTGGGCTATCGGTTAGAACCAGGGGGGCTGTGGAAGGGCGACTATCTCGTTGCTGATCTCGAGCACATCCAAAGGGGTCTCAGGAAACCAAGTGTACACCAGGTCAAACGTATCTGGAAGAACCCTGAGGAGCCCTACGTGTTCCCGATGTTGGCATCCTATGACGCTAGGACTCGGACCATTCGGGAGGCGTTAGCTGACCGAAGAGCCGACTTTAAGCCGAGTAAGAGGATCAGGGATGAATTCGACTTTGATGAAGGTCGATTTGATGATCCTGATGATGATGACGATGACCAACAGGACGAGGGGGGCGGTAGCTCTTCCAAGTCTGATGGGGCCATTCAGAGCAAGGCTGTCCAAGGGAGTGGTGACGCGTGCGTCTCAGATTACTGGGAGCGGCACGACGAGGACAGCGCCTGGTATCGTATCCACGTTGAGGTGCGGAAGAAGTTCTTCGGGACGACGAACGAGGACCTTCCTCCAGGTGGTCCTTCGCATGAGGAGCTTGACACCGTTAGGGTCACGCACATGCGGGGGCTTGATGCCGTTGGAAATTGGGTGAGAGATGATCGTCATCACGATGCTCCCAATCATCGGCATTTCACGCGTGGATTTTGGACTGGTGTGACCATCCTCTTTGATAAGGGATGTGCTCCCCACGGTAGGTTTAAGCCAAAGGAAGAAGGAGCCAAACCTGCCGGAGGTCCGAAGAAGGGTCATAAGCTGCACGGAGACAGGATCGACTATGGCCAGTCCGCCGATAGGCGTGAGCGGCCATACGCAGGCACCGGAAAACCCAATTCAATTGATGCGGATAGTTGGAGACAGATGTCCACCCGGTCTCGGGAGATATATGTTCAAACCGAACGGGAGTTATCCCTAAGGGAAGAAAGACGCCGCGAACATCCTGAGAGGGACCCGGCTGCTCCAGCGCCTGGCCGCAAGCTCCTCATCGAGTTTGCGTGCGAACCTGACTCGCGTTTGTCCGCAGTGATGATGGAGTGTGGAGGCGATGCAATTCGCGTTCACGTTGGCTCATTTGACATCACCAAAGCCAAAGACGTTAGTCGGCTTATTGGGATCATCGAGGATAATCCTGGGTGTGACCTGTGGGCGTCAATTCCGTGCGGACCGTGGAGTACGTGGCAGTATGTCAACCTTTCAATCCACGGTGCTGAGTTTGCATCACACCTGAATGATCTTAGAAGGAATTCTCAGGTTATGTTTGCGGCGTTCCTGCGGGCCTCCCGAGCCGTTAGGCGAGGAGGGGGCAGGGTTGCATTTGAGTGGCCTAGACACTGTCTTGGATGGAAGCAACCGTTCATGCAGAGGTTTCTTGCTGATCCTGATGTCGAGACCGTAGATTTCGACGGCTGTGATTTCGGGATGCAGGATAAGGACGGTGTGCCAATCAGGAAACAGTGGAAGGTTGCGACGACCTCCAAGGAGCTCATCGATGAGCTGTCAGGTCGGAAATGCAAGCACGAGAAGGGATACCTTCATGCACGCATCGAGGGGTCGGTCACCCCAACGACTGCTCTCTATCCGAGAAAAATGTGCGAGGCAATCGTTGGAGCATGGTACCCGAACGGCACTTTCAAGAAGATTGCGAATGCTATGCCGGTCGAGGTTGACCCGATTGAACAGCGATGGAAGAAGAAACCGAATACCCTGTACGTTAGTCTTAATAGTCAGACTGCCAAGATCCCGACGCGGGCTACTTCGGGGAGTGCGGGTTTGGACACCTATGCCTCTGAGGGAGTAAGTATTCCCGCAGGGGGGTCAGGCTTGGTCAGCACCGGAATCTCGGTAGAGATGCCAGCTGGGGTGTATGCTAGGATAGCTCCCAGGTCAGGACTAGCCGTGAAGAACAGGATCGCTGTAGGCGGCGGGGTCATTGATCCCGACTACGACGGAGAGATCAAGGTAATCCTCTTTAATCATGGGGATGAGGACTTCGTCGTGAATCCTGGGGACCGCATTGCGCAGATCGTGCTGGAGCGCGTTATGCTCGTTGACGCGTCGATCGTCCCTAGGAAAGCCAAGCGGGGAACCGATAGGGGATCCGCGGGTTTCGGAAGCACTGGTATAGCTGCTGCTGCCCCTACGATTGGATCTGATGGAAAGACCTTTGAGTTCTCTATGCCCAGGGGGGAGATATCCCTTTCTCATCGGCCAAAGAGCTCAGGTGTCTTTCCTCCCTTGTATGCTTGTGTCGCTAGGCCAGTGAACAAGAAGGAACAAGCTGGGAATGCCAAGGCTAAGGCCGCTCTTCAGAAGGAGTGGGACAAGTTAACTTCGCAGGGATGCTGGGACTTGTCAACTGTCCAAGAGTGGCATGATGTTGCGGCCAAGGCACGTAAGGAAGGGGAGAAGATCCATGTAGGTAGAATTTTCGACATTTGTGTCGAGAAGAATCACGAGCTGCCGGAGGACGATCCAAATCGCAAATATAAAGGGCGAGTCGTGTTCGAGGGATGCTTCGTCCGTGACGAGATCGGGCATTGGGCCCTGTTCTCCGAGAACACCTCCTGCCCCGCTACTATGGCGGCGGGTAAGATGGGTGATGCTCACGGGTTACTTCCAGGGAATCTTCTGGAAGTGAGTGATGGGGAGTCCGCGTACACTCAGGCCCGCTTGAAGGGAAAGAAGACTTGGG
Source organism: Effrenium voratum (assembly GCA_963377175.1). Classification (NCBI taxonomy): domain Eukaryota; class Dinophyceae; order Suessiales; family Symbiodiniaceae; genus Effrenium; species Effrenium voratum. Next base: position 20,536 of record CAUJNA010000778.1, read on the forward strand.
TGAGGATTCCTCGCGACCAATGGCCACCTGAGTGGTTCGACGGCAGCGGAAATCCCAGATACAAGGATCCGGTCGTTGTCCTCGTGCTTGCACTATATGGACATCCGGATGCTGGTACCTTTTGGGAACAGCACTGCGAGGCAATGCTGAAGAAGGTCGGTTACGTCAAGGTGAAGGATTGGGCCAGCGTGTTTAGGCATGAGGAGCTCGACCTCTTCCTTGTCGTGTACGTGGATGACTTCAAGATGAGTGGGCCGGCGAAGAACATCGCGGAAGGATGGGCGCTGATCTCGAAGGTCATCAAGATGGAGGAACCAAGGCAGCTCAAGAGATATCTTGGCTGCGAGCACGAATTCACGCAACAGGTGGTCAAGGGTCACTTTGACCCGAGACTGGCGTGGACGGTCGGCAATCCTCCTGATAAGGAGCAACCCGACTTGAGGTTTGGTCCAGAGGGGTTACTCTCTAAGGACATCCCCAAGCCGGAAACCACGATAAGGTTCATCAAGTACAGCGAGAGCAGCTTCATGCAGGCATGTGTCGATAGATACATTGAGCTGTGTCAGGGAAAGTACCCGAAGAAGCTGCAGAAGGTTGAAACTCCGTTCCTGGACGAGAGCAAGCCGGAGTTTGACGAGAATTCCGTCAATCCTGAATTTGACAAACTCTTCAACCAGGCGATGGACATGGAGACCGTCAATGCGCAGCCAGGATGCCTCGGAGAATGACGCGGCGGCGGTGCTGATGAAGGTTCTCTACGGAGCTCGGATGGGCAGATATGACCTAATTCGTCCCGTGCAGGCGTTAGCCAGCCGGGTCACGAAGTGGAATCATCTTTGTGACCGCAAGCTCCACAGGTTAATCTCATATGTGAACTCTACGCTCGATCTTCATTTGTACGGTTGGGTGGGCGATAGCCCAGAGTTCATTGAGTTGGTTGCTTACTGTGATGCGGATCTGGCTGGGGATCGTACTGATTCCAAGAGCACATCGGGAGTGCTCATTTGCCTTGTGGGTCCTAGGACCTACATGCCCATCACTGGAGTAAGCAAGAAACAGACTTCCGTTTCGAAGTCGACTCCTGAAGCGGAGATTGTTGCTCTCGACCATGGAGTGTCCAAGGAGGGAATGGCATTAGCTACCCTCTGGCAGCACGCTATTGGGAAGGGAAAGGAGACCCAGCCGTTTATTATCAACGTGCTGGAGGATAACGAATCGGCATGCCGGATCGTTATAACTGGGAATAATCCCAACATGCGCTACATGTCGAGGACGCAGCGCATTGACATCTCGTGGCTCAACGAACGTTTTAATGCTGGAATTTTTCGGTTCGTTGCGTGCCCGTCTCACTACCAAGGCGCAGACATTTTCACTAAGGCCTGCATTGACAAGGTCGTGTGGAATAGAAATCTGCACACCCTTGGTATGTTTCTGCCGGGATACCTGCAGGAATATTTGGCCCAACCCACCCAACCCTGTCTTAAGCCCCCTGCCGCTCCTGGACTGCCCCCGCTTAGGGGGGTACGCATGGAATCAGGTGCAAAATCCGGTTTCAATCGGCTCATTGAGAGGTTACTCTCTGAGTACGAGGGAATCGTGATTGACGAGGAAAAAGGAGGGAAAAGATGCGAGAAAACTATTATTGCGGACCAGGCGATAGCCGGAGTTCTTGCGTATAGTGATCTTTGCAGGGTTGTCACGCTTCAAATTGCTCCTGGTTACAGGAATCACATCATACGGTCTGGTAGGATTGAAGGCGATAGCCTTTGTTATGTTGTGCTTGTTCTTAATGATCTTGCACCCGATAGGGTTGATTCCAGGACTGGGAAGTGGGGACAGACCAGAAAGCTCAGGGATAGGACCGAGGCTGCCGTTAGGCAAAGGTTCAACTTGGCTTGTGATGCTCGGACCAGTGGGCGTGTTCCGATCATTCTCTACCGACCCAAATGCAATATATTGAAGGAAGGTGAGGTTGAAGGAGTTGCCACCACGCATGGGTTTGATTGTAGGTCTGTTTGCGCTTGCCAATGTGGTCTCAAGAGGCATGGGATTGTGTTTAGGTGTTTTTCTTCTAAGTCCTTCAATTCGTTTTGGAGTACCTGCAAGATGCGAGGAGGGGATACTCTCTCTCAGCACGACCGATTGCTTGCTGTTGGGAAGTGGTTGAACAACTTCGTTGCCGCGTAGCATTTGCTTGATCAAGCTGGCTCACACCGCGGGCAACCGCACCACATTCACAGGCGACACGATGCGCTCACTGACCAGTACTGAAGCATGAGGCAGATATGCCTATCACTGAGGTTTTCTTCTGCTTCGTGAAGGACGGATTCAGTCAATTATTCATCTTCTAGGTTCTTGTTCTAGGGAGAGGGTCTCTGGCCGGTAGGCTGAGCCTTCTGAAGGACAGGGGAATTCTGGCCGGTAGGCTGGGTTCCCGGTTCCTCCGTGGTTCCGTGGCCGGTGGCCCGAACCTGCTGACGCATGGCGGCAGCTGGCGGAATGGGCCTGGGGCACTGCATGGCGACGCCTCCGCGGCCGTCCTGGGACCTGGAGATGGGCTTGGGTATGGAGAAGCCTAAGGCTGTGGCCAGTTGTTTGCTTGCGGGGTACCGCGAGTGGACGATTAAAGGGTTTAGGGGACAGGATCCGAAGTTCACCACGATTGATCCAGATATGGAGAAGGCTGATCAGCTGATTGAGGATGACAGTGCTGCGAGGTTCGACGAACTGGTTGGCAGGGTGTCCCATATCAGCAAGGATAAGCTCGACAAGTCGCACATGCCGGTGACGGACCATGAAAAGCTGCTCCGGTACCGGGCGATCAGGACTGCTGCGATAGTGGCTGAGATGAAGCGCCGGGGAGTGGAGGTCACGGAGTTGAACGCCGTGCACTTGGCGGCCATTCTCTGCGCTGCGGTTCCGACGGACCCTGCTTTCTTGCTTCCTTATCATATCGTGTTTGCGATTGAGGAGAGCATTGAAAGTGGCAAGAGTGCGCTACCCATGGATAGCAGTACGGAGCCGGCAGCTGAACCATGCGGAGGAATGTGGGCTGCAGACCCGAAAGCCTGGCCGGAGTGGAAGACAGTTCACCCGCAGACTCCCTTGGTAAAGGCGGTCGCTGATCAGGCAGAGGTGGCATTCGGAGATCACCCTCTGTATAGTGGAGATGATTTCGGCGATGCGGAGCACCATTTCAACGCTATCCGTGCTTGGATGAGCGAGAGGCCAAACGCACTGTTCACGCCTCCGGAGTTGGTCGTGGACGCGATGATGCTGACGGAGGGGAGAAACAGGGAGGAGATCGTTAGATGTTCCTCGGGACGGAGGCTTTCGTCGGTCCCGTCGGTCAGGAAGTTTGCGTCGGCTGATAAGCCAGGAATGCGGGGTTACCTGCACGCGATGGGACAGATGTCAGGTGTGGTCACGTCCTTGCATGATGCCTTTGACTGGGACCGTAGACAGGTGTTGAGGATCTCGCCCAAGAACCCGGCGAGTACCACCGATGTGGAAATCGGTCCCGACGATGGATGGGCATTCTTCGATTTGGCCATGAATTTCAGGGGCCAGACGGACACTGAGAAGGTCCTCATCCATGGAACTTCGCAATCCTCATTGTGGAGCATCCTGGGTGGTATGCAGGTTACTGCGTCCACCGCGAGTGATGAATGGGTAGGGGTGTGGACATCTTTGAAGGCGGTCGAGGCCCTGGGATACAGCACTCTGTCGCACTACGGCCAGAACACGTGGGCGAGGGTCGCGATTTGCATCGCGCAACCGGACGAGTCCGAGAATCTGTTCAGTGACAATCCCCACCTGAAGGGTGTCAAGCGAGGAGCCCAACGAGTGTTCCCGAACGCGAGGTTGGGGATCTGTGGGATCTGCATCAAGCTTGAGAAGCCTGCGGCGGACTCACAATATGTGGAGCTGTGCAACTCAGGGGGCGATAGCACCCTGCAGTACTACAACCCATTCGTCGAGTGGAATCCGCATGCTCCATCGGTAGTGTGGGCTATGCACAAGTTCTTCCCAGAGAACTACATGGGACCGATAGGTCTTTCCGTTGAAGAGGAGAACATGCGTGCTGCTCCAGGGACCCCTCAGGCTGCCGAGGCGGAAGGTGGGGCACTATTCGCCAGGATCGTGCCGAAGTCGAACATGTTTGAGGCCATCCGGGGTGAAACGTTTGTGCTCACCCTAACGAAGGGATACCTTACCGAGATCAAGGACGAGGCAAAGGCCGTTGGTCGGGGTGCCCTCTTCCCGCAGGAGCTTGAGTGTTTCGAGCAAGCTAGGAAGGTGATGCGCCTGATCAGGAGTGGGAAGGTCGTTCCGCCAGCTATGGAGCTGCCGAAGGGAGGATACTCCCGTGTGGCAGTTGATCCAGTCCAAATGGAAAGGCTGTGGGACACATGGGCAATCGCCGTGTTAGCGGATGTGATGCTGTCCATCTACCCATCCATTGTTCTGCACGAGATGAGTCGCTACCAAGACAAGATGGTAATCTTGCTTCGGTGTTTAGCGGCTAGTGGGACAGGTGCTGCGGTGAGGATCGCTGCGGCCATGGCGGCCGGGTACGGTCCTCCGTCGTTCAAAGAGGAGTCCGCGGCCCCGGATGCGACTGTGTTCTATCTGCTGGATCAGACGTTCAACACTGCATCCACGAAGAACAAGAAAGGGATGGACCCAGCAACGTTGGCGGATGACATCCTCAAGTGCAGGACAAAGAATGACCGGCTGAGGGGTTCCCCAGATAGCCGGCCGTTCAAGAACTGTGAGGTGCACTACGTGACCAGCACTCGTGATAACGAGGAGACATCCCTTCGGATGATGATTGACAAGGCGTACGAGCTGATGGACAAGCGGACGGACGACTGCGTCCAGAAGTACGGCAACGCGGATGCTGCCAAGCATGACCTGTATGTCTTTGGTCTCCGTGGCTCCTACCTGTATAGGTGGGAGAGGAACGCATGGAAGGCCAGAAGTGACGCGGCGACCGTGTGGAGTAAGGACGTGGCGTCGCTGGTCGCGCTCAACAACAAGGTCAAGGTGATGGTTTGTGGTCCGGGGCGATCGTTAGATCGAGAGGGTGACCAAGGGGTTCACATGACTAAGGAGATCCAGCATAAGATGGGCGATCTCCGTGCGAACCTGATCCCAGTGGTTTCAGCAGACGCGGTGTCATGGGGGAGCGAAGTTGACAGCTACGGCAGGAATCGGCCGGTCCAGAGAGCATGGGCCGTGGTGCCGCCATACCTTGCGGCAGTTCCGGACTTTTTCTCCCTGACCAGGACCACATGGCCTGGTTCTGTCACGTTGCACATCAGGGACAACATCCTCAAGCTTCTGAAGGAGGGTACTTCTTCAAAGATGGGTGATGGCGGATCGATGTCTGAGTCTGAGGATGTCGACATGACAGGTGCCGCTCTGGGAGGACCGCCGGTAGGCGTTGCCTCTGGAGGGCAATCGTCTGACGCAGGTCAGCAAGTGGAGGGTCAGATCGCTGCCCCGAAAGCACCTCCTAAGGCGTTAGTCACAAAGGAGATGCTGGCATCGGTGAGACCGAAGTCCCCGCCGAACCCACCTCGGAGTCCGAGAGTTTCTTCACCTCAGGTCCCGGCGACCGAAGTTGGGAATCGATGGTCCTCGAATCTTCGAACGCCTAGAGCGACGATTGAGGAGGAGAACGCGGGTGGCTCCGCCGAGGTCGATGATCTCCTACCCGATAGGGAAGGGGTCGATCTTCCTACGGATACCTTCAACGATGGTGGGGTCCCGACCGAGGCCGAGGTGCTGGAGTTCGCCGGAGACGTTGAGATGGAACCGGAGAAGGAAGCCGAGGCTCCCGCTGTAGGTGAGGAAGAGACTCCCGGTAGGGCAGCTGAGGTGCCTCAGGCCACTACGACTACGACAGAGCCGCCGATGGAATCGCCTGCGGCAAAGCGAGCGGCGTCGCCCGTTAGGGAGGAACGCAGGGCTCGAGAACCTGTTGGTGGTCAGAAGAAGGAGGAGGCGTCGGGTGCAGGTGGCCCGGGTGTGCCTATCTCCTATGCTCCGAAGTATACGGACGACGACGGGGACCTGCGGGATACTGCAGCGACCCCGAAGGCGGCTTCAACCCAGGAGTCTCGAGGGGGCATACACAATTATGCAAACACGCCGTACCCGGAGCACCCGGGAGAGGCGCCCGAGTTGGAGTCAGCGGAAGTTCGGCATCACCGTGAGCATGGTTCATATCAATCCACGAGGGGCTCGCGGACATCAGCAAGACCGGCGGAAAGCAGGTCGAATAGGAGGTTCATCGTTCAGCATGTCCTGGCTAGGGAGGCTGGTGAGCCCTTCATCTATGCTGTGATCAGGAACAAGGCAATCACTCAAGAGCGGGTTACCGCGGAGGAGTGGAGGAAGGCGAACGAGACTAGCCACATTGTGTTCCCGAATCGCGATAGCGAGTGGAATGCGGTATTGGAGAGGGCCGTGCATAACGATTTCATGTACGGGGCGTTGGATGCTTCCCGAGCTGCTGGAAGGATCGATCAGGAGTACATCAATCCTCGAGATCGGAAGTCTACGCCGTGGGGTGATCAGCAATGGAACATGAAGAAGGTGGCGTCCGAGGCTGCCCATATCCCGTTAGGGATGAGGCAGGACATTCAGGCGAAGTACCATCATGGGCGAGCACCTCCGGGGGACTGGGCAGATATGCCCGATCGGGATGATTACATGGTTCGTGGTGTCGTTAGTGACCCGAACCGCAGGGCGTATGATTGTCTTCGAGCGCCGGGGGTGAGGGCTACCTTGCTGAACGCGCAGACGGGCCAATGCATTCCTTTGGACGACCCGACTTGGGTGCCGGAGGTTGCATCATCGCACTTGCTGGTAGGGACGATCTCTGTGATCGCATCGCACGTGGATTCCGCCCTTGGGCGCGCGTGGCGGATGCCCATGTTTCATCCCCAGCTGATGGCGGCGACGGCAATGTTGGAGAAGCTGCAGAAGTACTTCAACGCGCTGAACGAGGCGGTATTGGGCAAGCGGTTGGGGACTGCGCCTTTCAGCATGATTGCCGGCCACCTCGCTCCGGAGCTGCGGACTGTCCCGACGAGGGAGCAGATGCCTGACACGTTGGCACAGTCAGCGGTTGAGGTGTTACTATCTCATGCTTCCGATAGGAAGGAGATCCTTGGTAGGGATGGGTGCCCGTTCGGGAAATCATGGTTCGAAGATGACCCTGAGGGAGCCACTTGGCCTGGACACCATATGGCTGGAGGTGTCGCTGTCCCACTGAAGCCGAAGACGAAGATCGTGTGGGGAAAGCGGCCACATGTGGATGACGAGGGCGATGTGGATCCTGGGGCGAGTTCTTCGGGGCAACCGAGGACCGAGCCGGCCCCCGATAGGGGCGCCGGGTCAGGAAAGGATGATGATGTGACCCTTCCTGACATTGGGAAGCTGTCCGTGACGGAGAAGAAGAAGGACGACATGGACGTGGATCAGGAAGGCTCCAAGAAGGGCTCCACCGAGACGAAGGAGCCCACGCCTCGGGGTACCGAGGCTGGGAAGGAAGGCCCGAGCAAGGCCTCCAACTACAGAGGGGCTACCGCTGAGGAGTACCGAAAGGCTGCTCGGGAATACGTGTACAGCGGGGAGGGAGATGATCGAAGAATCCTTCCCAAGAATACTCCAATCAACATGGAGAAGTCGTTGCCGGCTGAGGTCGCGCTCCTGATTCCTAGAGCTGTGGCCACGCAAGAGGAGGCTGAGGAAGCCGAGAGGACCGCGATGGAGGCCATCCGCGGGGACTATAGGCTTCCGGATGTGGGTCAGGACGACAGGGAGAATGTCGACCCTTACACCGTGACGGACGAAGACTTGGCTGCGTCGGTAGACGCGTTGACTAGGAGGTTGAGCAATATGCCTGGATGGTCGGGGAATTTGATCGACCCTGCGAAGTCTGCTGAGCTGGTCGCGGCGAGATGGGGCGGTAAGGCGAGTTATGACAAGCCTGAGGCTCCTCTGACTGAGGCTGGGATGAAGAGTGCGTCATTGGAGGATCGTGCCTACGCACTATCGCAGCTGAATCAGATGGTGAACTTCCACAAGAAGCACCTCTGCTCTGGGCGAGGAGCGCCTCTGGTGAGTGCAGCTGCCCCTAGTGGACCCTTTGCTCCTGACCAGCTGGATGATAGCAGGAAATTCAGGCCTAGTGGGGCGGCGAGCAAGATGACCTACAATCTTGTGATACTGGATGGGAAGGAGGATTATCTTGCCGATAGGCGAGAGATCAATCCGGAGCTAAGGGAAACGGGAGTTATCCCTGATGAGGCCGTCACTTGCCAGATTGTGGTTCCCTCGAAGACGAGGTTGGGTGAATACCTCCCGAACTACGAGGAGACCGTGGGCACTGTTGCAGGACGGGAGGCGGCAAAGGAGTTGATGAGACTGCTCTCGTGCGATTTCGACGGCTTGGTCATCAATTCAAAGAGGGTCTCGGAGTTATTCGAGGAACGTGTGCTGAAGGAGACCGGACGCGAGGCTGGAAACTGGGTGAAAAGTGACCAGGCCATCTGGTTCCTGAAGGAGATTTCGGGTATGGAGAACGCTGAGATGTCTTGGAAGTTCTTCATTCCGACGCTTAAAGCTTTCCCGATAGGGCAAGTGGAGGCAATGCTCATGGTCATGTACGACGGGGATGGCGTTCTCCTCAAGGAGAGCACCAGGTTGGTTGCCGTTAGGCACACGCGGATCGGACGCGACTTGAGTTACAGTGCCGTTAGGCACAGGTATACTCAGGAAGATGCACCTGGCGGATCTCTGATGTATGAGATGCATTGGAATGAACTCCCCATGGTGGGATACGTCATCATGAAGTTCTCGGACTTTCGGAAGGCGGTTCAGCTCCAAAGGGTGAGGCGAAATGGAAAGGCCATGATCGAGATATTGATCACGAGGCCCGATGTGTACGAGACCATTGGGGATGGTAGGCAGGATGAGGGCCTGATCCCACTTGTGGGAGCCATGGCGCCGGATGCTGAGGTATCGCCTTCGTGGTATGTCAGGGACAGGCTGCGGAACTACTCCGGTAGGTACGTGGTGGTAATGGTGGATCTTCGGGTGCACTGGTCCTTGGTTGGACCCGTGTTTTTGACGAGAAGGAAGACTCTTGCCGTTAGGAACGAGATCCACATGGGGGCTTGGAAGGCGGCGTATATGTACGATGATTACACGATAGTGTACCATCGGGCATGGGACTACGGTGACTTCACCCCCGTTAGGGGAGAGCACAGGCGATCACGGGAAGAGATCAGGCTGAATGTGACTGCCACGTTCTGCTTGAGGTGCGCAGAATTGATGCCGAATGGGATGCACTTGTGTCCCGGGTGCGCGCTCCCGGTCTTTTACCCGAACTTTATCCCCAACGCGGAGGAAAAGGACTTCGAAACGTGCCACATCGTGCCGGAGTGGGTGAGGACCATGGGGCAGTTCAAGCCCAGGAGGATTCCCTCCGAAGTGGTCGGAGTCATCAAGAGGAATTTGATTTCCTATTCAATGGCATCCGATCTAAGGATGACGGTGCAGAGCGGCATCAGACTTCCCCCTTATCTTGGTGAAGACAAGGGAGGTGTCGATGCGGCGTGGGATGAGCTGGCGAAGGTGCTCTTCCAATTCTCCTATGTGTCCGGGATTTCGGCCTCGGATGCGTTTGTGGAGAAGTGGGTGGCGAAGCACCTGATCAAGACCAACCAAGTCGATAGATTTGAGTCGGTCACGGAGTACTTCCGGGCCAACCCAAGACACGCTGCTCAGTGGGGTAGGCGTATGACGACTTCCGTTAGGAAGTTCGCTCGTCATGACACGTACTTGTCATTCTATATTCCGATGGCATACGTGATTGGTTCTGCGGCTGGTCATCTGACCCCATTGTACCCGACCCATCGAAAGGACGTGGACATCCTGGAGAGTCATGCGTTGATGTCGCAGCTCAGGGGGTACATGGTATCGGAGACAGGGTATGATGAGAAGAAGAGGTTGAAGGAGGCGATAGCCAAGGTGCAGAAGGCGATCAGTGCCGGACAGTCAGAGCCTCCCGCACCATTCCGTGACCCATTCGTCTACGTTAGCGACGAAAGGGTGAGGACGGTTCTTGACGGTCGTCAACCCGAACCATTGAACGTGGACATCGAGGGACTCCAATCAGTGCATCATGCTGCGCCGGGTCCTGGTCCCAAGCAGGAACCGGTCCCCAAGGGCGGAAAAGGAAAAGGGAAGAAGGGGGAAAAGGGCGGTAAGGGCGGTAGTCCTTCCGGCCCGCCGCCAAGGTGAAGTGCCGGGTAAAGGATCCGGTAAGGGCGGTAGCCCATCCGTCCCGAAGGCGAAGGATGACGCTGGACCTGCTCCGATGGAGGTTGATGCAGCAGCAGCTCAGCCGAAGAAGTCTTGGGCCGAGATGGTGGTTGAAGGGGCCAGGCCGAGTGCCAAGGCTAAAGTGACCCCAGTCCCTAAGGCAGAGCCGAAAGGGAAGGCTGCTTCGGCATCTGAGGCGAGGAGTGCTCCGGCTCCAAAAGCTGTGGCTAAGGAGACGAAGCAGGCCGAACCGAAGGTTGAGGTCAAGAAGGAGAAGACAGGCGGAGGTGACGCTCCCGGCGGTAGCCGCGGGTCGGCCGAAGGGCAGAAGAGAGAAAGGAAGTCCCGTTGGGATCCCGATGAGGCTGCGAAGGAGTCGACAAAGCGGGAGGCATCCACGAGGCCTGGCGATGTCGACAGCAGACCGGGTGCGGCAGCGAGAGAAGCTAGCGGGGATGATCTTCACTCCGCGCTTGGCAGATCTTCGGCAAAGGATGCGGTAGCGCCTTTGACTGCCTCCAAGGCGATGGCAAAGAAGCCTGAAGGCGGGGAGATCCGGCTGCAGTCTGCTGAGCGGGCCGCGGCGAGCCCGGTGGAGGGTCACTTCCTGGTGCTGCCTGAGAGTTCGGTGGTGGACGCTTTCTTGACGATCTCCACCAACAGAGTGCTGAACAAACAGGTTAGGGATTTCATCAGAAATGGTGAGGACGCGTCGGCACTGGAAGCTCTCAACCAGATCGTGACGAACTCTCAATCTGGGAGGAGGCGTAGGGAGTCGGATGTTTCCCGTACTCCTTCTCGGAGGTCCGTTAGGACCGTGGACACCAGGGATTCCAGAGAGTCGAGGAGGCGCAGATATCGTCCGCGGCGCGAGGATGATCGCGACAGGAGGAGGGACGATGCTCGTGATCGTCGTGATGATGATTCACTCGATCGGGAGCGGGATCGAAGGCGAGATGATCGCAGGAGATCCGAAAGGGATCGTGATAGGGACCGTGCGCGGGGCGGACGTGACCGGAGGAGACGTGACGATAGCCGGTAGGCTGAGTCACGAGGATTGCGGCCGATAGGCTTGCGTCCGTTCTCCAACGGTCAGCGCGGTGCGGAGGTGGTGATGTTCCTCCCGGACCGCTGAGGCGCGGAGGTCATGTCTCTCCCGTACCGCTGCTGAGCTGCTGGACGTGCTCATCCGGAAGCAGTGTGAGTGAGAGGGAAAGCAAACTGATGGGGGGTTACTCCCGGGTTTGCGGAATTCAGGCATTTTTCAGGTACGCATGGTCAAGAGTACCTCTTGCCGTTAGGCGAGGGTACTAATGGACATACGTTATCTTTTATTTCATGGCTTCTGATAAGAATTAAACTTCTTGCATTTCTGATGCAAACAGTTGTGACCTATTGTCGTCATGTGGACTTTTCCACAAGGTATGTTGGACAGCGTTACCCCGATTAATTCGGGGTGGTGGCGGGAATTTAATGCCCGGGATGTCGCGCGACTGCCTTTGTGGGTTTGCTCCACCGCTGACGGCGGTAGTGTCCAGCTGTTTGCGGATGTATGCGAGCAGTTAAATCCTATCAGTAAATGGCACGCTCCACCCGTCATATGACGGGCTCCTCGTGAGGGGGGTGTGATTAGCCATGGTTTATTACATCACCAGGGATGTCGCGGTAGTGACTGACCTGTGGTGTTTGGCTCAAGTTTTGGGTTCCGTCGCGCCTCGAATGGGCGTCGCCGAACCCCTGCGTCGACCGACGGCATCTCGGGGGAGAAAGAGACCTCGGGCCGCCGCCAGGTTGGTAGGGACCAGTCGTGCGGCCTGTTGTCGACCAAGGTTGCGGGTTAACCCTTTTCTTGTTTGGTTTGTTTCCTTTTGGTTGTTGTTCTCTGGTGTGTGGGAAACCCTGATCTTTGGGACCGGGGATTGGTTTGCTTTTGGGGAACCTTTCTTTTGTGGCTTGTTTACCCCAACTTACCCATTGCCTGGGCACAGGCTCGTGCCCGAATCACACTTTTGAAGAGGGAGCTAAGGAGCTACCAGCAGTTTTGTAAGGACATGGTTAAAGACACTCTTCCACTCGTACGCAACGCAGGGCTATGGCGCTTGGTGTTAGAATCAAAGTCCCATCCTGATGAATGAGTCTTGGCTCATGTCCTGTCCTTTCACGTTCTCCTGAACGTTGCACAACATGCCTTGCCGAATCCTGCTGCTTGCCACAGGCAGCACCTGCCAACTTGATTTGAGAATGTCCTTCGCGCATCGCAAGCCAAGCTGCGCTGGCTCTTTGTACTGGATCAGCGAGCACATTGCGTTGAGTTGACTAGGCCGGAACCGGCCTCTAAGAAACTGGCAGAGGGATGTTTACCGGCGGGACCAAGGCATACGATGCTGATCCTGTCATTGCGCCTTGGCCGTTTTGACCGCTCGCAACTTCTCATCAAAGTCTAGGTCCCCCAGCTAGGTGCCCTTTCTTTTTCACCCCTTTTTTGGTTGGGAGGGTTCCCCTACTAGAATAGACTACAGAGAAATAATCGGATACCCTTATTCTAACCTCTCCACTGGACCTAGTGCCCTGGACTTGAAATGATTCATCTGCACAGGTGTTCGGACAGAGGCTTCTCGAGCTTTTGGCTGGGCATCTAGCAATGCTTGCCCGACAGACCACACACACATTGACATAGCCATTGCATGGCAGATGCACGCAGTGTGCTTGGTCAATGCTTCGGAGCCTGGTCAACTGTGCGCCCAGCGGAGTCTGGCAGGGATAGCTTGTCTCTTTGAGGGAAATCACAACTCCAATCATCACTTTTGTGCCTAGATGTTGATTGTCCGCATTGCTGTTCAAAAGCCAACCACAATAAAAAGACGTGGCAAAGATTCTAATCACCTTCCCCTTCCCAAGCCTTTGTTTGTTGTCTCCGTGTTCAATGGTTGGTGTTGAGGCCAGACAGGATGTCTGAAACTAACTTACTCCCTGAGTTCCTGAGCTTGAAACTGTCCGGGAAGACCATTCTAGTGGCAAATAGAAAGATTCGACTTCTTTTTTGGCCCTCGACTCAGGAAGTGAGCTAAGGAAGCTGCCGTTGTCTTTTGAAAGGAGCAATTTGGCTTGCGGGTTGGGCAAGTCCACCGGCAGGAAAAGACGCGAAGCTTCTTCCTCTTCTGAGAGCCCGAAGAGGAAGGCCAAGTTAGAGCGCAGCACCGGACATCATAGGTGTCCTTTTTGGTTGGTTTGCTTAAAAAATAGAAGGCCCTGTTTACCCGGTGGTTTCATCATCTACCAAGGCCATCTATTTTCCAAAAAAGGCACCTGTGCCGGACCTGTGTTCGGAGATCGGGCAACTGCCAAGGCCAGTGGTTTAGTGCAAGGTGTTCAATCATGGTTGTCGGTGTTCTATGACGGTCAAACGCATTTGCCATGTAACAAAAGCGCATCCTGCCATACGGTGCGATTGACTTACTCATCGTTCATGTGCCTCGCCTCCGTTTCTCGTGGCAACGTGCCATGTGCAAGCGACGCCGCTTGGGCATCGATTGAAAGCTCGCTGGTCGCTTACGGCTTGATCGCGTCTCATTGGGAGCATAAGTACTCGAGCAGAACTGCTTCCCCATTCTTTCCAGGGATCTTTTTTTCCCCAGAACCCTGCCGAACACCCAGAAGACATGGGTTGAGGAAAAGTTGCGAGGCTTGGCTTGGAACAGATGGGGATGAGCCTAGAATTACCAGACAGCGACAACATTGACACATGACTGTACATCAAACTGGTGATTGATTGAAATAGTAGGGTCTTCTTGTATGCAGGGCTTCAGTTTTGATAGCACAGGAAAGACATCAATGGTGACATCTCCTGTCAGCGTCACCAATGAGCAAACCATCTTCAAGCACCAGTCAGTGCATCGAATCATGCTGATTGAGTCACTGGCGAGGTCTATCTATTGCACAGCAGCGCGGTGCATTCTACATTCTCACATGTTTGTTTGCGCACCCCCCTTGCTTGACGTGCCTGCTGTTCGTCACACGTCAGCTGTACTACACTGACTTGGCCTACTGGGCCCTGCCATGCTTCGTTTTGCCAACAGCCCACAAACTTCGAGTCTGTCGAAACCTTTCGTTTCGACCTGTTTGGCGGGGCTTCCTCTTTGTTTGGCCAAGGGCCGAAAAAAAGGGGTCAGTTCGTGCGATGGACTGCCAGATTCTTGGCTCAGCGCTTTGCATCCGTCCGCGCCTTCATCCGTCATGCAGTGAGGTGGGTGTTTTGTCGCGGCTCGTGGGAGGCGTATGTGGCCGATCGATCCCAATATGGTGATTTTCATGGTGGTGTCCGTTTACGCACACCTGAAAAGGAAAAAACTTAAGAGAACATACATCCAAGTGCTTTGGAACTGCACTTGTTCTTGATGTTCGATTGCGCCACTCTGGGCGGACAGAGAGAATCACTTGCTCCAAAGGAGTCATCCACGAATTCAACACATGACCCACATCCGTTGCTGCCCATTTTCTGCATGGACCCTGCACTGCAAGCTACGTGCAAGGCGCGCCCATCGTAGCTGCTCAACCTTAGGTTGGAAACAACTTGGACGGAGTCTCGAATCTGACTTCTTATCATTCTTGTTTGCCATGCAGGACTCGAAGCGTCTCTGGTTGCACCTTCAATTTGCACCGCACTGCGGTGCTGGATGTTGAAGAGTTGTTGTTTTATGTCTGACCAACACAAGTCTAACTTCCTGGTTCATAACGCGGGGTTGCTCGAGGGAATTCCTGCATGCTTTGAATTGAGAAGGTTGGCAAAATGGTTGGTCCTTTTTGATGTTGCCTTCAAGTTGTTGGCACACTTCCCTGCTTGACTCGCTCCGTCCATGACAAGTTCCCATGCTGACCTAGCGGGGTCCGAGCCAGCCGTGCTGCTTATATGTGCGGGCACGGGTCATTGCAGCAGCTTTAGGCAACGAGCAGCTGCTTGCGGCCATCAGGCTATCTGATGACTTGTGAGATCCATTGGGTTCAAAGGGGCCGGACTTGGACCTAAAGGTCAAACAGCTGGTATTCTCCGAATATCGGTGAATTTGGTAGTTCATGGACAGCTACGGAAGCCGTAGATGTTGCGCTACTATGAGTGTCGTATCAGGTGGGTCTGACTTTCTGGGTCGATGTTTGGCCGCTTCGGGAATGCATCATTGATGGGTGCTGCTGTGGGTGGACAAAACACTGGAGAAAACACCTACCAACTGGTCCGAAGTGACTTGTGTCTATCCACAGAATCAGGCTTTGCAGCTTGCAAAGGACGTTCATGTTTTCATCATTGCACCTATTTTTGGGTGTGTGTTTTTTGGGGGGCCCTGGTGGACATCATTTAAGTGGGGGGTTATGTCCACCAACCACTCTTGAGGGGGTTCCAACCCTTAAAATTCCATCGCCATGTGTTGCAACCCCATGCAACGACATCCTTTTCAGCCGGCTGAAACCATGGCGTCGTACCCGACGACGCGCTCGCCGGCGGACGAGTTGCCAGGCATGGCCTTTAGCGGCGGCGTGAAGCTCGGGGATTTGGATGACTTCATTGGACTCTCCCAGGAGCCGACTGGGTCACTGGGTCACTGGGTCACCCCCCCCCCAAACCGCAAAAGCCGCGCCCCAAGACCTGCTTCTGCCGTCGGGCCCCCCCCCGCAAAAAGCGGCTGTGAAGGTTCGATCGGCGAAAAATGATCCGGAACCAGTTTTCAAGACATACCCAAGTGGAGGGCAGAGTCACTTTTTTGCTGCTTTTCGATGGGCGGGGAATGAGAAATGGAAGGTCCCCATGGGTTCGATGGTTGTTCTTGGGGTTATTCCATTGTTCATTCCCTGAGAACCAGTAAGTTTAGTTCGCCTCCAGCCCAATTTCCGGAAGAATGGTACACTTGCTGGTTCGATAGGGAATGAGAAATGGAACGACCCCAAGAAAAGCCATTGGCTTCCTTAAAGAGAATCCCCTTCCAGTTCCTTCCCGAATCCGGACGGTCATTCCCTACCTACTTTTAGGGGCCTTGACTCCTGCATACAAGCATGCTGACGATGTCCGGACGGGACCCTGCCTCCAACACCCACCTTGGCCGCAAACTTCGAAATCGCAGTTTCGCTGCGGCCAGTAGACCCATTTGCGCAATGGTGTATCGCGCGCATCTTGCTTGAAAGCCTCACCCACAGCCCATGTGAGAGTCACCACTTCAGAGAGTTGGGCAGAATGGAGGATCAGGCGGCGGGTGAGATTGGCATCATGATCGCAGTGCGCCCTCGAAGGAGTTGGCAAGCTACACTGCGTGTTTGCGCCCGCAGTAGACGGATTTGCGCCATGCAGCACGGAGCACCTGCGTCTTGCTGTCGGAACCTGCAGCGCCATTGCCCGGAAAGCGCCACCTTGCTGCCAGGGGATTGGACTGGGTAGTTGGATTGAAGAAGTGTTGCGACGCTGGTGATGTAGTGAAGAGAGTAGCCACGCTGGTATGATCGGGTTGATATTTGGCTGCGCCACCCGCTCCTAATCTTGTTTAGAGGGGGTGACGTGTCCTGCTAAAAGTTAAGGAAACGAGCCACATGTGTTTTTGAATTGGGTGCAAGCAAATCACGCGAAGTCAGGCTTGTAGCTCGGCCCGCAACAGTCTTGTTGTTTGCATGTACTCCCTCCTGTACATTTGCATGGTACCCAAAAGAAGAGTCCTCAAAGGCAAGCGTGCGCACGACATGACGTTGTGGTTGGACTCCACTTGTTTCAAGAGAGCAACCAGTAGTGCCCTTGTTGCCTTACAGAGAAAAAAAAAACACGCCTTACAGATTTCGCCCTGGATTTCCAATTAAGCAGGCAAAGCTGGAACAAGTCGCTTCACACGTCGGCCTTTCCAGCCAAGCGGGCCAGGAGTGCGTGAAGCCTTTGATTCAGGCGAGATGCGCTCGACCGAGCTGCTAGGCAATCCTTGCCATGCGTTGCGGAAATGGTTTGTCTACTTTATGGCGAGCTTGGGGGCCAAAACTGTGGATCCTTTACCTAGGGATCCCTTCTTTGTTTGTTGGAATCACAGCAACATTGCAGAATCGTCCCAGCCGCAGTGGCTCTCTACTAGCATTGGAACTGAAAGCAGCACAAAGTGACACGTGAACCTTGCGTGACATGCTAACAGCACCAGTACATGGCCTTGCAATATACAATGAGGCAATCGCTTGCAGCTTTACTTATGTTGCAACTGCTAATCAGCATGCTACTGCTTGCACCTGGGCTGCCTGGTTGCGCGTTTCGCCGTGTGGGATGCCCTTTGGGGGACCGCCTTGATTCGATGCTAGGCTGCTGATGGCGCCAAAGCTTCGCTCTCGGCTGGCTTGAGCTGCAACCCACTGCTGTAGGCCAAAGCAAAAGAAATATGGACCAGAGGGTGGAACATGTTGTCTTCACTCTCCCTTTTATGCCCCATTCTTTCCCTGCATCGGCAACCTGTGTTGATCTGGTCAGGCGAAATGACAAACACATGCCTTGGAAGGATAGCGCTACCTTACGCTTGTTTGCCATTAAGTACTAGTAGGTTTGCCTTGCGAGATCACCATCATCACTGTTTGGCCATTGGGAACTCTGAACAAAAGTCATTTTTCCCGATGGCCTCTGTGCAAAGACCACTGGCTCCATCCATTGCTTAGGCAGATTTCAACTCGGTATTGCAAAACATTGAGTTTCCCTGCCCCTACGAATCCGGTCAGCAAGCTCCGCTGGACAGTCTGCTCTTACCGTTTGCAGTGTGCTTGTTGCAAAGTTTGCGTGTGTTCCTCGCAAAAACTGCCACATGGACAATGGCACAGACATTCCAAGTGGGACCATGGGTTGCATGTGTTGTTGCAGATGGTGTGTCTCCTGTCTGTTGCTCAAACCGAGGATGCCGGCTTGATGTTTGGTTGGACCCTTTGGTGACCGTACCCAGTTTCCACGGCTGTGGTGATGTGATCGCATGTGTGCTATCACAAGCGGCTTCTGCAGAATGTTCTGGACATCAATAATTGCACGTGTCTCTGCTCCAGAGAGACAAGCGGACATTGCTGAGAAAGCCATGAATGCACGAATGACCGTTGCCACTCTTAAATTTGCGTGATAATTTGCCGCAGCCACACGGCTGCTTTGAGACTTCTCATAGGCATATTATTATTGTTTAAAGAGGGGCGCACGCTGTGTTGGAAGCACATGTTGATTGGTTTGCTTGGATTCCAAGTACCAATGCATGGCATCCTGGCAGTGGTTTGGTCAAAAGCTGCTGTTTTGCCAACGTGGCAGTGCTTGCATGCGAGCCATGAGCCAGTCAGCAAATGTCCCACTCCAACTCGAAGGCTCTCGATGTTTAATGCATTTGTCTCCAAAACTTCCAGTTGCTTAAGAATATGTTGATTTTCCCCTGTTGGTTTGGGAATCTATCACTACTGTGTTTTTTTTTAATGGAAGAAAACAAGAGCTCACGTTTCGAGAAAGCTTCCGTTTCCGCGCGCTTCAAATGTCGCTAGGCTCAGCTGCAGTCAGTCAGCGAGGCCAAGGCAGTACCTGTCTCAGAGGCGGGGCCGGATCTCATCGGCGAGCTCGCGCTACATGTTGGATTTTCTTGTGCTATTCCTCAGGCCCAAGCCAACTTGACCGCCGGCGTTTTTGCTCCGGGCGGCGAGTTGCCCTGGGAAGCCTAGCAAAAAATCATGGCCGCTGTCGGTGGTTTTCTCGGTGGTTCCTAAAAAAAGCAAAAGTGGTGGAATTGGTACACTCCCTCACAGCCGGAAGCTGGGCCTGAAACCAAGAAGTCCATTTCGGGATGGGAGCTATGCTCGTGCGGAGGGGAACCCCGCCTGGCGGCCAGAGGAAAGCCGTTTTGGAAATGTTGGATCCAATTCCTGAGACCCACATGAGGTTCAGGGTCAACATGTGCTGCTTCGTTTGGGTTCGGAACACGGGGACTCCAATTCAGCAGACCCACAATTTGTCCCATGTCCTTCTGGGGAAACAGGTAAGCACCACAAGAACGGTATGATATCTCAAACTGGAACTCCCAAACTGGAGATCTTCCTCTTGGTTTTCCTTGACCAGGGTAAAGAGGGTATGAAAAAGAGATAGTTGGAACAAGCTTCATGTAGGGATTCCTTGTGGAAAATCCAGTCCTTGGCCCAGAAATATCCCTAGCGTTGTTCATTTCACCACACAGAAAGCACGGCTTTGAATGTGGCTGTGGGTCAAAACCAATGGTACCATTTTTTGGTAGGTGCACCACCAATTTTAGTCGATTTTAGTGGGGATTGGGATGTTCACTGGGGGTACGGGATTTTGACCCATGGCCATGTGCAGCCAATGGAAACCCAACTCCACTCGAGTCTAGGCCTATCGATTCGATGCTGGGCATTGCTAAATTCATCATCGACTAAGTAGTAACCAGTGTTGAGAACACCGAAGAGTTGTTCAGAAGCGCGCTCAGCTTTTAGGTCGGGCGTTGCGTTTAACCGACGCGTTGGCGAAAATGGGTACCTGCCGCTGCCTGTAAGTCTTGCGTGCGAACAAAGCAGGAAGCATGGCCCCCGGCGATGTCTGGCCATATGGAAAGATGAAAGCTAGAGGAAAGGCCGCAAGCCCAAAAAACAAGTTTCGAGGAAAATGCGCGGCCATACCCAACAGCTGTGTCACGGTGAAATCCATCGTCCTTTTCACCGCGAAACAGTGGTCGCAGAAATCAAACGGCGATGCCATTCCAAAATTGGCATGTTGCTTCTCCCACTAAAAGCCCACGTCGTTCGCAACTCCAAACTGGGCTGTTCCAGGGTAATCCTTCATCCTTACCCTTGGTTACGCAAGGAACCGGTTTCTTTGCATGGTTGTTGGGAATCATTTTACATCTTTGCTTATGGTGGTGTGGCCGAAATCCACCCACTGAACTGCTAAAAGTCGAAGAGACTTGTTGCTCCCCAAACCCAACGTCCACCAAGTTACTGGCTTCCCGAAAGCCACGGGAAGATCGGCTCGAGAAAAAAAAGCGCGCCGCGCAAGGCTCCACAGGTGCAGCAACCGAACCTCATCAAGCCCGGAACCCCAAAAAGGGCACACACACACACACGCACCCTTGTGGACACATGTCACTGACTATAGGCTCATGTCCGGTTTGAACTGATGGCAACTTTCCGTGGGAACCAGTGGGGCTTGTGCTAGATGATGTTTCCATCGCCATCTCACAGGGCCAAAGGAGTCTCTCCTCAGCTTAGCTTCACCTTTTCTTTTTACATGCCGGACACAGCTGCTGTTTCAGGCTCGACTGATAATGTGAGGACTGAAAACGCGCCAAACACGCGGAGCCTCTTTTGGTCTTTCGCGACCCTTGGAAGGGGTAAAAAGGGCGCTGGCGAGGCTGCCAAATTGGGTCCGGTTTTGCTTTAACAGTAACTCGCTTCCGCGAGTTGTTCGATCCCACTGGTTTTTGTGCTGCTTATCCTTCCCAGAACATGTCCGATGAGCCTGAAATGGGACGTACCTGCTGCATTGATGAAACATGAGTTTGGGCAATATGTTCCATTGTTTGGTATGCGACTTTTGGCAGGTCCCAAAATGTTGCGCACACACACATATATGTATGTACATATATATATATATATTATATATATATATGGTATCACCTGCCGGTGCCTGAGTTGGCAATTTGGGGCTCCTTCTGGCTGGAAGTGCTCTTCTCTTTCATCCCTGTCATCCTCACGGAATACAGGATGCCCCTCCAAGCAGCTGTATGACGTAGCATGTCTCAAGCTATACCCTGCTTTGCCTGGGGAAGTCCAGCAGCAATTTCAAGGACCAAGCAGAGCAGCAGCGACCCCAAGGCCTGTGGCGAACACGGGAGGAGGCATATGAGAAAGGTACGCGGCGCCCAAAAGACGTTGGCCAGCTTAGTAGGTGGTTCTGCCTGGTTGAACAGGGAGTACAGTAAGGCATATATAAACCTTACCATGTTAGTAGAAACAAGCGTCAACGGTTTGGGGCAGTGCTCAAGTGGTTCCAATTCTTGGGTCAAGAGGTTACTGTGTAAGCTTCGCTTCAGTTGAGCAATGCTACCATGCCATTGGCTATTTATGATGCAGATAGTTGCCACTATGAGTGAGGTTCGTGCCCTAAAAATGGCCCACTTTCTGGCAGGTCAAAAGCCATGTTAAATTTGTCCCAGGTTCTGCCTGAGATTTAGACCCTGCGTCACGCCAGCTTGGAGGAGACCCCAGAAAAGGTTTTATGGTTTCCACTGGTAGTAGGGCGAGGTGAACACCAGGTATGGCTAAGGACCTCGGTGGATTCGTGCGACAGGAGCGAAGGAGTCCATTAATATTCTGATGTCTTGGGTCAACTTGGATCTTCGGTGCTTGGTATGTACTTTGACTGGTGAAGCTTTGCACACGAGCATAAATCAAGCACGCAATCAAGCATACAGGAGGTAGTGAAACTTCTAGCCAATGCTTTTCTATGTGATGTGACAAGCCCAGTTATCATAAAACATGCCAAGAGATATCATGAGTTGTAACTAGGCCTGGGACCTGTCTTGTCGACGTGTTGATAGGAACTGAATGGGACTCAGCTGGGACTTAGCCAACGTACCAGATAGATGAAGGCGCAAATTGCATTTTGACAGTTCGGTAGTGGAGTGATTGCAACACAGGAGGCCCAAAAACATTCACTCGCATGTGCGTGTTTCCTACAGAGGACATGAGCTAACCCTTGTTGGGGTTCATACAAGGGATACGTATTGGAGTGGATCCTTATATGACCAAGCACAGGCGAGTCTTCAAAGCAAAGGGTTCAGAGATATTCCAGTGCCCTCACCCTGGGACATTGGGCGCCTGGCTTTCGTGGGAAGTTTGAGTGGGCCAAGGACCCTCCAGGACTGACCATCGACCAAACACCATCCCACCAGCTAACATGGAAGTGCACAAAGGCCCTGTAGAAAGACGACTTTCCTCTTGGAAAGGGCCTTTTTGCACTTCCATGTGAGTTGGTGGGAGGGTAGTGATTTTTTCAGCTGCTCAGATTGAATCGACGATTCTGATTTCATAGACTCCATTGACCCCCAAAGCTCGGAACTGTTGTGGGGCGCTTGGGTTCAACATCTTTCCAACCACATGCCTCAGTTGACGCTGACTTGTTTGGCGAATTTACGATGGTCCCGAGACGTGCAGCGTGTTCTTGCGCATGAGGCAATATGTCGCAAGTTAACATGGAGCCCAAAATAGGGGACTTGGGTTCCATGTTCATTTTTCCTCTACTTGTTTTTGTGGTTCCTTCCCTTCAAGACGCCTATGTGTCAAAATAGGCACCCCAGACTGATTACCCATTTTTGGGGGAGGGGTCCCCTACTAAAACAGACCAAAAAGAAATGAGCGGGCACCCTGATTCTAACCTCTCAAATCTGGAGCACCCAGAAAAGCCCATCCCTTGGATCCGAAAGCCGAGGGCCGGGCTTGGTTCCGCTTGCCTGGGAGCTTCCGTTTGTTGGGCGGTGTTCCTCATCGTTTCCCGAGCCCAGAGCCTAGGTCCCCCAGCTAGGTGCCCTTTCTCCCCCTTTTTTGGTTGGGAGGGTTCCCCTACTAAAATAGACCAAACAGAAAAAAGTTGTTACCCTTATTCTACCCTCTCTACTGGAGGACCTAGTGTGGGTGGACAAAATCCTGCACCACCCAAAAAAAAACTGTAAATACCAACAAACAATGGTACCCTTATTGAAACCTCGCTACTGCTCGCTCGCAGGCGCAGATCGGGCAGGTGAGCCTCTCCGACTGCTTGGCCTGCAGCGGCTGCGTGACCAGCGCGGAGACCGTGTTGCTGCCGGGGCCCGAACCGGTTCAAGAGCCACAGGCCACGTCCGTCCCATCAAAATCGGATCGGGAAGGGCAAGGATCCCAACCATCAAGTACACTTCCATTTGCTTAAGAATATGTTTTATCATTTCCCCTGTTGGTTTTAAAGGGAATCGATTTCACTACCGGACACAACTTGTCCAGAATGGAAGTAAATAAGGGCGGAGATCCGCCCTTTCAATTTTCTACCTCTTGGGATCCTGTTACAGGTTCTGATTGTGACTTTTTGACACATGCCCAGCTGGTTCTCAACAGGGTTTGGGAATCAATCTGGCCACTGTCTGGCAAGCCTTTCTTTGAGGAGTTCTACGAGAGGGTCCCTTCAATTTGAGGGTAGGCAAAGCTTCACCTCAAGGAGACTAAAAGTTGGGTCTTCAAGTTTCTCATTTGATTACTCCACAGGTTGGAGCTGGATGTTCATGTTGCAGCGGGTTTGATTGATCAATCAGGCGAACGTGGATCACGGGGTTCCCAGAAACTTAGCATTTGCGAATATATCTCGCCGTGGATTAAAAAAAATCCACCGTGGCAAGGATCCCAAGCGCAATTCCGCGGCGAGTCTGGTGTTTTTCTTCAAAAAAGAAACAGCTTGCAGTAGCTTGCAGGCTTATAAATAGCAGCGGCCCGTGTCGCTGGGCTCAAGTTCCATTTTTTGGATTTCAGGGTCTCCGGCTTGACATAGCCACTGGGTTCCCCAGCGAAGCGTGCGGTTCCTTGGGGCGCTTGGGGCTTTGTGGGTTTCGTGGGGGGGGAGTCCATGCTGAGCCACTAAAGTTTAGACTTTTAGCTGACTGCCTAGAACCCTTGGGGCTCTTCTAAAAAGCACATGGCTTTGCTCCGTATTGAGCACACTCGAGCCGTGGGAAAAGTTTCACTGGATGCTTCGAGTATGTCTCGAATTTCCCGAAGGCTTCAGAGCCGCGTCGCGTGTCTTTCTGAGGCTCGGTGACGGGAAGCCCCTTCTCTTTTAATTAAAAGGGAAGCCGAAACGCAGGGCTCCTACCCCTGAGTCGCATTCGACGCCTCGGCATACAGGCAAGAGCAGAGTGGTGAGGAGTTCCTGAAGCGCGTGCAGGTGCGCTCGGACAATAAGAAGAATCCGCAGAAACCGCCGAAGATCTTGGGGTGAAGTTTTCCCTTGTACCAAACACCCTTTAGACTTGTTTGGAGAAACCAGTCAGAAAATGAGTCTAACCTTCCATTTGCTGAAATGAATATATGGTTTCATATCTTGCTCTGTTGGTTTTAGAAGGGAATCGATCTCACTATTGGAAATACTTTCTCATTTTGTGTAGCGGGCAGACGCAAATGGAAGAAAAGCATTGAGCAGTGCTCAAAGCCAGTGGAAACAAGAAATAGCTTCTGTTCTACCTGGTGAAGTTGCATATCCTTGACGGTTCAGGATCTGGCCAGAAAATCCACGGGCTTCAACCCGGTGCCAAGCGTTCTTAACAAAGCACAAGAGAGCTGGCCATTGGGCAGACTCCTTGAAAGGATTACCCACCCACCTCAAGGTGTTTGAGGCTCATCCCTGTGATGTTTGGGTTATGTTCGAGGGCACTTTCATGGTGGTTGTTGGGAAACATGTTACGTATTTTTGCTTATGGTGGTTTACTGGCTGAAATCCAACCACCTAACTGCAAAACAAATAATTTGTTGCTCCCCAAACCCAACGTCAACCAAGTTTCCTCAGCCTCCAGTCTAGGAACGAATGTCTCTGTGTCAATGAAACACATTCAGGTCATGGTCAGGACCCTGCTACGCAACAGAGGCGAATAACACTTTGTGTTTGCAGCCTCAGAGTATTGAATGGATGCAGGATTTTTTGTGCATCATTGGTGTGTGGGAGTTTGTGCTTACCTGCATGCCACCTAAGGTGCAAGGCTTTCTTTGCGGAAATCTCTCTCTCCCCCTCTCTCTCCTGAATGAACATGCCCAATGGCTGCCGGACCCGGCCTTTTCTCAAGTGACAGCGATGTACTGTCATGTCCCCAGCATGGAAGTTCTACCTTCAGAGAAACCGGTTTCTTTTTGGGGACCTCAGACGCAAAGTTCAGTGTGTTTCATCCATGAAATCTCTGGGTGTTGCCCCCCGTAGAGAAACGGCGCAAAGCAGGCTGCCCGCTTGACCGTGGTGTCCATCTCTGCAGAGGTGCGTGCTTGGGGTCAAACAGATGGCGGTCAAGGTGCTGCCTTTTCAAGATCACAAAAAGGGTACTTAATCTTGGCACACCAAGTTCAGTGGTTGCGGAATAACCATGTACCCACCTCTAGGTCCCCCGGAGTTATTAAGCTAGCTACTGTATGGGTTGCCAGTTGCGTGGATTTCACCTGTTCTTCCCCTTTGTTACCCTGAATTTCGATGCAGTCGGAGCATTATGTACAAGCGCTGGCGAGGTGAGCAGTGTTTGAAGTGGAGGCTGTGTGCATCTCACTTTTTGGATCCAAGTCAATGTTTGTCGCCAGCGAGGACACGGGCAAATTGGGTCGACGTGTTTTTTTTCTGTTTTGTTTCCTTTTTCTGGATATTGGCTAGGCCACCCATGTTCTCCACATGAAGCTGGACTCCACATATTGTCAGTCGCTTTGACTTCTTTATGTCTGCGCTATGCTCCTGGCTTTGGGAATCTAAGCGGCCTCAATTTGCTCCATGAGTTCTTGTAAGTGACCTGGAGGTTAACCGCCTGAATCCGATGGAGCGCGCAACATGTTGTCTCTGGCCTCATCCACCCATAGGTCTGCACGCACGTCCGGTGAACCTTTAACGATGTGAGATGGCTAGCCAGATGGCAAAGTCGGTTGCAAATAGCTTCTCGCCTCTACGTTGACATTGACATAGTTGGCACAACAGCACATTTAAAACTGCTGCTTCTGTTCCGAAAATGGAGTTGCCAGCAGCATCCAAGGTGGCCGTTCACTTGTGCGAGCTGCATGAATTGTAGTCCGAAGTGTCTATGAAGCAAAGATCCTGACGCTTCAGCGACAAGCCGAATTCCATCAAAGCTAGCCAAGTTCTCAAGAAGGGTTCTCCAAAACGCAGATTCCGCCGGATGTTGGTTTTTTTCTTCGAGACTTCTTCGTCGCAGTTCGAAGCAGGATGTCGATTAGAATCTCCAGGATGCTGCCGCGATACGTTTCGTCGCAGGCACGAACGAGCCTAGCAGCCTACACCAAGGAGGGGCTACTGGATGTTGGGGCGGGGGAGCGTTCTCCCCCTGAATTACCCCTCTTGATGCCTGCAGAAACAACGCTCAGTGGGGCCCAGCATGGAACTCTAAGGAGTTTGGGGCCTGCAGCAGTTGGGGTCAAATTGACATGTTTTGAAGGAATTTAAAGCTTCAACGTGCGTAAAGAGGCCTTTGGGTTGGAAAGTCTGACGGTCGAGATTTACTGGGAGTCCTGAGCAATGAGTGCTGAAAACGGCATGGCCCGTTTTGACCACGTCCAGAATGATTTTCCAGAAGTTCTGAGCCGGGGAATCTACCCATTCTTTTCTCAGAGTTCTCTGCGCAGCAAGGGGTCAGAATTTGGTTTACGTCCTTCGTACCTCTCACTTCCTGAGTTGCTGGACTGGACGTTTTGGGTTTGGACCACTTCAGTGGTGAGTAGAAAGTTCTTTGACTTTTCGTTGGCCCATCTTGGGAGTTTGGCGGGCAAACTTGCACCTTGCCCGGACGATCAATCCTTTGCATGTGTGTCCCCTGCATTTGTTGGCTCAGCATGTTGCTGGAGGCGTCTTCAGCTTCACGATGCTTCCAGGAGATAGTTACGCATGTTGCAAATCACATGCAATGTTCTACTCGAGACACATCTACCTGTGGATGCGTAAGCTATGTGGTGTGGTGCAGCTGAGATTGACTTACCCCCTGCGGGGTGCAGCTGAGTTTGTGTTTTCGTTGGGGGATGTGCAAGTAATCTGTCCAAACTGCATTGGCATGCTGCATGCTGCAAAACAAGAAGCTGTTGCAATGTTGCAACAGGAATACAACCATAATGTTGCGGACATCAGTTGATGTTTGTTCGACCTTATCCCTGGTGCACAATCCCATGTTAGGGGAGGATATTGGGCTTTACCTATGGCACTTTTGCTTCTTGGTTCACCTCTGACACCTGGCGCAAGTCAAGATGCTGCGTGCTGCGTTGCGCAGCATCGGCGGGTTTAGTCAGTTTAGCTGCAAGCCTTTGTTGATAGAATACACAAGCCCGTGCCCTCAGTACCCCCCCTGCCATATCAAATGCAATATCTGCAAGGTGGCAGTTTTGCCACTAACAAATTTGCAAGCATTATTTCTCTCAACCTCTTCTCTCATGTTGTAGAGTCTTTGGCTGCGCCTCAGAAATAATAGATGAAAGAGATGGAAGATGGTAACAATATTTATTTTTAATGTAATGCTTTTCATCTGTTTCCTTTGTTGACGTTATTAAGATCTTATTATAAGACTTTCATATTTTACTATTTTCGTATCTTAATTTATCTTTGTCTTTTTAGTTGCTTTTAAGATGAATTATTGTGTCATATATTTTTCATATTGTTTTGTGTATAATGTAAGCAACCCACTCCATGCCTTGGTCTAAATAGGCATCTGTCGGCAACTTCTCAAGGAGCGGCTTTGTACTGAGTGTTCTTTGAGCCACGAAACCAGGACTTACCCGCAGTAATTTATATAGATGTATTTGTGTGTGTGTGTGCCAAACTAGAGGCCCCTCAAAACAAACCTGCCTGGTGATTGTCCTTTTGTGGTCCCTTTACACCAAGCTTAAAGCGGTCCTCAAAAACTAACACACGCCTGTTTTATATATGTGTTTGTTTGTTCCAGTCGTTGACCTTCAACATGAAGCGCGCCGCTGGCTGCGTTTCGAAACTTCCAGGAAAGCCCGCTGATGTGCATGCGCAAGGCCGCAGAGGCGGCGCAAAGCAGTACATGGGGTCCGGGACGACTGTCCAAGGGACAGTCCCAACGAAATGAAACCCCACCCCATTTTCACCCCACCCCACCCCATCCCACACATATTAGCGACTTACTGTGGATGGTTGCGAAGTCCGTTTTGCACCACGACTTGGAAACCATGGCGGAAACCATTGTTTGTTGGTATTTGCGTTGGGGAAGCGAAACATTGTTTGGGTCTTATTAGGTGGTGCGAAATGGAATTCCTCCATCCACAGTGCGCAAGCAGATCCTCTTGGGAGCCTGCTCAAACGAGCTGTCGGATCCCGTTTTGAAACGGAGCGATTTGGCGGAACAGCGCTGTGGCCCAAAGTGTTTCATGCATTACCTCAGTTTTTCAGCGGCACCAATTGTGTTTCCCTTTTTTTTTTTTTCGGTGGCCCCACTAAAAATGGTCTTCCCAAAAAATGGTTCCCTTTTTCCCCGGATGGCCAGCGCCCGACATTTCATGGATTTCCATCTCTTGTTGTCCGATGGGGCCGATTTTGCTGGCTGAATTCAAGAGGGTGTGACCGCTCCTCATGCTTTAGCAGAGACTTCTCGGTGCTTGAGAAAGAAAGAAAGAAAGAAAGACCATGTGTTTTGGGATGCCTTCATCTCCACAAGCCACAAATATAATATGAGTTGGCATCCGGCAGTCTGTGGTTCATGGAAGACTTAGAGGATCTATCCAAATGAGCCATGAGTACGCAATTTCGGCTTTTCTCACCTTTGGGTCTTTTGGACTGAACAGGTCCGTCAGATCAGGTTGGCGATGCAAACTTGTACAACCGGGGTAGGAAACCTTCCACACCCCCTTCTTCAGGGCCTCCCAAACATCCACCGCAGAAACACACAACGTCTTGGGAAAGACTAAAATCGACCATTTTTCCCCAACAGCTGGAAGCTATCGAGTCAAATAGGTTTTGGGGCGGTTTGGAGCAGCTTTTAGGGAGGGTTCCGGAGGGTTCCGAGGCCGTTGGGGGATACCACCTGGGTTGATTGGAGTGTTTGGGTGTAGGAAAGTTCTAACTAGCAGAGGTCACTGTGTTCCCCCAAATCAAAAGTTGCACTTGACTGGTGGAACATCGACAAAAATTGCCACTCTTGGAGGACCAAAAAAGGAGAATGGCTCGGAAACCCCGGAAGAGGGGTTGGAAAGCACTGATGTCGGCAAGTCTTTGTTTGACTGTTTTCTCTTGTTTTTGCAAGCCCATATTTATGTCTACCAAAAGTTTGTTTTTGAACAAGTTGCAGTTGACTGGTGGGAAACCCAACCAAATCGCCATGTGTTTGTGATATGCGATGCTCCTAAGATTGAATCCGCGATGGCTCATAGGACTAATGTAAAACTGAGCTAAAGGCACTTGGCCACGTCCCCAGAAAAAGACTCTACGTCCCCCAGTTATGCCCTTTCTCGCCATAGACAACCGAAAAAAGTTTGTACCCTTATTCTAACCTCTCAATCTGGAGGACCTAGAGACCTATTCCTTGGCTCCGAACACGCCGAGGGCCTACGGCGCTTGGGGGCCGCCTATGTACTGGACGCCTCCGCCGCGGAAGCCGTAGCGCTGCTCGAAGGCGGGGGCCACGTTTCGCGCGGAACCGGGCGGTTTCGGGTTTGCTGAAAGCGAAAACCCGGGGGGCCCTAGGCTTCGTATCTTGGTGGTAGCCCAGCCATCCGGTTCAACTTAGCTTTTTAGGCCTGTCTGCTGCCCGCAAAAAAGTTAAACTTCTAGCAAAACATAGCTTTCCATGCTGGGAACATGCAGTTGCTTGGAAGGAGTACGAGCTTTCCCCTGATGGTTTTGAAGGGAATCTAGAGAGGCGGTGGTATTGAGTAGCCCGATGTCACTCGGACAACGCAAGCCCCAACCGGACCATCGAAGATGGGGCGTGCCAAATCCCCCCGGCTACCACTGAGACCGCAACCGGCTAAAGGGACAAGGGACATGTGCCTCATCTTGTCCAGTGGGCGAAAGCGCAAATGGAAGCAGGGCCAGTTGGATGTGTCTCGTTTTCGCAGACACCCAAAAATGCTTCGGTGTTCATGATGGTTTCCCTTCAAAAGCACCAACCGATGCTAAGATGGCTTCCGTTCTCGTCATGGTGTTCCCTTTACCACTCAAAAAGCGGTTACTGAAAAGAACAGCTCTTTAGAGTATTTTTTGTCAGAAGCTGGGGCGGTTCCCTTTAGCCGAAGAGCCTATCACTTAGGGGGGACGTTGACTGGCAAATTCATGGGCAATGAGAAATCACCTTGGGCGCAAAATAGCATAAAGTACTAAATAGTTCTTCTTAGTCTTCACCAAGCGAAACCCGCATGGAATAAAGACGCGTTTTTCCAGCCCCCTATTTGTCAGAAAAAGTATCCCTTGTCGCTGATTTCGAGGATCCGGCTCGTTGTGAAGCAGGTGGTTTTTGGGTGTACTGCACATAAGGAACCCTGATGGTGCATGCTTCTTTTTTGGCGGGGGGTCAGGGAATTTCCTGCAAGTTAACCGAAGGTGTTCGGGCGAACAGCAGACAGGACGCTCCCCTGGACAAGGCAGCATCTTCATTGGAAGGTGTTAAGTGTCGAACTGGGACGCTTTTGAGGGGCGCGATGCTCCTTTGGTATTTATTCTTCCTGCCGGATGTTGTTCGTTTCCACCCCGGATCCGTACGAAACCGGCGAGCAAGCGTTGCCCCAAAACAGATCCCAACCCCTGCCACCACCCTGAACCAAGCATAAGCCGCCCTGGGTTCCGCCTTGCTGCTTTGCCCTGGGTGTCACAAGCAAATCTGTAAAAGCATGCTCTCCTGGCAAAGCCTCGTTATGCAAGCTTCTTTCCGTACGTCAGAGCCAGCACATGTTCAAGTAGCAAACCAGCGCCCAACTGATCGCACAGATATAGAATAACCAAGGCTATCAGCGAGCTGCCCAACTCCCTCACATGCTACCTGAGATGTCCATGCGCAGCTGGCAAACAGCCGTAAAAAAAGCTTCATGGCGGAAGCTCTCGTAGCCGCTGACACATTGATACGCAGCAAAAAGTCACCACTGAAAGTCACCGCACCCGAACCATCCACGAATTCACTTCTTACCATCTGGCGTGTCCGTCTTTCCTGGCCGCCAAGCCCACAGACTTCCAGAGTTCTTTCTGTTCAACGAACTCTTCGTCCCAACTCAAGAGCAACAAGGGCAAAGGTACATGTTGACTCGCTGGCGCAAAGCTAAAGGCCTAAGCTATTGGTTTCTGGAACCTGGTACTTTTGTAGTCAAGGCCCCAAAAGCTCAAGCTTGTGTTTCTGGGTCCCGTCAAATCAAAGACACCAGCACGAAGGCACACGCAGTGTTGGCGAAGCGGCCCCTTGAAGATCGCCATAAGCTGCCACTTGATGTCCATGGCAGACACACACCACTTCCTACTGCTAGTAGTGCCCTTTTTACCCTTGTTTTGGGGGAGGGTTCCCCTACTAAAATAGACCAACAAGAAAAAAGTGGGTACCCATATTCTAACCTCTCCACTGGAGGACCTAGGCTAGGCAAAGCACGACCCAGCTCACCACATGGCGCCCAATGGCTCCCGAAACGGCACCATTGGAAGGCGTGGGCCAGCGCTCGTAAACCGACTCGGCAAGCCGAGCCGAGCCAACATACCCTATCCATGGCTGTTGGTGGCAAACATGCTACATGCTTGCTTATTGTGACTTAGTGGGGGAAATCCAACCACTTAACTTCTGAAATCCGAGAATTGTTGCTCCCCAAAACCAACGTCAAGTATCCCAAACTGCCGAGCTGAGCAAATGTTGAGCCATCCTCGGAGTCCCACAAAGCCACTCTTAAATACACACTGCAGCCGGCAGCTTCAATCCGAAGGGCATAACGCCAACGAGCCGTACGGGTCGAGTGTCAAACCCAAGCCTGCCGCAACTCATCCAATCGTAGCTTTATGGCTATTTGGCAACGCATCTTTGGACCTTGACTTGTTGGTTATAGCAGGATTTTGCAGAGGGGACCCACAAGTTAAAACTTGTGCAGAGGAGTCAACAGCAACCAGGGTAAATCGCCAAGCTTACCCAAAGCCAAACCCAACTCTACCCGCCAACGGTGAACCTAACCTCAAATTGACACCCAAGCCCCAACGCTGGACCCAAGCTAAACCCAGCCCAACACCTTTAAATGCCTTGCCTTGGAGAAAGATATGCAAGAGGACGGGCAAAGTCATCGCGATAAGAGCGCCATGTTTTTAGGTGCGGGGGTAGAGAGTTGGAAGGGCCGGCCGCCTTTTTTTTTTCTTATTCGCTGTCAGCTACCCTTTGCTGGTTTGGATTGGTGCTTTGGATTTGGATTTGAACCCCCGGTTCTCGTGGGTGAACGGGAAAACACTTCTCGCCAATAAAAACCCAGCCGGCTCCAAACCACCATATGAGCAACCGTCAAAACTCGCGTCAATGGAGATATGTATTCGGTGGACATCGGTTTTCCAAAAGTGCAGATTCCTGTGGGAAACGATGGGGACCTCCCAAAAACGATGCCCTTGTGTTGCATACATTAGCTTTTGCAGAGTGAAGTTGCTTGCTTCGCTTGATCGTGGAGGTTCAAGCCGGAATGGAGACCCTCCAAACAACGGAAACCCATTACATCAGGACTTGGCAGCTTCTGGCTGAAGAGAAACCATTGTCGGTTGCCGCTGTTTGAAGCTCCGGGTGGCCATGCCTGAAGCAAAACCATTTTTCAAAGAAGATGGGCGCCAAAGCGATGCCCAAAGCGATGCCCAAAGCGATGCCCAAGCGATGCCCTCAGCGATGCCCAAAGGTCACCAAGTTGAACAGTTGCCCATTCAGTTGCCAGACATGGAAGAAGCTGTCCGCAAGTATCAAAAAAGATTACAGAGGGCGCAGAAAGCAGCAGCGGGGAAGAAGGCAGTGCTCCACAGAAAAAGGCAACGGCTACAAGGTTCTGAAACAAGCTCTGAAAGCAGTAGCTCCGACAGTTCGGCCTCCGATGCCTGAAAGTGCGTGTGCAGTGCTCGCTCCTTGCCGTCCTTACCGCAAATCAAAGAAAGTTGTTGCAGGCCTACTCTCATCCCTAGTTGCTACTCTTACGAATGTTGAGTGCTGTTGTAGGCTGCCTTTAACCAGCTCTGCGCCCTGTCTTCCAGACCCGTAATTGAGCATACGTAAGAGCGATGCCCTGGAACAACAAAACGTGGAAAGCGACGGGGACCTCCCAAATTTGCGGTGTCCATTGCGACACACAAGGAGTTTAGACAGCCGCACATATAGAAGCTGAAAGGGTGACATCGAGCCAAGAAGGAGAACAGTTCACCGGTGTTTGGTGCAATGGTTCATGGTTCGATCGCCAGGCAAAGCAGAGTTCATCCAGAGGTTCAAGGCAGGGGGCGAGCCCAGAGATTTCTCAGGGATCTACATCTCTTTCTTGCAGACTGGGCAGTTTCCACCCGGCCAATTCCTTAAGCTTTCAGATGGTTTAGTTGGTAAAGGTGGTTGGATTTCTGAATTTCACCAAGTGAGTGACGTTTAGCAGATCTGAAAGCGGACCGCCAAGTCCAAAAGAAGCTGTTGTTTCAATTGAGCCATGGCTTGTCTCTCGAAACGAGCTCTTTTCACAGGCTGCTGGTATACGTCTGTTTTTTTGAAATCCTGGTATGGGTGAATTAATCATTAGTTATGGCTTAATTGTGGTACATTTGCTCACAGGGTCTAAACATGGCCATGGGTCATGTATGGCTGTGGGTCAAAACCAATGGTCCATTTTGGGGGGTTTTCGGTGCACCACCCATTTTCGAACCTATTTTAGTGGTTGGATTGAATCGGATGTTCACTCAGGGGCACGGGCTTTTGACTCATGGCAATCTGGATCTATTCAATTAGCCTTTGACTCTTAGGTCCCTTGCGCCGCAAAATTTTCAGTCGAGGCGACTTCTGGCGGCAGCAGCGGAAGTCGCAAAGGACCGCGGCTTGGGGGCAGGTTCCCGAGAAGCAGGGATTTAGAGCAAAAACCATGGGAAAACCAGGAGCTTAGGAGCAAAATCATGGCAAGTGGGATTTAACAACCAGGAGTTTAAGGAGCAAAAATCATGGCAAAACCAATTCCAGTAGCAAGGCGCTCCAGACATGAGGCGATTTGGGGAATTGGGGCGGTGATGTTTGCGATCTGATTTGTTGCTGGTGCACGAGTTTCTGACCTGAAGAAATTTGAGGAACCGGCGGGAACCGCTGAAACCAGGAGAGGAGTTCATGTTGACGGTTCTATCATGATTGTTCTGTTGATCTCTAAGGTTGTCGTTGGGAAGCATTTTACATTTTTGCTTAATGTGGTTCAGTGGGAAATCCCCACTCAACTGCTAAAAAAAAAGCTCCCCTTCCAACGTCAACCAATTCAGCTGAAACCAGGATGTCACGTTTGTTCTTATCTCTCGGTTTGTCAGGAAGGCTCCCGCTGCTGACGTCCCACTGCCCAGGCTGGAGGGTCAACGCGCTCATTTCATGCGGTTCCAAAATCGGTCCATTGTTTGAGGATGCAATGATTGCGAGATACACTGCCGCAAATACTACGTAGTATGGAAGCTGAAGAAAAGCAACACAAAGAGCAGTTTGTAGAGGAACCTCATTTTGCGGGAGGGGACCCGTTTCAGGTTTCAACTCCTGAATGGTCAAATTCCTGCACATGCATGATGCCCAAGAGAAGTCATCTGCCAGCTGTAGGATATGGTTCACATGTCTGATGATAGAAACCAGCGAATGAGCCACAATCACAACCCGGGTAGTTGGAGTGTAGTAAGGACAACCATAAATGGATGCGGCCACCTTTGAGTTCTTGAAGAATAGTTCTGGGTAGACCATTTAATACCGATTTGCCCACCAACCGTGAACCTAACCTCACCCCAAATTGACACACCCTAAGTCCAACCCAATGACCCAAGCTGAACCCACCAGGTGTTGATTGTGACTCAAGTGAATATGGATCAAAACTAAACGACCAGGAATTAGACCGCAGGTTTTAGTCCTTTCCATTTACCAGGGCTTGCGCCATTTTGGGAGGCACCCGATTTTTCAATTTACTAGGGTTCTATTTTGGGTACCTATTTTTGGGGGTACCCTCCACTAGCGTAGCACCAGGAGGGCACCTGCAAGATAAAAACAATCCTCTAGTAGGGACCTACCGCGTCAGGTGCCATGGCGAACCCCCAGTAGTGCCCTTTCTCACCGTAGCTTTTTTGGGGCTTTGGGTTCCCCAACTAAAATAGACCAAAAAGAAAAGGTGGGTGCCCTAAATTTTAACCTCTCAAATCTGGAGGGCCTAGAACGAAAACCTATTGACCACTCCCAGCTCTCCTCAGTTCACTCGAAATCGGGACCCCATGCGCGAATGGCCAGGCTGGACGCTCTATGCGGAGAAGGCCCGGGCCGCCCGGGGCCGCGCGCTCCGAAGCGAAGGAAATTGCTCGAGAGTGGGGCCACCGAACTTCCGTTTGAAATGAAATGAAGATGCGTTGTTTTGTCTTTTCTTTTTTCCCTTTGTTGGGTTTTTATTGGAACCTACCACTGCTGGACATATTGTTTGTTTCAGGGGCGGATGCAAATGGAAGCGAAGGGGCGGAAAGACCAGCTGAATTGTGACGAAGGTCCAGTTTCAAGAACGAAAGAATTCACGCCGAATTGTGGACAAAGATGCAACTGAGATCCGCCAGTTCTTTCCGGATAACTTTGAGAGGTTGCCGAAGGAAATTATCACATTTTCCGTGAGGCGTGCAAAGTGAGTGAAACCCTTGCTTGGGGCGACGCAGGCTTCACAGCTCGAGGCAAGCGTGCTATATTATGAAGCCTGGACTTGATATCGATCAGCTTGCATTTACAACCGGGTCTCCCAAGCCAGCCCAGACTTTGCGCCAAGGGTTGCGCGATATGCCAAGAGCCCCAGTGCCAACCACCTCAAGGGGCACCTCCCCCCCAAAAAAAAGGGGAACCCCCCAACCTGGTTGGTGGTTCCTTTCCTTTTTTTCCTGTAAAGCTACAACCCCCAAAAGGGCACATCCAACCCAGACCCTCTGGAAGTCCCCTCCTCCCCCCTTTAAACCAACCCCAAAAAGGGCGCATGCCGATGTTTCCCCCCTGCCCAAAAAAAAAACGCCCTCCGGCGGTTGTCCCTTGACCCCAGCCACACCTGCGCCTGAGGTGGTGGACCCCTCGGTGTTGCCACACCTCAGCCCCATCCGGCCGCCGCAGATTGTGCCTGGGCGCCCGTGGGAAAGGATGGGCTAAGGCAGAGCTTGCTTGAGAAATGGGGCCGCATCTCACCGTCCACGAAGTCAAAACAGTTGGCCAGAAGAATATGGCGTGAGTTTCTTCACGGTTCTTGCCATGATTGTTTTGTTTTTTAGATTGTTTGGTTCTGTTCATTCTTAGTAGGGGTTTCAATAACAAAAACCAGCAGCCCGTTTTTTTGTTTGGCACGCCCTGCCAAAGGATGGACCCCATCGTGACATGCTTCAAAACCTGGGCCCAGTCGTCAAGACTCATGAGGAGAACGGCCACCAGCCACGGCCCGGCTGTTTACTCCAAGCTGCGCGGCCGAGAGTTTTTTTTGTGCGTTAAACAAAACACAAACACACACACACACACACACAGAAAATAACAAAATCCGTCAGGCCGCGGCCGCATGCGAGAAACTCACTTGCGACTTCCCAAGTGTCCGGGTGTTTCGCAACGTCTCCTGTTTTTGGGTAACCTGCCCCCACAAGTGGGCGGTTTCGATGGGTTTTCCACCAGGAAATTTGCCTTTTTTTGAAGGGAAATCCAGCGACCCCTGTGTTTCTGGAGACCTTTTGGGCTACCGCCAATCCGCTCAGATGAGCCAAGGTAACGAGGGACGAATTTGTTCGGAAGTCCACCTGAAGGGAAATTCGGGGAGGAGTGTTTTGGTTGCCCATGAGGAATGATCAATGTACCCCAACTCTGGAGTTCCGTCACAAAGCGCCAGGCTGGTGTCGCCAGAAACGTAGCTTAGCCTTACTCCCAGGAACACCACCCGCGCTGACCTGTGCCTTGGAAGAGCGCTGTGCGCTATCATTGACCAGGCGCAATGTGCAACGAAATGGCTCGTGGACGTGCTGGAGAATGCGCAGTGGTAACATCAACCTCATTGATGACATTGGATAGCTTTGACACGCGTCAGTATATTATTCGTACTTCTTGTATACCCCTTGTATCCCTTTTATGCGGTCTTTACACACGCCTACCGGGCTCTTGCTGTGTTTACCTGCTATGCATCCCAGGTTGGTACCCTGCAGGCAGAGGCATGTTCCATTGCGTAGTTGGGTAATGTTGACCCCTACCAGCCAACCAGGGTTATAGTTTGGCGACTTGGCAACCTTACTGACTCAGGGGTAAAGCCAGATCTCCCTGATGTAGGTCCTTTACTTCAGGATGCTGTCATTCCAGGTTTTGCAACATGTGCAAATCCTTCTACTTGCATTTGTGAGCTGCTTTTGTAGTTGCTTTCGGACTGAGCCATGGTGTACCTGTGTCCTAGTATTTGGGTTCTCTTCAGTTTAACCCTCCCACCAACTAACATGGATTTGCACAAGCCACCTTTCCAAGAGGAAAGCAGCCCTTTTGTGCACTTCCGTGTTAGTCGGTGGGAGGGTACCTGGCTTGTCAGTTGACCAGTTCTGGGTCTCTGAGGACCATAGGTGTCCTTTTTGGTTGTTTTGCTCGAAAAGTAGATGGCGATTCCTGCGATTGTTCTGGGTCTCTGGGGACCATAGGTGTCCTTTTTGGTTGTTTTGCTCGAAAAGTAGATGGCGATTCCTGGTTTACCTGGTGTTTTTTGTTTCTCATCTACCAGGGCCATCTATCTGGTTTACCTGGTGGTTTTTTCTCATCTACCAGGGCCATCTATCTGCTTTACCTGGTGGTTGTTTCTCATCTACCAGGGAAATCCATCTATGTCCCCCAAAAAAGGACCTGCCGAGGCTGACCATTTCCATCCGAGGCAGGGCCGCCTGGTGAAGACCTGCCTCCTGGAGGCGCACAACCGAAGGCAGCTCCACAGACGTTGGCGCGCCGGGGGTCTTGGACGGGCGACTTGGTCACTGGTCCCCCAGCTAGGTGCCCGACCTCTCACCGTAGCTTTTTGAGGGTTTTGGGTTCCCCTACTAAAAGGGACTACAGAAAAAGAAGAAAAACAAGTTGGAATTCTGATTC
Source organism: Effrenium voratum (assembly GCA_963377175.1). Classification (NCBI taxonomy): domain Eukaryota; class Dinophyceae; order Suessiales; family Symbiodiniaceae; genus Effrenium; species Effrenium voratum. The sequence goes on from CAUJNA010000778.1 coordinate 58,878, forward strand.
TAACCTCTCTACTGGAGGACCTAGTCTCTCTATCTCCGGTTCTTCTCTTCTTCTTTTTTCTCTTTGTCTCTTTTTGCCTCTCTGTCTCTCTCTCTCTCACTCTCTCTTTCTGTGTCTGTCTCAAGCTGCATGACTCATGCGGCCGATGTCATTGTTCTGCTGTTGGTGCCATGGATGGGCAGAATTGCTCTGAAGGCCAACCCCGATGGGAAACCTAAGTAAGGAGATGTGGCTGGCCCAACCTTTCGATGACACTGCGTCGGCCTAGTGTCCAAGGCGAAGTGAAAACCAATGGCCTGTGGGCTTCCCAGCGCTCGCGATTCATGGCCTGAAAAGGGATATGTTCCTCTTGCGGTTCTTGGAGAAGTCAGGCCATGCATCTGAGGTCATGTTGTGTTAGGTATTTTCGCATTTGTTGTTTTTTTTTTCTCGCAAAAGCTGTTGTTTCTTGCAAAAGCTTCCTTGGTCGGTGCCTTTGTTCCATATGCGCCGCAGCTGTGTATCGTGTGTTGGGGCAAAAAGTCGTGGGACTTTTCACATTGGAGGCAGGGCCATCTCTCTTCTGCCTAGCAAACGCAAGTTCATGTTGCTAGCAACATGGCCTCATCCGAATTGACATCTAGTTTGGCAGGGCTCCTTAAAAGATACATATTGCCCAGTTGAAACATGGTTCTTTTTCCACCAAAATAAAGGGAAACCGCCATTTACAAAACAATGTTCAGGTGTATAGTGTAAGGATCCCTGTTTTGGTGACTGGCATTTGCTCGCTGGACTGCAAGCGCCGTCCCGAGGCTAGCAACCCGCTCTTCGCCTTGCAGAGCCAACTGGAGAGTCGCTTCCGGAAACCTGAGGACGGGGTTGCGATAAGGCCGAGTGCCCAAGATTCGGGACCTCGAGATAGGGAGGCAATCATGGCAAAGCGTTTTTGGTTTGGGGCCCCATGGGATGGGGTAGGACAGGGTTGAGTTGACAGGTCACCCTACTTTGGAGACTGGCAGCCTCATATCTGAGAGAACACCGCAGGCGCACAAAGAACAACTTAGGCATGAAGTGTTTGTATGAATATCACTGTTTGTTTATATGAGTCATCGCTTTGCATGAAGCATGGACGTAGCTCATCTCATATTATGTTGAGCATGTTGAGCAACATTCGATCATGGGGAATCCACACTTTCTTTGTAGCTGCGCATGTATGGCACTCTTGGTCCGTGCTATGCCACGTGTCATGCGTTTCGGGGGTTTTCAGGTTCTGCGGAATTGCCGAGATGCGCGGGTAAAGATGCGGAAAGAGAGACACATAGGTAGACAGAGGGAGAGAGAGCGAGAGAAGGACAAAAAAAGAAAAGGAAGAGGGAAACAGAAAATGAGAAACACAAAGAACAAAAACCATATAACGAAGAAGAGAGAAGAAGAAAAGAAAGCGAATAAAAAGGAATAGCAACAGAGAGAGGGAGAGAAGAGAGAGAGAAAGAGAGCGAGAGACCCAGACGGTCCGAGCACGATGTCCCGCATTTTGTGTGCGGGGATCATTAGCTTTTGAATGGACGTTTGTCTAGTCGATGTCCCTTTGTGAATTCTGTTACAAAGCTGCTCGTTGGCAAGCGTGTTCGCCTTGTCGGTACAGCCTCAAAAAGGTTCTGACGCTTCTTCGGACAAATCATCTCAGCAGGGCAACAATGCCCTTCTGAAAGAATCTGGAAGGGCTTAAATGTAATCTATCAATTGCTTTACGATGGTTTTGCAGATCAGCGCAGGTTGCTTTTGTAGGCAGCCCTTGTTTTCTTTTTCTTTTTTTGCTTTTTTTGTTAGGCGCCTGGCCTCATGAGTTTGTTCTCCACTTCGGTTTCACCGGTAAACATCTCTTCTCGATCCCAACAACCAAATCGACCCAAGGCGGGACGGGATTTCGTCGAAAAAGTTTTCGGGGAGCCGATTCAAAGGTTAGGACTTTGGTCAAGGGGAGTGAGCGTGAGCTCGTGTTTTGTTTGGTGAGGCGTCACAGGTGGTTTGCATGGGTTTGGATTGGGATTTCATGGCAAACCTCTCCAGACCACCAAAAGAACCAAGCTCCAAACCACCAATTAGAGGCAAGCTCCACTTTTGAACAACAGGAGGCTGCCCTTCAGCGGGCTTTGATTTGGGTGCAGACCGGGCACCTTTCTGCTGAAGGCTCCGAGTTTTGGGGGTGGTTTGGAGCGGAGGGCGTCGGCGTCGAGTCGGATTCTTTTTCGAAGGCGTCTTGGGAGCCGGTGAAGCCTAGCGAGGTGTACCACGTCTTCGCCGGGAGCCCCGTTGGCGCGGGCTTTTCTGGACCCCATTTTGGTGGTGAATGGCCCTAGCCATTTGGTCAGAGGGTTATATGGGTGTGGGTCAGAAATAGATACCCAAATGGAACCCTGGTAAGTGGAAACAAGGCCGTCTTTTTCTGCGGCCCATATCCTGGCGGTTTAATTTTGACCCACACCCAGACGTGACGGGAGATCCCACTTAGGTCACTTGTGAACTGGGAATATTGACCACTTACCTGAAGTGGGCTGTGGTCATCCGAGGGCGGGGGGAGTTCACCAACCAGGTAAAACGACATAAGTCCATGGAGCCCAGAGATCCTTGCGCCCGGACAAGCCCAGGTGTCCAAGGGGCGAGCTTTGGGAAAACAACTCTTTGTTACGTGCTAGAGGTGCTTCTTTCAATTGCTCAAGCCTAGGAAACGGACAGCCGGAATCAACGTTGAACTGGGACATCGTTCAATGGAGCACAGGTTTGTGTTCTGGGATACGGATGGACGAACCCCTGCACCTGACACTAAGTTGTTAGGGCTCATAGTTATTGTATGTTGGAACTTATGTACCAGTGCCATAGTGAACCAACTACCTGGAGGGGAGCGTAGCAACGTGGGTCCATCTAAAATGTGTGTGTGTGTGTGTGTGTGTGTGTGTGTGTGTGTGGGGGGGGAAAGGGGTGTAAGGGGTTAAACAGTAGAAAATCGTTTCACTCTCAATCAGTACTAAATATGGATTTTCAGTACCCGCAACCCCTTTCTAATTATTCAGCCCCTTACACTACCCGTTCAACCAGATTTTCTCATTGGGAGGGTACTTAGAATGCGGAGGGGGCTTTTTGGGGGTGCTCTTAAACCAAAATATCTCTTGAGTATCAGGCAAGCAATGTTCTGCCCGCCTATTTTATGGCGAGCTCATCTGGCGGGAGAACGAGCTCACCATGATGCAGGTCCGTCACGTCGGCAATTTGAGAGGAATTGAAATTGAATTCGCCCAGTTGTTTCGGAGATTTTACCAGTTTCTAGGGAGAACACTGACCGGTTTCTAATTGGGGTTCTAGAGGACGGCGGCTGGTTTCTACCGCGTTTGCCGCGGAAGGATCTGGGTCACTGGTACTGGCGAGCCTTGCCCGGATAAGTGTGGAGAGCTATTTTGCGGCCGCTCACTTCAGCCAGATTTTTTGCACGCTTTTTGATCATGAGGTGTTTAAAGCAAGTGGTGAATCTTACATGGGCACATTCATGAGCATGAGGTGTGGGAGCGCGATGGCTGACGGCGACTCACGGCAAGTCTCTGAATATTTCCTGACAGCTCCTGATTAAGGGCATGCTGAGGAGCGCCTCCTCGAAATGCCGCCCTCAAGCGGGCAAAAGAACTCTTGGACAGTACCATCTTCGCTGGTGTGGCCTCCTCGAAGTTGTCCGGCTGCCGGCGGCTTTGGCAAACGCGGACTTGCGTGGAGGCCAACGCAGGTCCTTGGGCCCTTGGTTTGACTTAAAACACGCCAAAGAGGAATAAACATATTGAGCATGAGCACATATGAAGGGCTAAAAAACTATTCCGTAAAGTGTTTTGCCACCATGGCCCTGTTTTGATGTAGTTTCTGTTTTAAAGTACCCCGAAGCCTTCTCCATGAGTAGGCAGGGAAGCAGGCCAAGAAGGCCAGTTCATGTGAATCGTCTACTGGCCTTCTGCCCAGCTGCGTCAAAACCCAAGGAGTCGAATTTGAAGGGTGATGCAACTTGAAATTACGTGTCTTCAGTCTAACAGGGTTTCCAGTACCTCCAATTCCATGGGAAAATGGCACAGGTCTGGGGGTTGTTCGGAGATAGTAAGTCGAAACCCTGAAGAAAATAAGCCAAGCTCCCGTATAGTCAATTGGTTGTTTGTTGTTTCTGTGTTTCTTCTGTGTTTCATTATGTTAATGTTTGCCTTATTTAGTTGGCTTGTTTGTTTTAATGTTATGTATGCTATGTTGTTGGCTCAGGGTTTGTTTGTGCGGCCACCTATTTAGCGTCAAGCTCACAACGGGAACACCATGACGGAGGTGCCTTACTCCGGGGTCCAACTCCGTATGCTTAAGCCAGCGAAGCCAAAGCAACGAAAGTTCTCATGCGGATGGCCCCCCTCTACCAAGGGAAAACGGGACCCTCAAAAGACGAGCCCAGTTTGTTTCTTGGGTACCTCCAAACTGTTTGGCTTCCCGTTTGCCCAAATGCTTCGAGCTCCGGGCTGTGGCGGCGCCCCGTTGCTTCGCAGGTGCAGCCTTGCTACGATCGCAAGATCGAGGCCGCCCGGCCCAGCTTCGAGGTGCCCGGAACCCCAAGTCGACGCGCGACTCGACGTCCGCGGTCGGCCACGCGTCAGCGTGGCTCGGTTTCTTCCAAGGCAAAGAGGCGAAAAGTGCGGACAGCACAGGGTGTTGGATGGCCATGTTTACTGAGGTGTCAGCTGAAACTCACCTGAAGTAGTCCATCCACGCCCTTTGTGATTTTGTTGGCCTCTTCTGTTTGCGGAGCTTTCTCTGAACGGATCTTGATGTACGCGCGCATGATGGAGAATGCTGCAAGTGACTGCAGGCTGCTGTTGGCGTTTGAACCATAGAGGGACCCCTCGCAATGCCGTCGCGGGTGTGGGAGCTGCAAGGAATGCGGCAGACTCAAGCTCGCCTGGTGCAACTCCAAGCACTTCCACAACCAGCGCCATGCTTGTGGGAAACACTCTTTTGGGGCACTTTCTGGCATACAAGAAATCCACTTCAAGGTGGCAAAGTAACCATGGATATGATCCAATTGGTATCGCAGAACTTGTGATTTTTCCAAACCCATTACCAGCACAGTATGGATGCATGAGCACTTGATCAACTGTGATAGCTTGAAGACAGCTTTTGGCCAAAACTGTAGGGTGTCCAACAATTTGAGGCAACCTTAACCAAACTACGTGTGGCGAGCGCGCGAACTCAAGCAGCACCCTGAAACCGGCGACTAGATTTGCCAGTGCCAAAGTTTTCCAACCACCTCGCATAGGAGCCACCAGTTTTTCCCTTGGCTTCTTTCGGCAAGGAGAAAGTCGTTCTATCCAAAAAAGCACCCCGGCTGGGACCCTTTTCCCCCTGTATGGTAGAGAAAAGGCCGTCCGGCCCCCTTTTTTCAGCCCTGGGGCAAGCCTGGATAGTAAATGGGAAATGCATGGGCCCGCTCTAAGCCTCCCTCGCCGGATATTGTAGATGGCTTCCCCTCCCACCAATTAGCATATAACCTGACAGGTCCCTTCAAAAGAAGAACACCTCAGGCGCCATGTTGACTTCTTACCCTCCCACCAAGCACAAAACCTGACAGGGAAAAAACAAAAAACGTTGATTGGCGGGAGGGCACTTGCTGAGTTAGTTCACAGGAATCCAGCGGCCTTGAGGCCCGGAGAGCCTGGCATCAAAGAGGCCGGGAGTATGGATCAAACGTTTCCCGGAATGCGCGGCGTTCAAAAAAACATCCGGCTTGCTTGGAGAGGGTATCTTTTTCGTGCATGTTGCTTGGATGTTAGGACTTTAACTTTGTTGCCAACTAATGGGTTTTCCATTAAACCACTAAAAGTTAAACTTTCAGCAGGGGAGCAGAAAGCAACAGAGGTGTTTTGTTTGACAATTTAGATGGGGGTTGTTTGTTCATTGCACAGATCAGCATGGTCGTGTTTGAGACGAACGGTTTCCAAGAGGATATGCATCGCAAGTGCTCGGGCTGCATGACAGCGGTTCGGCCTTCTTCCTTGACCTTGGTAATGTGTGTGGACGGTTCACAGCACGTATCTACGTGCAACATTGCTGCAAGCTGACAACTTGCTATCAGCCTTTGCGGACTGCGGATACAAGCCGTCAAGCATTTTGGGCGCCATTCAATGCAATGCAAGTCGGCAAGTGGCAAACAGCAAATGGCATGTGCAGACAATATTTCCCTCCAAAATGTAACCTCCATATCTGATTTCTCATTGATTTCTCTACACGGCCTACTGGTGTTTGAGGGAGGGCCCAGCTGTTCTGTTGTGGGGCTTCCCGACATTAGCTAGTGAGTGAACTGCGGCATTTGTTTGTGCAGATGGATGTTTGTTAGCTTCTTCGTAAGGCTTGGTATGAGTTTGCTTCATGTTGCTGTTTGGTATTTACCCGGCTTTCTACCTTCGTAAGTTATAACCCCGCGTTCCATTAGCAGGCTGGTATCCCGTTTCAGAGGGAATCCCGGATCACTTTAGAGGAGCCCAATGATGCGCCACGCTGAGTACATTTGTTTGTTCATTTTATACATTCATAATTCCAGAAAACTATTTTTAGTCAGTTTACAACGGTATTAGTCCGAGCTCACATGACCGCCCCATTACTGAGCAATTCTAACTACTGAAATTCATGAAATTCCACAGTACTAAGTAAAATGGATGCTCAAATCAACATCTCAAGTAGGAAGTTCCAGCAACACTAAATCAAATGGGAACATGAACCGAAGCTCCTTTTAAGATCCTTCTGGAGTTCTGGAATCTTCTTTCCCAATTCAAGAGTAGTATTGCCCAAGAATAGTTTTGTTGAATGCTACGTACTCCAATTCGATTTCCTCCTCTCTGATTTTTGGAGCTTCAGATCTTCGGAGAACCTTCCGCGGCTGGGTCTACTTGTCCTACTGTGGATGGACGAAATCCTGCACCACCCAAGAAACCCTGGAATGATTCGATTCCCCCTGCAAATACCAACAATCCGGGGCTTTTCATGGTTTCCTAGGCTGTGGATGGACGAAATACTGCACCACCGAAGCAACCCTGGTTTCTGATGAATCCCCTGCAAATACCAACGCACAATGGTTTCAACCATGGTTTCAGAGTGGTGCGAAATGGATTTCGCAAACATCCACAGTATTGATAGAAGGGTGTTCCCTCCAAGAGTGACAACCCCCCCCACTAAACGGGGACAACCCCCTTATTCATTCGCCAGGAGTTCGTCCATCCACAGTAGGTGTTCAAAGCTGAGTCCAAACACAAACTTGGGAAAGATTGAAATGGATCCATTGGTTCCAACCATGGTTTCAATGTTTCCCATGTTTTTGTTGTTGTTTTTTGCGGTTTCCCTTCGTGGTGCGAAATGGCTTTCGCCACCATCCACTGGCCGCCATAGGTGGACACGGTGCTCACGGCCTCGGAGCTGCTGACGTTGCTGCGGGAGAGCGGAGAGGACTGCTGCGGCGGCTGTGGCAAGAGCGCCTGCGAGGCGGGCAGCGGCCAAGACCAGTCTGAGTGTGTAGCCTCAACCGACCATCCGAATTCTTACTTTGCTTTTTAGTGGTTTTAGCGTGGGTTTGTTTTTTGAGCCTTTCGGGTCTGTGTTTTCTTGGTTCAAGCCCAGAAATCCGGTTCAACTTAGCTTCTTAGTTTCTAGGTCCCCCAGTGCCCTTTTTGAAAACTTTTTTTTGGGGAGGGTTCCCCTACTAAAACAGACTACAGAAAAAAGTTTGTACCCTTATTCTAACCGCTCTACTGGACCTAGGTTTGTTTTTCAGTGGGTTTAGCGCTGGGATTTCCGAGTTTGACCCACTAAAAGATAGTCACTTGTAGCAGGGGATCTGAGGACAGCCCAGTCTGGATGGTTGCAAAATCCATATCAGGCACCGTTCTAAGAAACCCAACGCTAGATGATTCGATTCCCAAGCAAATGCCCACAAACGTTATGGTTTCAACCATAGTTTCCAAGTGGTTCAAAATGGAATTTGTCCATCCACAATAGGTGCGGATATCAAGGAGCACTGTTGTTTTTGCCTGTTTTTGGGTAGGTCTCGGGGTCCTTGAGTTTGTTTTAGGTTTTGTTTGGCTCATTTTTTCCGGAATCCCTCATTTTCCTTTTGGCAAAAACCGCACTTGGGTTTTTACAGTCATGACGGGGAAATTATGCATTTGTTTGCTAACGCTGCAAGCAGATGAATGGTTTTGGTGCTTTTTCTTTGTTTTTTCAAAGCGACCCCAAGAGAAACCGGCCTCAATTCCTGGCTTTCCACTTTTTGTGGACAACCCCAATGAGAATTGGAGTCCTAAAAATGGCTTTTTGGCTTTCTGTTGATATCATTCTTAGCTTTGAACATACGAAAGAGGAACCAGGGTGGTTTTGACAAGTGAAACCAAAGAAGCCTAACAGCCACAGGCTATATCTTTCGAACACCCTAAAAGCCAACATGTTGTGCGGCTGTTTGCCCAGTCAATCAATCCCTCATTCCTGAACGTCCCTTTGCTTGCCGAGCTTGGGGAGGCCGATGCCTTGATGGGGCGCGACAGCTGTTTCCATTGCTCCAAGGCCGAAGCGGCTTTTTTTGTGTGGCAAATGAAGGACAGGGCTATGGAGCAACTGCTATGGACCGTTTCTGGTGGATCCGCGCAGTGGGCTTTCTGAACCAGACGGCCATTGAGCGCATGGCTGCAGGCCGATCTGGTTCGTGGATGCTGCTGTCTTGGTTTGCGAGTAATTACCTTCTCATGGATGACTACTGTCTCATGGACGACGCAAGCAGGGCGGCGGGCGGCTGCTCCGTCGTCAGCTGTTGGGATGCAGATGCGATTAGCTGGTGCTTGGCTTGGGCAGATGCTCTGCGTGATGAACGTCGACCCTTTGTTTCATATTTGATTGCATCGTCAATGCCTGAGCAGTGACATGCATTGGGAGGGTGTCGTAATTATGTCTCTCTCTCTCGCTCTCTATACATACATATATGTTTTATTGTTTTTTTCCTGTATATATATATATATACATATTCTTTTTGGGGGAACTACCCTTCTGGGGGTTGGCTTAACGGGAAACCAAAGGAAAGCCGCCCAATTCCGGGGTCCCCTATTTTGACACAAACCCACATTGCCCAGCTTATCCCTTCGCATCGCCAGAAAACGGAGCCGTCCAATCTGCCGCCGTGTCCACCGCACAGCGAGGCGGAGCGGACGGGGAGTTGACCGGTCGATATCTTGCCCAAGCTTCTGGACCACGGCGGAGATGGCCATGGGTCAAAATCCAAATCGCACCCCCAGTAAACATCCGATTCAATCCCCACTAAAATAGGTTCTAAAATGGGTGGTGCACCTATCCCAAACTGGTACCATTGGTTTTGACCCACAGCCAGATATTCCAACTAGCAGGGATACAGGGGGAACCAGGGATAACGGGAGGATTTCCCCCTTTGATGCTTTGACGTGGGAAATGGCGCCAAGGGAATCCTATCCCCGCTCCCTGGCACTCGGTCTTAAGGTTTGACTGCATAGATGGACAATGATGGACACGGTTTGGCAAGACCATGCGATGCTTTCCCGCAAGCGGAGCAGTTCTGAGTCCACTAATTTGGGTATAACATAGAGGACTGCGCAAACTGTGGTCTTGCATTGAGGTTCCTTGCAAATCAGCCATGGCTAGTTCAGGCAGACATCAGCGAATTGATTTATTCACCATCTGGGACACGTGTCACCAGGCTTCACACCAGTGGCGTGGCATATGTTTTCGAGCCTTCGCAGGTGTTGACTGACCTCTTCCTGGGCAATCTGCAGGCAGGGGGCCCAACTTAACAAAGAGCCGAAGTTACGAACAAAGAACCAACTTCACCGAAGAACACCTAACAACGACTAATTAAGAAAAAACAACTAAGAAAGAACAACGAACAAAGAACAACCAAGTTATTAACAAAGAACGACTAACAAGTAGGGGCCCAGTGTTGGTTTCTTCAAGGGAAGGGAATGTGAAGCCAACCAGCTGGAGGAGTCTATGAGCATTTCCTCATTTCCGCGTTGAGAACTGCAACGTATGTCATCGGATGGATATGATTCGATTCGTGAGGCGCATCAGTTTCTAGGTAATGATCATCATTCTGTCGGAGAGGGCCACTGAGCGGCCCAAACGAGTTCTGTCAAACACCACCCAAACAGCTGGCCAGTGTAGTATCCTTCTTCCCACTAAAATTGCACCCACCAGACCCCCATTCAAGGATCATCGTCTTGGAGAGAGCTCTAGTCAGACGCTACAGTTTTGAGCGGGAGGGTAAGTGCCCCTTGGGTATTTTCTGTTTTGTTGGGGCAATCGAATTGCAGCCTGCGGGGCGTCCACGACGCAGAGACGGTTGCCGCATGCGCAAGAAGGGCATAGACCATTGGTCTTTGCTGTGTTATTTGACCACTGGAAAACCAGCTCGCAAGCTGCTTCCCAAATGTCTGGGCCTTGGACCTAGCAAGACTTAGAGCTACACTGTGTGCGGATGTTTGCCACTCGTATCAATCGTCATTGGTATCAAAGAATCTCTGTGGGTGTGCGTTTTTTGGAGGGAGCTCCTGTTTGAGTTGACGAGCAGCCAACTGGAACCGGTGCATTTTGGGTTCCCATTTGGAGACCAGCCCAGTCTCAGATTTGGGTAGGCCCCTGTCGATTTTGCAGGTGGGCATTGCATTTCCTAGCGGTGTTTGGTGTCATTCCGTTTCCTGAATCCATTTTAAAAAACAAACAAAAAAACAAAACAAAAAAACATCGAGGGAATCTGGGTATCAGGGCTTTGTGCAATGAACCGTTTGGGAACTCTTCCTGAATCCAAGTCGCGCTTCCTGAATCCAAGTTACTCCTCGGAAACCAGTCACCAATTCAGCTTGACACCCATGTGAGCTTGTCTCCAAATATCTCTGGGAACAGAACTCTAATTCTTTGAGGAGTAAAGCTCAGACAGTCATCAGGGGGATGTGTGCTGCTTTTTGGTCCCTTAAAACCAATCCAACAAAGGCTTGAACTCCCTATTTTCGGACAAACCCATGTGGGCGCGTCTCCAAGTATCCTGAATGATTGTTCCCCTTCACATCCATCAAACTAGCAAGTACAAAATTGGTACAGCCATGACTATTATATACCGTCGCACTTCGACCAAGTTGAAACAGATGAATCATTCACCTTGATCCGATTAAGTAGGGAATGTGTGAATGAACCGGGAAGAAACACAAACTCAAAAGGAACCCACCACTTGGATGGGTTTTCTTGGGGTCATGCCATTTCCCATTCCCTGCATCTCCGGCACCGTTTTTGCCAAGTCACCTCACCCCCCCCCTTTTCCGCCCGCGTCTTTGCGCGTCTTCGGCGCCAGGCGCGGCGCCCGGCGCCGCTGCTCTGCGCGGTGCAGGGCAACGCGGGCTCCGGGGGGTTCCTGGAGCACGTCTTCCGGGAGGCGGCCAGAGAGCTGCCGGGAGCCCCGGAGCCCGGAACTCGCGGGCGCTTGGAATGGGCACGGGGAACACAGGGATGGCGCTTGGAAGAGAAGATCGAAAAGGAACGGGGGCCGGTGTAAGCCGTGCCTGCTTTCTTTTGAGGTTTTTGCTTTTAGTCGTTTTGGATGTGTGGCGGTTTTTGTGGACCTCCATTTCTTGAGCCTTTGTGGTCTTTGTGGTTTATGACCCACCAATTGCCCGCTTTCAGTTTTTTCCCGTGGCCGCGCATCCTAGGCATACTAGCTTCTGCTAAGATTGCCGCCTTCCGCAAAACGGAAGGAGCCCGCAAAAAGTGGGTCCCCAAGTTTCCTACAGCCCTTCAAAGAAGTCTTCTAGGTCCACCAGTAGTGCCCTTTTACCCTTTTTGGGGGGAGGGTTCGCCTACTAAAATAGACTACAGAAAAAAGGGTACCCTTATTCTAACCTCTCTGGAGGATCTAGTCTTCGTTGCCAAGCTAGGACCCATTGCTGCCATTTGCTGCCCTGTTTTGCGGGAAGGGTCCCTTTAAATTCAGCGACCAATAAGAAAAGCCGCCCTTTTTTTTGCGCATGGCCTATTCTTGATTCGTAATCCAGGCTACAACTAGAACCCCAAAACCCGCCTACAGTTCAGTGGGGTGCACCTTGTCACAAGAGGTTACAACCCAAGTGGCCAAGCACTTGCTCACTGGGCTGAGCGTCCAATCAATAGAGCAGTCAAAGCGCTAAAATGTCTGCTTCGAGGTACTGCAGATGACCATGCAAATCCAAGGAACCCTCCAAGTGTTTCCATGAATGAATCCACCGTGATTAGTATGCAATCCCGGATTGATCTCATTCTGACATTGAGTGAAATACCTTGGTGTACAGTCCCACCCAGAAACAGACGGGGCAGTCTTAGACCCCTTACCAGGTTTTGATTAAGACTCGCTGGCCGAAGGTGCCGCTGTGCCTGTAGCCGGCAGAAGGTTTTTGCCGGATGGCAGGCAAGTCACAAGCCTCAGGATTGCTTCTCGAAGCAATCGCTTCCAAGAGGCACCTCCAAGGGCTGTTGAGAGCCTAAACTCCCAGAAGGTCCCCTAGGGTCCCATCTGATAGCGCGAGACTGATTTGGCCAGCTGAGAGCTGGCCAGAGCCGACGCAACAGTTCGACCACAGCTATGGGATTTGACAGAAGCACACGCGGTGATTGATCCGCCTCTTTTGTGGCGAGCCGACCTGAGGGTTAAGCGAGCTCACCGTGACTAGGTTTTTTGCCTGGGAATCCAACTCTAATTTCAGGTTTTTATTCTAATTTCAGGTTTTTGAATTGTAGTCTCCGCCTGCGCACCTCACAGTGGTGAGATATTGCCAGCTGAGCTTGCGGTTCAGTACATGGTTTGCATTTTCCACGGTTTGCGGGATAAATAAGCAGCCCTGGTAGTGTAGACACCCTTTTCAAGGGCGGCTGTTCATTTCAGTGGAAAAGGCAAACTCTGGTTCGCTCGTGAACCATGGCATGAGCCTTGACGATCTTCCCGTTGATTTTGTGGTTTCCTGGGGCCACGTCGATGGCAGTCACCTCACACGATGGAAGTTTGCCCCGGCATGGACTGGACGGGGGGGCGTCACCGAGCCCATGGAGCAAGCAAAGGTGGCAGGAGTGAGCTGTGAATTGCACACCAAGCGATGCTGGAGTGTGCGGGTGGATACCGAAGCACGACCGCCAGGTGTTGCAGGCAATGGATGTCAGCAAATGTCGACGGAACTGCATCTACCGAGACTGAGAGCAAGAAGGTCTGAAACTTGTGCTTGATGGGATAGCCAGGATTTGTGTCAAGCGTGCGTGCATGATGACGAAAGATTGTTTTTTTTGTGTCTGCAATTATTTTAGCCAGAGTTCCTGGTTTCGGGCTGTAAAGCCTAGGAAATGTCATCTTTTCACGCAACAAGCGACGCGCTCGATTGAATCAGACTGAGTATCTGACTTCGATCAGTGCAAATCTATCCATTTTGCAAAGAGAAATCTTGGCAAGCCACGCAAAAGTCAGATCCTGTGGCCCGAGTCACGGAGAGTCACGAGTAGGTCTTTTGGAGGCAGGTGTCCGGCCCAAAAAGTTCTCAGATGGCGCAAATCGCCATTGATCTCACTCACAATGGCCTGCGGACCCGCAAATTCTAAGCAAGGCTTTGGCTGGCACCACTGCACAATAGAAGCCATTGTTGGAACCGGCTTAGGTTCACCCAAACTTAGTCTTCAGAACTTCATGCTCTCACTCATCAGAGTCTTAGACTTGTGTTTAGTTAATCCCGTTCAGATGGCTCACTTCTTACTTGCTTGCCCGAATGCCTTGAAATGAACGAGCGGATTGGTATGTTTGCGAGGTTTTCCATTGACCTCTCGGCATCTCCTTTGTCATTGCAAAAGAAGCAGAACGAGGACATGCGCGAGGCGCGGCATGGGACGCACTGATCCATGGTGGCCTTTGTGTTTGGTGAGGAAAATGGTTTTTCAGGGATATCCACTTTCGACACCAAGGGTGGCAATGAGGGTCGGCCCACTCTGGAATCACATTGCTACGTCTAGGTTGCCTTCATGACGCAGACTAGGTCCCCCGGCTCGGTGCCCTTGTACCCTGTTTTGGGGGAGGGTTCCCCCACGAAAATAGACACAGAAAAAAAGGGTACCCTTAAGGACCTAGTAGAGAGAGCACGGATGTTTACAGCGAAGCTGCTTGTTCACCAATGCAAACAGGTAAGGCGGTAGCCACAACCAGCTGCTTTGGACAGAAAGTACTGCGGGGATAAACAACTTAATGGCTCCACAAACCCCGGCTTGAAGAACAAACCATCGTGCCGAAATCAACGGACAAAGGCAAAAGAAGGTTGAACATGCAAGAACATGGTGGTGGCTGAAGGGCCTCGTTTCGTTTTCTTCGGGCTCGTGGCGTGCCTCTTCGTTGAGTGCAACTGGCACTCATATGCCAATGGATGCACAAATGGCACTCAAAAACAGACCTTTGGAACCTGAAAGGAACGCTTTGGAAGACCATTGTTCAGGGGAACCGGAACCAGGGATGCGGGAGAATTCCCCCTAAGTGCACCTTGACTAAGTTTGATATGGGAAATGGCGCCAAGGGAATCCCCCCCACATCCCCGCTCGCTCCGTATCCCCGCTGGCTCCGGGTTCGTTTGTCCAAATGAATTGTCCTTTAGCAGGAACCCTCTTATTCTTGTTCTTTTGTTTGGAGGGTAGCCGGCTGGATGGCCATAGCTTGGCACAAGCCCAAGCCGGTTCGGTGTCAGAGAAACCGTAGCAAAGTTGGTGACGGGGGTTCCTTTCGTCCACCTCCAAGCCAATTTCCGGGAGAAATGATAAAGGCTCACTTGACCTCCAATCAACTGAGGAAGAGAAGGCTCTCTGTGAGTTGAAGCGTATTTTCCATCTGATGGATATGGGTGTGGGTCCAAATTCAACCACCAGGGGACCGCAGGTTTTTTTGTCCTGGGTTCCATTTACCAGGGTCCCCATTAAGTTTCTGACCCACAGTCATATGGGTCAACCTTTGCAGCAGGGAATGAGACTTGCGATGAGCCCAAGAAAAACCATCCCATATCTGGTTTCTTAGGGAGTCCCGTTCCGGTTCATTCCCAACACGACGGTCATTCCCTATCGCCCAGCAAGTAAAGGGAAAGCCGTTCCGCGAGTTTCGATCTGAATGCCTCAGGTTCTCCTCAAGGATCCAAAGACCCAAAAGGTCCTGCCGCGACCTCAAGTTTGTCACCCTACAAACATGGGGTCCTTTTGGGTAAAAAAAGAATCGGCAAGGGCAGCTCCCCAAGAAAAGCGCCTTGTTGGGTTAAAGGATTTTGAAAGGAAAACTCGTGTGTATGTTGTGCGTGCTGTGTGACTTTGCGGGTTGGTCTTGGGTCTTTGATTATGTTGGTGTGTTTGGGTACGCGAGTGTGTCGGTGGGCAGGTGTGCGTATGCGAGTGTGTGAGTTTGTGGGTGTGCGAGTGTGTGGCTGTGTGTGTGTGTGTGGCTGTGTGTGTATGTGGCTGTGTGTATGTGCGAGTGTGTGGGTGTCGGTTTGTCGGTTTGTGGGTTTGTGGGTTTGTGGGTCTGAGTGTGTGTGTGTGTGTGCGTGTACGAACAGGCAAGCGCACGATTTATTTCTGGGGGCTCCCCCATTTTTGAGTGATAGACCCATATTTTCGGAGCCATCGAACAAGCATGGCCGCTCCACTTCAGCTAATTTAAACTGAAGATGGGCTCCCAAACAAGAGACTTCTCTGGCATTCAGCGGAGTGCCCTTAAAGCAAATCAGGATTGCCCCTTTTATGTCTGCTTGGAGAGATGAGCAACCGGCAACGCCTTACGTGTTCGCCGTTCGAATGGGGAGGTGTCCCGGAGTGTGTGTCAGATTAAAGCGAATGCGCGGATTTCTTCGGTCCTATGGCTCACAGGATTTTGACGGGTCCTGTTCAAAGATGTTGGATGCCCCTCCCGCAAAAAATGCGGATTCTTTTGTTGAAATGTTGGCCACCACTAACATGTTCATTGTGGTGACTGTTCCTGTTTGGGTGTGTTTCGTCCAACTATGATCCAAACTGATCTTAAGGGATGGCCTCGAGTGTGGCATAGATCAAGAGCCCAATCAGATCAATCCGGCAACCGCCGGGTTGGAAAGAAATACACTTTCCGATTTTGATCAACTTTCCAGTGTTTCACCATTCCATGTTGGTCCTTTGTTTTGGCTACGCGCCGTTTTGGCCTGACTTGCGCACCAAGGATTGAGTCGGCATTTCCTTGACAGCTAGTCTTTGGTTCCTTCATCAATCTCAATCCAAACCTGGTTTTTAGTGCTTTGTTTACCTTGCTGTATTGGCGCCCCGTGGAAAATCGGGGGAAATCGGATCCATTCGGAGCCCCCATTTTTTGACCACCGCCTCGTTCGACGCCGTCGGAGAAAGCTGGGGCCTGGGGGCCGGCCCGACGGCCGGCCTGGGTCGTGCGTTCGAGGCTGCGATTCACGGCCGCCTACGGCTTCCGAAACATCCAGAACGCCGCGGCCTCAAACTTCGAAAAAGTCGCCAATCGGGGCGCTCCCTCTAGGGAGACGAGTCCTGTGAGAAAAGGCGGCAATATCACCTCACTTCCTGGGGTCACGGACTTGGAACACTTTTTGGGAAAGCCATAGTGGCAACCCAAAAGTGTGGGCTTCTTGTGGCCAGGGCGCTCAAGAAGTGAGGGCGTCGTCTGTGGCGGGATGACGTGGAGCGTACTCACCCAAGTATTCGGAAACAGGCGATGCTTACCAAAATCCACGTTACCGTTTTCGGTAGTTGACGGTGGCCATGTACCTGGATTTTTATGGAGCTCACCGATCTGGGGGGCGTTCACGAGCTCGGGCCCTATGACGAGATGTATCGCTGACACTTGCTGATTGCAAATTAAGAAGCTCGATGGATGCCGTCTGCCAGAGAATGCTTGAATGCCATCGCTCTGTTCGGCGTGGCAACTCGAGCATCCTGACTCTGCCGCAGTTTTTCAAGATTTCAGTGGCATCGAAAGGCAGTCACGTAAGCCTTAGCCAACGGCATGCACGACTCTCTCAGAGATAGGTCATGGGAAGCTAGACTAAACCGGTAGACGGTTTCAGATCGATTGCATGGTAGAACCCGTTCAGAGTCACCCAAATAGGGGCTGAACAAATACTATACATAATAATGTACTGCTACAATTTTGGCTAAACTTGGTTTTTTAATACTCCGCATTCCTCTTCTATTTGTTTGGGCTATAGTGTGGCAGCTCAACTCTTGTTTGGTAGGATGCATCGATCGTTGGCTTGTTTGGACAACCCAGTTTGCTGGCAACACGGAGATTCACAGAAGCAAACACCTGCAACTCTGTGTGTTTATTGTTTGAGAGTACTCTTGTTGACGGAAATCACAAGGACAATCCCAATCCGTGCACCCGCCTGGCCAGGTCATTCGGCGTATTGGGAAGGCACGTTCGGGGGTGGAGCCATTGGGCCCTGGAGAAATTCGTGGAGTCGCCCCTGAAATTCTGCACAGAAGTTGCTTTTCTGGCTACTTCTGATCCACGTCGTAAAAGGGACAGTCCGCAGCTGTGGCATTGCAGGGCTCCAGTGGCTTTGCTAGATCCGCGGAGCATTGGGCCTGTCGTCTTAGGATCTTTCTTGATATTTGCCCCGACCCTAACTTAGTCCCGGCCGCTCTCCAGCTAAACAAGCTGTGGAGATGTACCAAAAGACCCTTCAGCTTCGGGACCTTCTGGAGATGGGCATGGCGTTGTGGGAAGAAAAATGTGCGGAACAAGACCATGAACTGCCATTTAGCCTAAGAATATGTCCCTTTTGTTGGCTTTAAAGGGAATGGTTCACAAATTGTGTTTGTTTGTTTGTTTGTTTTGGCCTAAGCAAATGGGAGTGAATGCATGGTTTGATCAGAACTTCCGGCGTTTTTTTTGGTCAGGTGAACGGCGACGCCTTGGGGGATTTCGTAGAGATCATGGCCTGCCCCGGAGGCTGTGTGACATACGCCATGGTCAAGGGACTGGAGGGTGGATAGACAACCTTTCAGCGTTCCTATTTCATGGTTGTTGTTGGGAAACATCTTGCATTTTTGCTGATCGTGGTGTAGTGGCGGGAAATCCAACCACTTAGCTGCTAAAATTTGAAAGAAAGTTGCTCCCCTTCCCACGTCAACCAATTGAAGCCATGGCCATAACCCACATTGAGATCCACTTCGAGACCTTTCGCCTTCGAAGTCCGAATCTAAAGCAAGCCGAGAGCTTGTTGACGAGAGACATGTTGTTTGTTGTTGTTTTTAACCATGGCACGTGTCTGAAAAATAATGTTGGGCACTACACAGATGTGTAGTGCCCTTGTGGTCTTGTTCGAAAAAAGTCCCAGAAGGGTAGCCTCAAAAATGAGACACCCATATTTGTGTGCCCATGTTTTTGGACCTACTTGACATCAAAAGAGGGGTGCCCAACTCAAGTCTGAGCCACAATCAAAACCTGGGTAGATGAAGGTTAGTAAGGGAAAGACCCAGCCGGAAATAGTTGCAGCCGCCTATCTAATTCTTTACATGGTTCTGGGTTCACCATTTTTGTACCAGGTTTTGATTATGACTCAGTGTTCCGGACAAGCGGACGAGACAGATGAGTCTCTCAATTCCCGAGCCCGGCAGCTAGGTGTCCCAGTAGTGCCCTTTTTGCCAACTTTTTTGGTTGGGAGATTCGGCTCCCCCACTAAAATAGACTCTAGAAAAAAGTTGGTGCCCTTATTCCAACCTCTCAAATCTGGAGGACCTAGTGTTCATGGGTTCTTGCGTGCACAACTTCCGCTTTTGATCGCAGCCACCACTTTGCTGTCACGAGCTTGGCAAGCCACTTGTTGCCCACTGGCTCGTGGATTGGTTGTCGTTGGGAAATTTTGTACATTTTGTTTTTTGAGGTTTAGTGGTTGAAATCCAACCACTTAACTGCTAGAATTTGAGAATTTGGTTGCTCCCCTTCCCACGTCAACCAAGTAAAGCCAGCTTGTGGGCGGCGATGTTTCGCACATGGCTGAATAGCATTATATATATATATATGTATATTATGTACGTATGTGTATTGCAACCCTCCCGCCAAAAAATCGTGGAAGCTGACGATCTGAGGGTTTGGAACAGTTACTTCTGAACCTACCAGAAGCATGTTGCTTTCGGGACCCTCAGCTGTGTATTTGGAAAGGGTACCTTCGTGCTTCATCAACATGGCTGGCTACCCGCTTTTTGGTTGGTTTCAAGGGGAAACCAAAACTAAAACCACCTTTTTGCGGGTAGTCTCAAGAAAGGCACACCCACAAAACTCCGCCATCTCCACCCAAAACACATTTTGGGTGGCTCCGTTTAGATTGGGAGTTTGTTGAAGAGATCTGGGCGATACTCAGCCCTTCCCCAGAACTAGCTCCCCTGTTGATGGTTTTTTGCTTTCTTGGGGTCCCTTTCCACTAACCAGGCAACAAAAGTTATAGTTATTTGCTGGGGTCCTAATTCCAGAGCCTTGCTTCCGCAGGCTGCCTGAACGGTGGCGGCCAAATCGCGGAGAAGGCCGATGAGGCAGCCTCGGGGCGCGGGCCAGAGCCGTGCTCACGGGATCGTTAAACGGCTTGGTGAGGTTGGTCCCCCTGCGAAAGGGTGCCCGACCTCTCACCCAACTTTTTTGGTGGAGGTGTTCCCTACTAAAATAGACTGCAGAAAAAGGTTAGCCTTATTCTATCCTCTCAAATCTCGAGGACCTAGGTGAGGTTGGTCATGGAACCCCTTGTGGATTTACTCAACCATTGTAAGGGTGTCTATTTGGGCTGCCATGACCATGAGTCTTGACGACATGGGTTCTGGAAGAAATGCCGGCCCGGAGGCGCACCAGAAAAAAGTGGTTCGTCAGATCCCATTGGACTCCAGCCCGAGAAAACTTTCTGCCGCGGAGACGTCCATGTTGACCAGCCCAAGTTCTTTTTGACGCAAAAGCCACTTTCTGACACATTCGAAGAGCCTCTCAAACTTCATTGGGGGAGTCACCCACAGGCAGGTGTGCTTGAATCTCCTTGCCTCTATTTCATGCCACTTGAAACGGGTTCGGGTGTCTCAGTCGATACTTGCAACCCAATGCTTGCGTCACAAAATGGATGCATTGTGCGTCAAGTCAGGGCGACGCATGTGAGGCTTCAGCTCGGCCCACCTAACGGGCCCTGGAGGTAACACGAAGCAATCGGCGAGCCGAAAGCAACTGTTCAAACTCGAAGTAATCGGAGAGTTAAATTGAATGGTGCCGGCAAGAACGCTTGCGGAGGTAGTATAACATCCTTGTTGGCCTACTTAAGTGTCAACTGGCGACGCCGTAAGTTCTAAGTGGGGACGAGGCATGTCCATCCTTTGCGTCAAAGATATTATTGTCAAACTTGATTCATTTTCTGCTCAGCCAACAGGGGGTCGCATTGTCAATCTTGTTCGTTTAAAAAAGAGAAAAAGAAAACGTCAGTTGCTGTGCGAACGTCAGGTTGATTGGAAGCTTGCTTGCGAGCTTCCGCACTTCCCAGTCTCAAGCCCAGTCCAGCCTGCACAACCCAGTTCGGTCCACCAGTCCAGTCTCCGCATCAAAGCAAGAGGTTTCAAAGGCACCGGAGGACCCCGCCCATTTTCTGGGGGGGGCTTCCCCCTCTCTTTGACGACCCATGCTGTCGGACAGGGGGAGAAGAGCCAGGCGGCGAGGAGGCACCAGTCGAGTGGCTTCTTCGCGTCACAAGGAGTTTCAGCCATCCCCACCCCAACTGCCAAGACCCTGAATTTTGACCAGGCTCTTTGGGTATGACTCCCGATCAGCGCTGCAGGACCACAGAGGCTCTCACGCTGTAGCTTTGGGGTGGTTTAACCATCTCGTGGCCCCCTTAGTGACTTTCCTTCGGGGTGGTGTCTGCAAAGGACGCTCGAGCAGCGACCAAAGCACTCATTGAAGCCATCTTAGTAGGTGGCTCGACTACCTGGTTTCAATATATCAAGTTTTGAGCCCTCAATATCAGCAGTCTATGTTTAGTTTCGAAGGGACATGATAAGACTCACTGAATTTCAACCACAAAAACCGGACGAAAACTGATGCTGTCATGTCCGTTAGGAGAAGCAAGCATGTTTGTGGAAAACTGGCTTCTTAGAGGCGGCTTGCGTGCCGGAGGAGTCAATTCCTTCAGTGATAAAATA
Organism: Effrenium voratum; assembly: GCA_963377175.1. Lineage (NCBI taxonomy): Eukaryota > Dinophyceae > Suessiales > Symbiodiniaceae > Effrenium > Effrenium voratum. The sequence continues at coordinate 80,118 of CAUJNA010000778.1, forward strand.
TTCATCGGTATCGCACAGTTGAGTTTGAAAGCATGCTCACTGGCGCATTTGATGTCACATTTGGACCCATGGAGGACCCGAAATGCAGCGACCGTGGATCAACAAACGTTATGATTTCAACCATGTTTTTTTTTTTTTTTGGGGGGGGGGGGGGTGCGAACGGATTTCGCAACCATCCGCGGTAAATATCACAAGCGATGGTAGAACAGCTTGCAGTTCCGCGCAAGCTGAACCCTCTCCGGAGCCCGCCAAAACCCGAACCCCGAACCGGTGAAATATCTGGGGGGCATAAACTCCCTTATTCACCCCTGGCCTTGTTAAGTTGGCGTATCAACTTGGCTTATCCTGGGCTTGGGATAGCCCCCATAGCATGGTTGTTGTTGGGAAACATTTGAATCATATTTGCTTCTTGTGGTGTTTCGTGGTTGAAATCCAACCACTGAACTGCTATTGTTTTTTTGCTCCCCTTCCAACGTCAACCAAGATAGTCCTCTCGAGGGGTCCGTCCGATTTTTCCGCGCGGCGGCCGTGGCGCGGAGGCAACGGCTGGAGTCTCTCGAGCAGCTGCTGCTCGAGACCTGCGCTGGGGCCTCTCTGGGAAGCCGTTTTTAGCTGTGCGGATGGTTGCGAAATCCATTGCGCACCACTTTGAAACCAGGGTTGAAGCCAGTGTTGGTAGTTGCAGCAAATCGTCATTCCAGGGTTTCTTCGGTGGTGCGAAATGGATTTCGTCCATCCACAGTATGGCCTGGCTCTTGGCTCCCGCCATCCGGTTCCTTAGCTTTTTAGCCTTTCAGAGGGTTTCCGAATTGAACCCACTAAAAGTTATTCACTTGTAGCAGGGGATCAGAAAACGGGCAGCCCAGAGCTGTATGGCGAGCGCACCGATTCGGGGGGAAAACGAGTTCGCCATGATGTACTAGGGCCCCAGTAGTGCCCTTTCTCACCTCTTTTTTTTGGTTGGGAGGGTTCCCCTAATAAAATGGACGACAGAAAAAAGTTGGTACCCTTATTCTAACCTCTCAAATCTGGAGGACCTTGTGTAAGGCCAGGCTTTCCGGCACCTCGTGCTTTGCGCTGCAAGGTTGTGCTCAACTTACGCAAACTGGTCGTCTGCCATGAAATGACCGAGCCAAGAACTGCTCAGGCATCGAGTAGTGGTAGTAGAGGTGAAATGCGTGTTTCACTGACAGAAGTGAGTATCATGTGAATGAACAACGCTGCAATTGAAGTTAGCGAGATATGTCAACAAGCGGCAAAGATGCCACAAAGCAATCAGTGTTGTATGGATGACCGCGTTGCCAAGCACAGCCATCAGCATCGCCAAGTGCTTTTGTGCAGATTCGGTCCCAATGCAAGAGTAACATCGCCGCGCAAGCGTCGGCATCGAGTGGACAACTGCGACAACTGCGACAAATGGCAAGCTGAAGGCTCACACCACACGACCCGCGAATCATAGTAGCCTCCGAAAGCTGAAGCAGCATGCGCAAATGATCTATGCAATCAGGTGCCTCCTGCTGAACATCCCCTTGTGTTGCCGTCTGGCTCTCAGCATTGTTCCGGCGGCATGGCGTTCCCTAGCATTGCTGCCTTTGGCTGGTTTAGGGACAGCATGTGGGCTTTCATGGATGTGCCGCCGCGAGACTTTGCCCAAGGATCTATCACTACATTGCGACCCAGGCACGCGCTGCGAAGATCTAATGTCCCTGAGGAATGGCAGTTACTGGGTTTGGACCAACGTTTACGAGGGGTCTACTTTCTGTCTGACTCCACAAGTTCCTCAAGGCCCGTGTTTTGCTCTTGGCGATTCCCAGCCCTCGGATCTGAGGGCGATCCCTGACCTGGAAGCTCGCAGGTGTCCGCCCCTCAAGGTCCACTGAACAGCCATCGCCTCAGCAAGCAAGTCCGTGAAAGCTGAAGCAGCTGGATGGCTCGTCTTTTGGGAACCCCGTTGATGGTTTTAAAGGGAAGCCAAAAGGAAAGCCGCCATTGGTCCCAACACAGAAAACACACACACACACCCGGACAAGCTGGCTGCCATCGGGGAGGTTTCTTCGTCACAGATTTGCCGACGCCGGCAGTCCAGCGAGACTCCGAGCTTCTGTCCACTTTTGGGGTCTAGACTTCTTGTTTTTTTCCTTCGCTTTTTTTGTTTTGTTTTGTTTTTTTTGGTAGACCAAGCCAAACGAGTTTTGGGCAACGAAACTTCGACCCATTTTAGTTTTTGTTTGGCCCATCCACGCGAGAAGCGGCAGAAATTCCGCCGCGACTCGCATTTGTGCGGCTTTGGTCCTGAGCTTCCAAGGTCTTGTGGGCTCGGAAGCGGCCAGGCCGATGTGCCGATGCGTCTTGCTTTGGGGAGTTCTAAGAGACGTGGGCTGGGGTTGATGGTTTTTGGTCGGCCCGGATTTTTTTTCCAGAGCCGCTTGCTCAAAACCGAAATTCGGGTGAGTGAAAAATTACGAACCCGGTGCAGAGATCCGCCTTTTGCTTCTTTGCATGGCTTTGGGTAGAACATGTTAGCACCGATCGGTTTTGGTTATGACGCAGGTTGGTTTACAGGGCTGGGGTGCATACCAAATTGGGCTATACCTATGTCTTCCTCACTTCGGGGGTCTTCTTGGACGGCTTCACAAACAGCTCAAGCCCATACTCCTTGAAGCAAGGGAAGTCAACAAGTACAGGGTTGCCCAAGATTCGGTGCAGGAATCATGACTAGGTCCTCCAGTAGAGAGGTTAGAATAAGGGTACCCTTTTTTTCTGTAGTCTATTTTAGTAGGGGAACCCTCCCCCCAAAAAAGGGGTGAGAAAGGGCACTACTGGGGGACCTAGATGAAGCTTGGTCGCAATGGCTGGGCGTGACGTAATTGCAACACAGAACTCTACACTCGGCTGGCCAAAGCCCGCTGTGCCACTAGATTTTCTCATACAGAACTTCTAAAAATGGGTTGCTTCACCTTGATGTCCAACAACAGAGGTCATTTGCATTTTTAGGAACAAGATAGGACACGCTCAACACAAACTGGTTGACCAGTACAACTAGTATACTGAAGTTCTGGGGTTGCCTCAGTTGCCCAATGGGTTGCGTCCTTTCTGTTTTCTGTTGGTTAAACTGTGGCGATGACCCTCTAAGTTCAACAACCCCCAAAGAAAAATGGTGGGAGTCTGGCTTTGTTGTCTAGGCCATAACCCTCCTTCCAGTCCCCTGTTCAGTGGAGATTGCTGTCGCAAGGGCAAAATATGGGTGTGTCTTTTTGGGGGAAGCCCTCAAATGATGGTCTTCCTTTTGGTTTTTCCCAACCAAAAAGGGCTCCCCTAACTTCTATTTGCTTAAGAGCATTTTTTTATGTTCCCCTCTTGGTTTTAAAGGGAATCTATCACTACTGGAAAAAATGTTTTAAAAAAAAAGGGTCTTAACCAAATGGAAGCGAGAGAGACCGACGAGTGTTCCATCCAGGGGCTGGCTGTCAGCGGACTGGCGGAGCCTGAAGGTGGACAGCGCCCTGACGGGGAAGTGGTGACGTTTTCTCCCGCGTAGCGGTTCCTGCATCTGAATCCTCACCCCAAATGGTGGTTTATGTGGGTAGCCCCCCAACCACCTAATTTTAGGTGGGTGAAATATTACAATTCACCCAGAATTCTCCATGGGAAACAACTATTGGTTACGGTATTTACGGGGGCAATCATCCTTCCAAGGTTTCTTAGGTGCAGGATTTCGTCCACCTGGGGCTGGTTTGTTGAGCTACCCTTCACTGTTCTTGGCAAGGTGTTGTTTTGTTGTTTGGCTCAATCCATTGTTAGTGGGGGGCTTCAAAAAACAAAGTTGTTTACCACCATGCCTTGCGAGAAATGTTTTTTTTGGGTGGTGGTTTCAAGGGAAAGCAAAGCCGGGAAAGCCGGCATTTTGGGGTGTTCGATCTTAAGAGCATGTCATGTGAGGTGGTTGAGAGCCTTCCCCACCTGAGTATTGGCCGGGAGAATCCGCAGACGTGGGCGGGTGGTATTCTTATGCCAGGCCTTGTGTCTAGGGCTACAGTGTCTAATCCCTGAGCCACCAATCCAAACAATTCGGAATAGAGTAAGTTGTATTTGGGCCCGGACTTGCAGCGGAAAGCTTTCCCAGTCACGGTGATCCAACAGCTGTGATAGCAAGATCAATTGGCCGAGGCTTCAGTGAGGACGTTCTTTTTCTAGCCCCCCCCCAACCACCACAGCCAAATCAAAAGGCTAAGGGGTGGTCTCGCTCAAGCGCATGCACCCAGGCGAGGGAAAGGATGTGATGAGCAGTGCTGCCTGAAGCCGAGTGTGGATGCACCAAGGTGAGCAAGACTCGTTCAGGTTGTTTGTGGTAGGTTGTGTGGGCTTATCAGAAATTTGGCTGGAGAATGGCGGCGTCAGAACCCAAAGTGTAGGTTTGTTTCTGGGGGGGTCCCGCATTTTCGGTTGGCAAGTTATGGCAATTTGCCCAGATGTCATGCTAATGATCAAATGGCTCCTGCTGGTTTCCATATGACCCAACCTGAGCAGGGCACCCTCACAAACGCAATGAGGTTTCGCATCGGATATCGCAATGCCCTTCGTAGTCCTCCTGTTGCAAGGGAGATCTCTCATAGGACAGGACCAATCTAACGCGTGTCCTTGGCGAGATTGGACACTGGCACTGGTCTGTTGCTTTGAACCATCGATTGTTCCCTTCAAACACACCGCAGCGGCTCAGCCACCGGAATAGAGGTGGAGTTGCAACCGCAGCATGAATCGCACACGGCCTACCAGAACACATGAAACCTTGAAGGGGGCCACAGCAACTAGTTAACTAGTTCCAACCAGCTCCTCTCTCCAAAGAACAAAACAAGCTTCTGCAGCCCTGGAGGCAAAAACAAACATCGCACCTGCTTCCAAAGCCAATGGGCTGTGGCGCCAGCAGCGCGAAGACACCTGCGAGATCTGGCAGTGGCTTGAGCTCCCGAGCCCCTCGGCTCGGGGGAGAAAGGTCTGGCGACATGGGGACGAACCGTTCTCGGGTGATCGAATCACGGGCAATCATGCGTCTTGGTGACAAGCCCAGCCATCCGGTTCCTTGGGTTTTTAGCTGTTTTTGGTTGGTTTAGTGGTAGTTTCCACTAAACCCACTAAAAGTTCGCCAAGCTTTGTGGATCTGACAGCGGACCGCCCAGGTGGGTTTTATCTGGTCGAACGCAGTAGGTTCCTATGGGCCAAGGAAGGGCCCAGCTTCGTGTTCAGTCCCTTGGATTGACCGATGTTCGCCGGAGTTCCCTTCAGCCCCATGGAAGTCGAGGGTTGTTTTTTCCGCGTTCTAAGGGATGCATACCTCATGACGCCTCATGAGTCCTTGTTGAGGATCTTTTTGTTTTTTGCAAAATGGAGACAGGGAAGAGATGTTTGTTTGTGTCCTCAATCTTGAGACGTCTCCCCCTGGCACGGCTCTCTCACACTCCGGGGCTCAGACACGCCGGGGATGAGCCCTCAGAGGTGAATTCACTGGATGAGTGTGGTTACAACTAGGCGGCCGTGAAGCATGGGTTGTTTCCTTACATGGAACTTTATTCCTTGCGGCTTCCATCAGAAACATCCACGCACACAAAAAAAAACTCTGTATCAGACTCTGGTACTGCCGCTCCACGCGCCGTGGTTTTGACGCCTTTCTGGAATTTGCAGTGCTGAGTGTGCCACTGGGCCTCAGAAGAGGGGTAGAGGCTCCTACTTCATCTCTCGATGCAAGTTCTCTACGCAGAGTTCTCTTTTGTGGAAATGTTCTTTGCAAACTTGTCTATGCAAGGCTGTCTATGCAAGCCGATGCAAGCTAGCGCCAGGAATCCAAAAGGTAGCCCTTGGTGATACTTTCGGGGGCAAAACGGAGATGCGTGCCATGGTCATGGTCAAAGGATCTGAAGTGGGGACGGTCGACTTTGGGATTTAGAGAACCAATGTAATGGTTGCTAAGCGAGCCATTACCATGACCCAGCGTTTGGCTCTGACCACAGGTCAGGTACAGTCAACTTACTCGTTTCCCGCAACCGTGGCAAATTCACTGCGGGCCCTATTGACAAATAAACTGGTCAAACATCGATTCGGGTTTGGGCGAGGGGGTGCTGGTAGACGATTGGATATGGCAGTGTCTCAAAATAGGGATCCCCCCCCAAAAAAAAACAATAAATAAAACAAAATGACTGGTGTGCTTTTGGTGTCTCTTGGAACCAAACCCAAACAGGGCACCCTTAAAAGACAAGAACAGAAACACCCAGATGATGTTGACCAAGCCGCGATCAGGAGGGCCATGAAGTGCAGAAAGCTTCGAGGCCGGCGGATTGGTTCTGTCGCTCTGCGTACGCTTGAGACCCCTCACAGATTGGTGGATAGAAATCCCCACCTAAATGATGTCCACCACAGGGCCCCTCAATAAAATTCGCACCCACATATATATTGTGAGAGTTATGGGGGCTTGTCCAGTTGTGTGCCGGATGGACAACCCTTGAGGAAAGGAATACTACATCTGACTTCTTGAGTTCATGGACTTTACACTTCTTGGGAAGACCTTTTTGGTGGGAAACAAGAAGTTTGGAATTGATTGGCCAGTCCTTTCGGGAAGTGAGACATTGTATTTGCCTGTTTTGGCAGCAACACCTGGCCATCGCCGTGGCTTTACTTTGGCTTCGCTGTGCACCCGCAGGCCTAAGTCACCGGCAACTCCTAAGGCGGGGTGCAGACGTGCGTGTGCCTACATATTGACGACTTGCTTCCATTTGCTTTTTTTGTTGAATGTTCCCCTGTTGGTTGTAAGGGCAATCACTACTGGAAATATGTTTATTGTTTCCAGGCGGCGAACAAGCAAATGGAAGATACGTGTTTCGGCCAAAGCTTGAAACACTTGGATGAATCTGTGCACCTCTGAGTGCCTTGAGCAGGTCTTCGGCATACACGACGGTTGAATATGTTCAAAAATATGGCTCAGCGCACAAACCCCCTCCTTTGAGCAAAAGGAGCTCCAAGTGTCTGGTCCAGTGGGTTAAACCCATGGAAACCGAGGTGAAGGTGCGTGTGCCTCTCACTCGCTTTGCCAAGGCGCTCCAAAAGTCAAAGACCACGCCGCAGGGCGAGCATATGTTCTGCAGAATGGAGCACATGAGTGAGGCGAGCCGTCTTAATGACCCACATGGTATCCGAGAGTTTGTGATGGTCTGTTGAGGGCACCCCTTTCAGGTTTGGCCCCATTTGCAGGCTTCTGAGAATACACACGCTGCATGTTTGTATTTGATACTCAGACATCAAGTGACAAAATCAGTGGCAGAGGGACAGAACTTGCCCCGTTTGAGATTCAACAGTCACTGGGAAAAGATCAACATACTGTAATAGCAGTGAAGTAGCTAACACCGGCTTACACTATGTTCTATTTTTGCAGATTACTCCTCGGTTCCCAAGTGGTGAAACCTGGGACAAGTCACTTGTTGGATATCCTGATGTTGGTTTCCCATTGCTGGAACCACCAATCTGCCGCCGTTGGATCTCTGCCTGTGCGCTTGTTTGTGTGTTTGTGCGGTGTGACTGTTTCTGTGTGTGTTTGTTTGCTTATTGCAAATCCCTTTCTGGGCGTGTTTTTTTGGTCCCCAAAAAAATTCGGCGGGGCAACCCCCGTCACCCCAAGCCGACCAAGGCCGCTAGGCCCAACCGGCCAGGTGCACACGATTCAGCAGGCCTTTCCTGCGGTGGACAAGGGCGGGCACCGCCGCGGCGGACAGCTGCCGCGGCAGCTGCACTGCAGCACCTGCAACAGGCGCAGACGATTCGTTCCTTTTTTTCGCGACACGCGAACCCCAGATCGGATATCCGATGTGTTTTTTTTGGGCCTAGGGCGGTTTTTTTGTTTTTGAAACTAGGGCTGGTCTCCTGGTTGGTTAGTTGATTGGTTACCCTATATCTTACCCCCTGAGTCCATAGACGTCTCATGCTTGTTCAGGGCTCCTGAAAAGATACGTTTGCCCATTTGAAACTTTAGAGCCTCCGGCTCAGTCCGCCGACATTGTCCTCTCCCTTTTCTCCTTCTTCCTCTCTTCCTTGTCTCCCTTGTGTGTTCTGTCGTCCTCTCTCCCTCCCTCTGCTCCCATCCTCCCCATCCCCCCAAGCCTCTCTCTCCCCAATCTCCCTCTCTCGTATGTATGTATGTATGTATGTATGTATGTATGTATGTATGTATGTATGTATGTATGTATGTATGTATGTATGTATGTATGTATGTATGTATGTATGTATGTATGTATGTATGTATGTAATGTATGTATGTATGTATGTATGTATGTATGTATGTATGTATGTATGTATGTATGTATGTATGTATGTATGTATGTATGTATGTATGTATGTATGTATGTATGTATGTATGTATGTATGTATGTATGTATGTATGTATGTATGTATGTAATGTATGTATGTATGTATGTATGTATGTATGTATGTATGTATGTATGTATGTATGTATGTATGTATGTATGTATGTATGTATGTATGTATGTATGTATGTATGTATGTATGTATGTGAATGTAATGTATGTATGTATGTATGTATGTATGTATGTATGTATGTATGTATGTATGTATGTATGTATGTAATGTAATGTAATGTAATGTAATGTAATGTAATGTAATGTAATGTAATGTAATGTAATGTAATGTAATGTAATGTAATGTAATGTAATGTAATGTAATGTAATGTAATGTAATGTAATGTAATGTAATGTATGTATGTATGTATGTATGTATGTAATGTATGTATGTATGTATGTATGTATGTATGTATGTATGTATGTATGTATGTAATGTATGTATGTATGTATGTATGTATGTATGTATGTATGTATGTATGTATGTATGTATGTATGTATGTATGTATGTATGTATGTATGTATGTATGTATGTATGTATATGTATGTATGTATGTATGTATGTATGTATGTATGTATGTATGTATGTATGTATGTATGTATGTATGTATGTATGTATGTATGTATGTATGTATGTATGTATGTATGTATGTATGTATGTATGTATGTATGTATGTATGTATGTATGTATGTATGTATGTATGTATGTATGTATGTATGTATGTATGTATGTATGTATGTAATGTATGTATGTATGTATGTGTATGTATGTAATGTAATGTAATGTAATGTAATGTAATGTAATGTATGTAATGTAATGTATGTATGTATGTATGTATGTATGTATGTATGTATGTATGTATGTATGTATGTATGTATGTATGTATGTATGTATGTATGTATGTATGTATGTATGTATGTATGTATGTATGTATGTATGTATGTATGTATGTATGTATGTATGTATGTATGTATGTATGTATGTATGTATGTATGTATGTATGTATGTATGTATGTATGTATGTATGTATGTATGTATGTATGTATGTATGTATGTATGTATGTATGTATGTATGTATGTATGTATGTATGTATGTATGTATGTATGTATGTATGTATGTATGTATGTATGTATGTATGTATGTATGTGTATGTATGTATGTATGTATGTATGTATGTATGTATGTATGTATGTATGTATGTATGTATGTATGTATGTATGTATGTATGTATGTATGTATGTATGTATGTATGTATGTATGTATGTATGTATGTATGTATGTATGTATGTATGTATGTATGTATGTATGTATGTATGTATGTATGTATGTATGTAATGTCATGTCATGTCATGTCATGTCATGTCATGTAATGTAATGTATGTACGCATGTATGTATGTACGTATGTCTGTAATGTAATGTAATGTAATGTAATGTAATGTAATGTAATGTAATGTATTGTATGTATGTAATGTATGTATGTATGTATGTATGTATGTATGTATGTATGTATGTATGTATGTATGTATGTATGTATGTATGTATGTATGTATGTATGTATGTATGTATGTATGTATGTATGTATGTATGTATGTATGTATGTATGTATGTATGTATGTATGTATGTATGTATGTATGTAGGTAGGTATGTATGTATGTAATGCATGTATGCATGTATGTATGTATGTATGCATGCATGCATGTATGTATGTATGTATGTATGTTTGTTTGTATGTAATGTATGTATGAAATGTCTGTATGTATGTATGCATGCATGCATTCAGGCATGTATGTATGTATTTCCCGCAAAAAAACACGGTTTTTCCAGCGTTTTCGCAAAGAGGACGTCCAAAAACATTGAGTTTTTCCAGATTTTCGGCAAAAGGATGCAGGAAGCCCAAGCCAGCAAAAAAGCCGGCAGGGGGAATCGAGCCTGGGACCCCTGTTTTGCGACACCGGCCCGCGGGGTTTGGGGGGGGGGGCCCCCTCTAAGTATCCTCTATCCTCCAGTAAGTATCCGACACGCCGAGCAATGTCGGCGGACATGGCTGCTTCCACCAAAATACAGGGAAACCACCATTTCCAAGGCAATGTTCAGGTGTATAATGTAAGGATCCCTGTTGTTGTTGGGAAACAATTTTTATGTTTGCTTATTGTGGGTGAGTGGGGGAAATCCAACCACTGAACTGCTGAAATTCGAGAGAATTGTTGCTCCCCTTCCAACGTCAACCAAGTCTTAACTTGGGAAGAGCGAATGTCAGCTTCCATCTGCTTAGAATAGTGTTTGGTTTTCCCCTGTGGGTTTTAGAGGGAATCCATTTCACTACTGGAAATATATATATATATATGTTTTGTTCCAGGGGTCTTAACCAAATGGAAGTGGACGCGAATCCCGAGATCTCACTTGTGGGAAGTTCCCGCGGACTTTTCTTGGGTCCACGGAAGTGAGGTCTTCGTGGCTCTCCTTTTGGGACCCTCTTTTGCTGGCTTGGCTCACCGGGGGGGGGGGGGAAAGGGGGGAAGAAAAAAAAACGCCATGTTTTGTTGGAGGGAAATCCCCCGAAAAAGACACACCCATATGGGGCATGTGTGTCAATGCGTCAAAAGAAAGGGACTCCAAAAAATGGTTGTGTTGTAGGGGTTCCTTGTGAACCAACCCGCAAATTGATACCCCCCATTCCAACATGTTCCCCTTTGAGCGGTGTTAAAACATCACTCCTGTGACCCCCATTTCAAGTGAGTTTCCTTGCGGGCGATGTTTACAGGGGAAATATGGTGACTCCTGTCAGAGGGACGTCGCTCTGGTCATAGGCGGCATGTTTAGTCAGTTTGGTTGTTTTGCCGAACATCCACGGCATCCTGTTGGACGGTGGAATCTAAGATGGTGTTTGCTACCAAGCCACCACCCTCAGGGGTTTAACGCAACCAACAACTGATATGCAACCCAACATGGCGCCGCTTGCGAAACGCTCATGGTCCATATTTTAGGGGTATGTCTTTGAGGCAGCAAAGAGGAAGTTCAATGATTTCTAAATGGGTTCCAACAAAGGGGTTCTGGAATGCAACAAACCATTCATGATCGGACCCGGATATTCGAACTCAAGGTCTGAATGTGCTTGGAGCATTCTTGCCCTTTTGAGTGCCAAAATATCTCGCAAAACAGGTGTTTTTGTTCACCTCTTCTGGATGGTGTCAAAAAATAACGAAGCCCCGAGTGAAACCACGTATGCTTCTAGGGGTTGATTCCCCATTCTTTTAAACTATCGTTCTTTTCAAACACCGGCCGTTTTCCCTGGGTTTCCGGAGGTTTTTGGGTTTCCGGAGTTTTTTCTAGAAAGATTCGGACTGGAAAGAATGAAAATGGGGGAGGTACCCCCAGAATGCTCCCGTTTGAGACACTCTCCAAAAAGACCTTTGTGCAAATTGCGTCGCCGGTTTCCTTTGCGAGATTCTTGCTCTCGGAGTTCGGGGAGCTGCCCTTCTTCGTGTGCCTGGGCGCTCATGGAAACCAGTGGGTCAAAATCCAAATCGGTTAGCCAGTGAACATCCGATTTAAGCCAACCACTATAGGTTCTAAAATGGGTGGTGAATTCCAAAATGGGATCCCAAGGGTTTTGACCCACAGCCATTCCCCGAGTTTTTGGAGGTCTGGACTTTGGGCACTTGTTTGGGGGGAAGGGGGAAGTTTAGTGGCACCTCACAAGCTTTGCAAGCTTTTTTGGGCCAACTCGATCGGGGTTCTGAGGGGGGTATCCCAGCCACGAAATCCCTTCCGGAGCTTTTCCCGAACACTCCCTGAAAGCTCCGAAGCGAGCTGAAAAAGGGCAGAGATTTCAATCGCGCCCTGGATTCAGAGTTGCCCGATCCGTTGCCAAACACGAAAAACAGCACATATGGGTGTGGCTCAAAATTTAACAGAGGGGTTACGCAGGGGTTGGTCCATGTTTCCACTTGCCAGGATTCCATTTTGGTACCGGTTTTTTGAGCCACAGCCATATGCAATTCACGACGTGTAGCATTTCACCCGAGGTGCAATAAGTGCTGGAACGAGGGCCGTATCTTCACGATCTGCACTGCGTGCCACGAGGCAGGAAATGTCGACCGAAACGCCTCGAAACGCCAAGCCAAGGCGAATGGTGTGAAAGTTGGGCCGGCAGATGTGAGGCTGAAGAAGCTGGGGTAGACTTAGGATATATTTTACGTATTTTACCAGTGGCTCAAAGTGAAGCAAACAATAAAATATACAGTCTATAACTGGGCCTAACTCTAATCATGGAAGCGTTACGATTCACAGCCTCGGGTGTCCACTTCTTTTTCTGTCGACATAGCAGTGGCGGAAGTTTTTTGGTGTGTCCGTGCTGTCCGTGCAGGCTGCGGCCGTCAAACAAGCGAGCGAGAATCTGGTGCCCTTGTCACCGTCGATGCAGCGACGGAGGGGGGGGGGGGGGCAGGTGCCCAGGGAGTAACGACCTGTTTGTGAGGGGTTTGGGTTGGAAATCCCATAGTAACCCCATCTTGAAGTGTCAGTGATTCGCAGCCTGGACTCGGAAAAGGAGGGGCGTGAGTGTCGTCAGAAATGAAGATTTACAGGAGAAGTCGGCTGCAAAAAGCCTAAAGAAGACACGAGCTAACAGCAGGGCGTATAAAATAAAAGAGACGATTAGATCGATCAATCTCCTTGCTGTTTGTTGCCAACCACTTCTAGGGTTTCCTAAATTTCCCCTTTGGGTTACCTCAAAAGTGGCTTTCTCGTTTCAATGGCAGTGATTTCACCTTGGGCCACACTCAAAACCCGGGTAAATGAAGGTTAGTAAGGGACAATCCCAAGCATAAATAGCCGCGGATATCCGCCTTCTTAATTCTTGAATCATGGTTCTAGGAGTACTTATGACTCATACAATTTCTGCGCATGGGTGTGTCTTGTTTTAGGGTACCCCCCACCACCCCCAAAATGGCTTCGGTGGTCGTTTGGGTTTCCTTTTAAAGACACTCAAAAAGGGGTATCTGTGCTTTTTTATGACTTTACCTTGGCCTTTCGATCCTCAGAAGGACCGGGGCAGGGTTTTGGGGTCAGGAGAAGCTCTACGCACACCATCGTCAGCATGGGCTCCCGCGGGTCGTCGCCGAAGCGTCGGGGCAGCTTGGACGGTAGGAGTCAGGTGGAGTCAGGTGTCCTGTTTGGTTGATTTGGTGGAAAAATCGAGAGTGATTCCTGGTTTGCCTGGTGGTTCAATCAACTACCAGCGAAACCCATCTATTTCCCTAAAAAGGGCACCTATGGTCAAATGGAGTCTCACAAGACTCAGTGGTCCCCCAGCTAGGTGCCCCTTCTCACTAACTTTTTGATCTTTTTAGGGGAGGGGTCCCCTACTAAAAAAGACAGAAAAAAAGTTGGTACCCTTATTCTAACCTCTTTGCTGGAGGACCTGGAAACAGAACAGGAAGTGCATGGACTTCTTTTGGAATGCTTAAGAGTCCTCTGAAAGCCCGTGCACCAAGCCATGCGTTTGTTGGGGTATGTTGATGAGTTTACCTAGCACGTATATGGGCATCATAAGTTGCCCACCTTTCCGAGCCTAGGGTTCACATTGAGGCACGGCTGGCGGTTCAAGGTTGGGCAGCTGTGTGTGGAAAGATGAGATGATTTGGCCACTGATTGTAGTAAGCTCTTTGAGGTCTTTGAACGGATTATATATTCCTTCTTTGCATATATATATATATACATATGGAAGGACAGTCCAACTCAAGACGTGTCAGTTTGCGGGGCCGCCTCCTGAGCTGTTGACGTGGATTTTTTGCTCAGGCTCTGCTGCTTCCATTCCTGTTGTGAAGCGCAGCGACAGCCAGCTGCCAGCGTCTCAGAGCCTTCGTAGTGCAACTAGGTCCCCCGCCCTTTTTCTGGGGGAGGGTTCCCCCTACTAAAATAGACTACAGAGAAAAAGGTGCCCTTTCTAGCCTCTCTACTGGAGGACCTAGGCCATGTAGTGCAAGTGGTTCATCCGAGTGGGAATGAGCGCCAACATTGGTTTGGGGTAGACCCTTGCAGTACCGGAGGTTTCCTTGCCTCAAATGCCCAAAGCGCCTCCAAACATTCCGCTCACGGCCCATTTTGCAACTGAGGCACTGATGTGCTAGGGGTGGACCGCTGGACACAGAAGCTGCTTTGAAAATTGCCCGCGGCAGGTCTGTAGACACTGGAATCTCCGATGAGGCGAGCCGGATGGTGAAATGTGGCTGTTCTGTAGGGAAGGAGCCAAAAGACCCAAGCCCACAAATCAGGAAAGCTTCTTAGAACCTTCTTAGCGGTTCTAAGATCCATTCCATTGGGTAGGGGGGGCCCCTAATGATGAGCCGTATTCTTTCCTGAAGCTGTTGAGCCTTCCCGACATAAGTGAAATGCCCAGATGAGCGGCCTTTTTTTTGGCCGCAAGCTAAGGTAGTAGGGAGAGGGACATTATTATGAAAATGTGCACCGCGCCACACGCACGGAAGGTGTGCGGAAGCTTTGTGGCTGATATGAAATTAAATGTTTCACTGCGTGCATGGAAAAGCACGCGGAAACGATTACAGTAGAACAAAGAAGGTGTTGCTGCGTACGAGAAACGCAACGCTTACTCGAAGAGCAGTTGCCGACAGCAAGCCAGGGGCTGATTTCGCGGAAGCTTTGCGGAAGCTTCGCGGAAGCTCCGCGGAAGGGTGGCCGTGTGTTTGCAGGCAAGTGGCCACGTAGCATGGGTAGCCCAATGGAGCCCAAGCCTACACAGGCTGCGGCGAAACACTACCGTGCTTAAAATGACTTTCCTTTCTGCGCCAATACTCGCGGAAGCAAATCTTGTAAACCATGTGCCGCGGAAGGTTTGCGGAAGCAAACAATGAAACACATGTACCGCGGAAGTTCGCGGAAGGGACCTCTTGCCCCGCGGCAAGGATGCGGAAGGGTCCGCGGAAGCTTGAATAATGTCCAAGCAAGTTTGTAGGGAATAAACCAACGCTCAGATGGTGTTGTCGGAATAAGGGTCTCTTTCAAGCGACTCCTCATTGACCAAGGATTCACAGCATGCTCCAAAAATCCTCATGAGCCCGATGATTCTTTGCTGACGTTGGGGAATGGCTTTTTGTTCAGCATTGGCTACTCCCTCTCCAAGGCAGATCCTTCTTTGAAAAGCCCCAGCTTATGAGAAAAAATAAGAGTGTAGGGTCCTTTTCGGGCTAGGCCGCTCTCCCTTTCGGAGGATCCCTTCGGGTGACAGGTTGGCATAAGCCATTGGCATTTGTTTCAGCCCTTGTAAGCCTAAGCCCCACCATATGATGTGTCGGCCCGAGCATGTGGGTGGGCGCGGCTGGTTTGTGGTTTCCTTTAATCCCATCCATGCAAAGGAGTTTGGTTGAGCCCAACCAATTGGCACCCGTCTCAAAAAATAAGAAGGGGCGGAGGCCCGTGTCCGGCTTGAGTCTTTTTTGTATTGAGCCCAACCAATTGGCACCCATCTCAAAAAATAAGAAGGGGGGGAGACCCGTGGCCGGCTTGAGTCTTTTTTGTATTGAGCCCAACCAATTGGCACCCGTCTCAACAAGAAAAGGAGGGGGGGAGGCCCGTGGCCGGCTTGAGTCTTTTTTGTATTGAGCCCAACCAATTGGTGAGCCCAACCAATTGGCACCCGTCTCAAAGAATGAGTCTCTTTTGTGTGCCTTCGGCGACGATGGAGTTGGTTGAAACTTGCTCCAGCGACGGTCAGGTAGCTGTGGGTCAAAACCCATGGGATCCCAAAAATGGGGTAGGTGAATTCACCTCCCATTTTAGAACCTATAGTGGGGATTGAATCGGATGTTCACTGGGGGTACGATTTGGATTTTGACCCATGGCCAGGTGGGGAAGCAGACCACGCAGCCGCTGGAGCCCTTGGTGGTCTCCAAGCACCGCCTGAGTCACCTCAGCAGCCGCCGCGCTTCTACGCCGACACCCCAGGCAGATCGGGACCCGGCCAAAGCACAGCCCATGTTTTTTGCCAGGGTCCCGGTGGGATGCATCCAAACCAAATTAGGACATTCCGGGAGTATGCAAGATTCGGAAAAGCGCTTAAATTCTAGGTCCAACTGGAAAGCTACTGCCAGCATGTATTCTCCCTTGGTTTTCTAGGAAATGTATGACACTGGACATATTTATGTTTTTTCCAGGGGGCCCTAAAAAGTAAGTGGGAGTAAATCAGCTGGTACTTGGCTGACATGCTGGCACCCCAAGAGTGGAGGCCCTGTGGCCTTTGGCGAAACCAGGAGGCGTTTGGTTTGAAAAGGGTTGGAATCCCGGGAAAATGAGTGACCGGCTTATCCAAACAGGGCTCCTTAAAAGATACTTTTTGCCCAATTGAAACATGGCTTTTTCCACAAAAACAAAGGGAAACCACCATTTTACAAGGCAATGTTCGGGTGTATAATGTAAGGATCCCTGCCAAAGTTTGTGGTCTTTACCCATGGTCACTGGGGCAAGTGTTTGAAAAAGCATTTGCCCAAGGGGGAAGGCATTTGTATCCATGGGTTACATGGGTTATTGGTTGGTTCAAGTCCAAATGTTCCAATCTTTGCACCTTGAGTATGCGTCGTTGAGTGGCTGAAATCATACATCCAATCCTACACTTTGAAACACCAAGCTGATAGAACCAGGAAAAGGGGAACAGGGGGAATTTTGGATTCCAGGAATTCAACCCGTTGTGTTGCCTGCTTGCCCAGTAGGTTTCCTTCTTGTTTCGGGCGCTTCCCAAGATTAGGGAACCCCCCCAAAAAATACGTAGGAATCGTGTCTTTTCCGTTCCTTTTCAAGCCATCCGACTACGGGGTTCTCTCGTTTTAGACCCCCCCGGTATCGGCAAAATGTCACGGCTTGAGCGTCAGGTGAGTCGAGCGTGGACATTGCGGCGCAAGAGCGATAGTGATGCCGAGGTCTCAGGTGCGGAAGGGAAGCTGTCTGGAAAATCAGCTTTGGTATTTTGACTTAAGGAAAATACTTGGTGGCTCCCAGCCATCCGGTTCCTTAGCCTTTTTGTGTTTAGCGGTAGTCTCCATTTGACCCCCCAAAAGTGAAGCTTTTTGCGGGGGATTGAGGGCCCAGAATAGAGAGCAGAAATGTGTCGAGATTGGAGGCTTTCGGACAGCACAAGGTGTCTTGTTGCAACGAGAGCATTGAGAGGAGACGCCCCATACCTGACATGTTGCTGCCTTGAATTGCATCAAGCAAAGGCAGGCGGTAACGGTTCGTGCATACAGGAGTCGCAGAGCTCATGAACTCGCAATACTGGGATCTCGATTTCGCAACTGATTTTCTCAGTTGCCTGGAACCCATGTTGTCCGCAAAGGGTTTCGCACGTCATCTCGAGCTTATTGGAACCTATTTTGTCCGCGAGTTGGTTTCACGTCTTCTCGAGCTTCTCACAGGACTTGAGGAGGAGGCCCTGCCAGAGAAGCTCTCGGCAAGCTGGAACGCCACCTTTGAGGAAGGCAAAGCAAACACGAGGACTGAATGGCGGTGCATGCGTGTGCTTCCCTCACTTTCGAGGGATTCATGGGATGCCCATAGTCGAGCTTCACCAAAATTCCAAATATGTGTGCCTAGCCACGTGTAAAACATCTCTGTGCACTGAAGTGCCACAAGAACCAAATTGCCTCTGCTGAGCCAATGAGACTACCTGGTCAGATTATGTTTTGAGTCCGAGCTAGCTCGTTGCAGACATTGCCTCATGCCCGACTTGACCTAACAAGTTGTGCTCGGGCATGCGCATGTCAGCCAACTTTCGCGTAGTGTTCTTTGTGAAGTTGGGCTAGCTCCATTCGCAAAAAAAGGCACGCCTCTGCTTGTTTGCCTATGCCTTGCCTTCAACCCCTGAAGAAGCATCAGACCTCAATGGCGGCGAGACAGTGGAAGCCAGGAGTTTTGTCTCCCGTTGGGTGCTTTTGAAACATAGCTTAATGACTGGCGACAGCATCTTCTCTGAGACTGGCACCCGCCAGGGCCTTGTGAATCCGGCCGGGGTCGTTCAAAATTCAATCCTGCCAGAGGGTAGGGATCTCCCTGTGGTATCCCAAGCCGAATCGGATCCGTTTTGAACCCAGACCCCGAGGTATTTCTTTTTAGACCACCTTGTTAACCGCCCTCATGGTTGTTGTTGGGAAACATGTTTTACATTTTTGCTCATTGTTGAAATCATCAGCCACTCAACTGCTAAAATCCGAAAGAATTTGTGCTCCCCTTCCCTGTGTCCACCGTGAGGAAAGAGTGGCGCCGACTGAATTTCACGGGCCGGGGCCAGATCTTCGGCAACGGGAAGGAGTGTGTGCTCCAGGGCCACGCGGAGATGCTGAACTTGCAGTGGATGGAGGCACGAATCCTTACGCACAAATCCTCCGGTCCGGTCATACCCATTGACACACTGACTTGGATCCCCGGTCAAAACCGATGGGATCCCATTTTGGGGTAGGTGCATCACCCATTTTAGGACCTATTTTAGTGGGATGTTCACTGGGGGTACGGGCTTTTGACCCATGGCCACTTGTTTGTTTTTGGGGCCTTCTCCTTCTTTCCCCCTCCCCCCAATAAATCGCTGCGTCGAACAGACGCTGTGCGCTATCGCAAAAGGAAAAAAAGGCAAAGGGGAACTGTGGGGCTCTGGAAGGCTCAAAGGAATGTGCGCGAATCCAAAAGCGACCCAAAAAAGGTTGAACTCATTGAGGGTCACCCAAACGTCGTTTGCTTTGCGATCAAAAGGGGGTAAACTGGTAGATCTTGTACTTGGGAATTTATTTTCAGGTTGGAGGCAGGTCTGGTAGTTTCTCATGAAACGGCGAGATCGTCGATTCGGTGGGGAGGGGGTTTGGAAATGTCATGATCTCCCCTGACAGATCTGGAGGGGCCCCTCTGCAAGTGAAGGAGCTCAGTGTTTGCAGTGTGGCGGTTGGCTCTTTGTTTTTTTCCAGCTCCACCAGGGTAAATGAGAGGGTCCCAAC
The DNA here is from genome assembly GCA_963377175.1 of Effrenium voratum. Taxonomy (NCBI): domain Eukaryota; class Dinophyceae; order Suessiales; family Symbiodiniaceae; genus Effrenium; species Effrenium voratum. The sequence continues at coordinate 99,503 of CAUJNA010000778.1, forward strand.
CAGCTTCAAATTCACCATGGCAGTTTGTTCCATTTCAACTCCCCGATCGGGGTCCATTGCTGAGTTTCCCAGTTGGGGCCTTCACAGGAACATCCCTGGGGCACGCTGCACGTGACGGCCAAGCTGAACTTGAAGTACATGAAAATCATCGGCACCTTTCAGGCGCTGCGGCTTCCCCCCGCGTTGGCTTTTTTTTTGCGCTTCTTGCTGCGACACCGCGAGCGTGGCTTATTGTTTTGTGTCTGGGGGGGGGGGACCTTGTTGGGGGTTGCTTTAAAGGGAGACCAAAAGGAAAACTGAACCCGTTTTGGGGGATAACCAAGTGACCAGACCAGAAATGAGGGTTCTAATCCCTGAAAGAAAGTGGAGGTCTTCATGGCTGCCGGTCGCAGCTTCCTTCCTTTCTTTTGTCCCGAACCTAATTATTGGCTGCACAATTTGATATGGCAACAAATAGCAATTGCTCTTATTCTGGTCCGGATCATATGGAGGCACGTTGAGTCTTGGATGACCACCTCTTGAGGAGGGCGGTGAGCCAACATGCTTGCTAGAAAGCTGATGTGTTCAACGTCAACGGAGTTCCATCAAGGCAGTCCGTCGTTGGCGTTGGATGCTTACGAACCGTCCACAAAGAGTGTTGAGGTGTTGCAGCCAGTTCTCTCAACCCAAACTAGCACTGGAGCCAGTGACAGAAGTCAATTGTGCTTTGGCTGCCTTCTGCCTGTTGCCTATTTTCAGATTCGAGTTTCCACCCATCAACCGTGTCCTTCGTAGCCCCTGAGGCTTCAGACGGAGGCAAGGGCAAGATTACCTTGTCACAAGACGCGACAGAAGACCTTGACTGAGGCACAGGGAAACTGAAGCTGGCCCAAATTGGATTTTTTGTGTCATTCCGAACAGGTTGACTGTGGCCGCTTCAGAACTTCACTTGCGTGTCGACTTCAATCGACTGTGGCTTGATGCCATGTTGGTCCCAGTGCCTGCGCCTGCGAATGGCCTGTGAAGAGCAGATGGCACGCGTGGTACACCTTTGGCACGGCATTTTATTGCATTTGAAGCTGAGGTGAGGCTGGGATGACTGCCTAGGCTGTGGCAATGCCAAACACTTTGGACAAGGACTTGTCGCGTAGCACCAACATGTTAGCATGTTGGTATGGCTCATCTACCCCGGCACAGCCTCATGCCCAATATCACAAGAGTTGCAAGCACTTGCGTGCCTGTCTGGCCAGTGCTTTGTCGCTTTGTAAATCTTTGAGCCTTCGGAGTGATTGTGCGCGGAAGGGGGGCATGTTATTTGCAAAGCCCCCTCCCGCAGCCATCCGGGCTAATTCTTTGGATTTTCCGGTGGCACCACGTCTAAGACGAAGGGTGCATCGTCACTGTGCTTTGCCTTGCCGGGTCAAGAGATAGTTCCGCATTGGATGAGGCTGGAGATTCTCTGGTTGTTTCCCTGGTTGAAGAGAAGAATCCACGGTGTTGCCCAACAGGCCTCATTCGCTCGGAATGGCGATATGCTTTTCCGCGGCATTGCCGTTTTCGGGAGGTCCAAAGGGGTCCAGCTCTCACCATCCGGCGATGTCACCTCGGCACCGAACGGCTCGTGCTTAGACTTGCGAGTCTGATGGGAGCTCTCTGCAATGCCTTCAGAAGCACACCTGTTTCCATAGGAGGACACTGGACCTGTGCTAAAATCCATGAGCTATCTCTGGGCATAAGCCTTTTTCTGTCCAAGAAGCTCTGGGCGTTACGAGTCAAGCATCCAGGTTTTGGCGGGTCGAGCGGATTCTATGCTAGTCCCTATAAACCAAGATTCATAAATGGGGGGCCAATGAATTCATGACGGGTACCGAGCCGAAAACAAGACACGCACCCCAATGAGTCTATGAGTTCACGGCCCTTTGGGGGTTTCGCTGCTCATGCTTTCGCCGCTCGCTGACTAGCAACTAGTTGGGGACGTCTGCATCCAAAGCTTCTTACATGGCCCTGGCAAACCCAGCAAATAACTAACTAAGAAATGACAGGTGCCCACGCTCCGGGCGTTTCCTTATTGGCTTTGAACCTGACACTCATGGCTCCTTGAGAAGAGACATGAAGCAAGTGTTCTCTTATGCAGTAAGGACAGGCATGCTAAGAGTGCATGGTATGTAGAACAAAGTCCATTTGACCGGCTCCGTGAGCCAGTTCAACCACCATTCGAGAGAACATGAAACACAATCTGAAGATATGCCAATCATTGGGCGCGGGGTAAGTTGCCAAGTCCAAATCACCTCGGAGAATGTGAGAGCGCGTTGAAGCACAGCAGCGATCCCAGGGCCCAATGGCCTGGGACCGGTGGAACCGAACGCCTTCTTGTGCTCGAAAGCCGTTTGCACAAGGCTTCCCTGTATAGAATGTATATATATATATATACACATATGTTCTATACATGTGTATATATATATATATATATATATATATATACATGTGTATATATATATATATATATACATGTGTATATATACATATACATGTATATATATATATATATATCCATGGCCGTTTGTGGCCAAGGGGCCCTAATTTGGTAGATACCAAACAAGACACCAGGGATGAAGGCCATGATTCGACAAATGTGGGTAAATATCGTCTACATGGATCCTCTGGCCCATGCTTCCCCCGGATGCGGATGGCTAAGACTCCTCACCTTTGTGGGGGAGTTCTTTTGGTGGGGTGATGATGGTGATGTTTAAAGAGGACAAATGGAAGCCTGTTGGATCGGTTGGATGCTGCGAATTTGTAGATCCATCAAAAGGGAACTAGAGTACCCCAAATTGAACCAACGAGAAGGATCTCCAAACCGCTTTCGAGATCCATGGGATGTTTTCAACGGCCATGGCAGAAAGCCCACGGGCTCAATGAAATGATCCCGGCGAGTGGAAAAAGCTGTGAACACCCCAAGGTATCAAACCAATTTGGGGGCTTAAATTCGTAGGACGCTTCCCATGGTTTGCTTTTTCTT